>VZRR01008910.1:395290-464455 GCA_013398015.1 Oreocharis arfaki | reverse complement strand
TTTTTTTTTTTTTTTTTTTTGGTCAAGTTTTGGTTCAGATTTAAAGAGAAGCTCTTGAAAGTGGTTTAGAAAAGGAAAACAAACAGAAATCCTGGTTCTGAGCGTATTTATCCAAGCCCTGGAACCGAAATGGCACAAGCATTTTGTGTCATCTGTCAGGAAAAATCCAAGCATCGTTCCATTTACATATCTGCTGAGGAGCTAGGAAATAGTTGGGGAACATATGCACGTCTCCTCATAGATTTACAAGCAAATGGATTGTAAAAATATTAGCAAGGGTCGCTGTAGCTGGCTTAATTTCAAAAAGATCTGCAGAAATACATTGTTTCAAAGCCTCCTTTGCAGGATTACATTATCGCAGGCGCCTTTGGGTTGGGGTTGGGGTTCTTTTGTCGTAGGGTTTTTGTTTTGTTTCTTTTTTAACACCTTTTTGAAGAGCACAGGAGAATTTTGGGATAAGCAGTACAGAATTATGCGGCCCAAATTTTGGGTGCTGCTTAGAAACAGACAGCTCTCGGAAGAGCTGTATCCTCAAACTTTGGAGAGGAGTGCAATAAAGAAAACCCCAACTTTTTATGATCTCTTTCCCAGCTTTCTGGTGTCTTTTATTTTTAGGTAACCCATCCAACACTGAGGGGGGAAAGCAAATGGCTTCATCAAATACTTTCAAAGTTTCCCTTCAAGCTAACTTGTGGAAAGGGAAAGATCATTGCCTTTTCCACCAATTCCTTAAAATCCTGCTGTTTTGCAGCGAGGCTGCAGACAAGTTGCACATCTGTTAGCACACTTTCACTGACACATTTCCAAAAGTTTTTGGGTTTTTTGGGGGGGCTGTAACGCCACTGAAATAAAAAATTGTATTGTGCAGAAGCTGCTCCCCCCCTCCGTCCCCGCGTCCAGCCCAATTCTGTTTGATCAGTCCTGGCTGCTTTTATTTCCACTTGGACTTTGCTAATACCTCAGCGCCGAGATTGAAGCGGTGCGATTTTCCGGAGCAGCGTGTTTACCACGACACTTTGAAAGTTGGTCTGTTTATGAGTCGTTAACCTTTTCTCCTCATGCACCATTTTGAAAAGACACGTTAGGGTGTAATAGGGACGTGCACACCTCGCGCCCGAGCAGCGGTGCTTCTCGTTTACTTCAGCCACAGACCCTGACTTCGCACCAAAAAGCATCTTGGTTTTTTCCCCCCTCCCTTTAAAGTGGTTTAGTGTTTTTTTAAAATGTTTTTTTTTTGGGGGGGGGGGGGGTGTTGTTTTTACCTCCCCTTTCAGGTTCACATCATAGGAATCAGCTTTAGCGCAGGTTAAAGCAACTCTCTCTTGGATGGTATCCAGCACCGAGCCAAAAAAGTCCCGAGCACATGAGATCAGGCAGGACAAAGCGCTGCTTAAAGCAGAAAAGTTAAAATATTTCAGGATGTACCAAGACGTGTTTGGAAAGTGGGAAGGCTGGAAGCGCTGCCCTGGCTCGCTGTGGGGCTGCCGAGCCTCTCTGCTCTGTGTACCTTCGCAGATAAACTTCCACTTGACAAAAGGCCTTTTTTCCTTGATTCTCCCTGAGTGGGGAAAGGGAAGGACAGGAGGGATCAGGAGGGAGGGTTTATTATTTTTAATAGCTTGTAGAGACCTGTAGTTTTTATGTTTTTCTTCTTTTTTCCCCCCCATATTCCCCCCCCTCCCCGTGAGAGCTGTTTCTGGTGGGTGAGAGTAGCTCCATGTGCTGGGATTGTGCCTCCTCTCACTTTTTGAATCTGCCGACTGCAAACTCGCAGCAATCTTTTTTTTTTTTTTTAAACTTTATTGAAATTTGAAACTATCATCTTTTCCCATAGAGTAGGGAAAAAAAAAAAAAGAGGAATGTGCCAATCATTGGAGTGATTTATTTTATTTTACCTGCTTTTATTTTAATAATCGTTCATAGTACTTTGATTGCTGCCGCTCTGCTCTAATGAAATATATTGTGCTGTTAGGAAAGTTTTTAACAATCTATGTTTAAAATAAAAATAAATGCAATGGTGCTACCTATAGATTTAAATATCTTCAATTCTGGGGCCACTCAGAAAAAGTGCAGTGAAAGCTTTTGGGAAGTCAGCAGAAGGTCTTGAATTACGACAGGATTTTGCTGATAGATATTTCTACTATTGATTTCTCAATTTTTCATAATTTCTGAAAAGAACAATGCAAATTAAAATAAAGTGTTGAAAGGAAGTAAGATGTCTGTTTTAATAACCATATTTGCACGACCCACAATGATTTGGGTAGGAAATGCACTCCATGGGATAATTAAAAAAAAAAAAAGAAGTTAGTTTGTTAATCTGAAAAATCCCGAACGTTTTCTTGCACAGGGGTAGGCAGCGGGTGGCTTTTCCCATGCTCTGGAAAATGTTGCACAAATTACATTATTTTTCCCTCCTGGAGGGCCCAATCCTGAGAAAAGGAGGAACTGGAAGCAGGGACGTCCCCAGCACGCGGCGCTGGATCAGGCCCCACAGGCTGGATACGTTTTTATGTGCAGCCTGGAGTTCGGTCATTCATTTATTCAGGGAAAAAACAAGAAGCATGGCCCCAGTATATTATAATGTGTTTTGATCTCTTTGGCTGATTTATGTGATACTTTCTGAGGAAAACCTATCTATCTCTATATATAATTATTAAAAAAAAATAAAAAATCAAGGGGTCTTTCTCGCCTGTTTTTAGCGTCAGCATAATTTTAATTACGACTATTTTTGTGCCAAGGGAGAGGGGTGATCTTTAACTCCTCGTTACACAAAGCAAGCAGTGTCTCCGGATGGCCAAACTAACTTTCCGAGTAGGGCATTTCTTTTTAAATATCTGAAAGTCTGACACAATTAATAATTCTTTATGTACTTGAACAAGTTCTGATACAGTTTTCTGTTACTGCGTTTTTCAATTTTTCCTGGGGTTTTTTGGGGTTGGTTTTTTTTTTTTATTTTATGGGAAAGCTCAGAGTTTGACTTTCCCTAATATGCCCAGATATCAAGTTTTCATTTTTTTTTACTTTTTGCCTAAATATAAACAAAACTTTAAAAAAAAAAAAAAAGATAAAGTGTAAGGCTTGCTTTTTCTAGGATTTTAGTGTTAGTTATTGTTGCGCTTGCGGGATAAATCGGCCGCGGTACTTCTCGCTCCCTTCCCTGTTTAGGAACCAGAGTGAAAACCACCCTTCCTTGTAATTGTATATACAGCTATAGTGGCATTTTACTCTTCTGCCGGCTGCTATTTCCAAATATATCTTAGGGAAAGTTTTACTATACTTTAGGCTTCCCCATACAAACATTGATTGGCATCCAAATGTTTAGGATTTGCCAAATTGGCGGGCAAACGCTGGCTACACCGCAAGCAGCGGGGTCAGGGAGAGAGCAAAGGGAGATACGCGCTCCGCAAGTGGACTTGCGAAGGAGTTTTCAGCTTTTAACTCATTCTGCCTTTTTTTTTACTTTTTTTTTTTTTTTCCCCCAAGGTTTGAGGACCAGGGAAGGGGCCCCAGCATTTGCACTGTCTCCATCTGGGCGCTTGGTTGACGTTGGACCCTGTTTTTGGGGGGCGGGAGAGGAGGTTTCGGGCCGGCGCGGAGGGAAGCTGGGATGCGGCGGTGGCGGGTTCGGGGTCCATCAGCGAGGGGTCCTATAGACCTTAAAATTTATCAGCACCCTCCTAATTCTCACCATCCCACAAAAGCCCCGTTTTTGAAGGCTCTTTGTTGATGGTTTCAGTGACATCGACCCTTCTCTGTAACTTTTTTCAGGATGAATTTCATCCCTTCATCGAAGCACTTCTGCCTCACGTCCGAGCGTTTGCGTACACGTGGTTCAACCTGCAAGCCCGAAAAAGAAAATACTTCAAAAAACATGAAAAACGCATGTCAAAAGAGGAAGAGAGAGCCGTGAAGGACGAACTGCTAAGTGAAAAACCCGAGGTAAAGCAAAAATGGGCATCCAGACTTCTGGCAAAACTCCGGAAAGATATCAGGCCTGAATTTCGGGAGGATTTTGTTCTCACAGTCACAGGAAAAAAGCCTCCGTGTTGCGTTCTTTCCAATCCAGACCAGAAGGGCAAGATGAGAAGAATTGACTGCCTTCGCCAGGCAGATAAGGTCTGGAGGTTGGACCTTGTTATGGTGATTTTATTTAAAGGTATTCCGCTCGAAAGTACTGATGGCGAGCGCCTTGTAAAGTCCCCACAGTGCTCTAACCCCGGGCTGTGCGTACAGCCCCACCATATAGGAGTTTCTGTTAAGGAACTCGATTTATATTTGGCATACTTTGTGCACGCAGCAGGTAAGTGCCTTTCTCTACCACCTTCTCCAACTTTTCGGTTATCTCCGTGCCGGGTGCCGTGCCCCGGCGGCGGCTGCATGAGCTGGGGAGGGAGCTGGGGATGCCGGTTATTGTTCTCCCGGGGTGGTGAGGAGGGTGCCAAAACACCTCCACTCTCTTTTATATATTTTTTTTTTTGAGTTTTTTTTGGGGGGGAGGTTTTAAGGTGCGGCCACATAAAAGTGGCTCTTGTTTTCCGCGGTTAACAGCATTTTGGGCATCCTTCACAGGTGTTCTCATAAATGTTGTCCTAGGAGGGCTCTCAGCCGGATACGGCTTCCTTTATCCTCATTTTGGGGAAAAGCAGACAGATTTTAATTTTTTTCTATTTTTTTTTTTAATAAAGTTTGTGTGCGTTATGCACAAAGTAGTCCAGGAGGGCTAGAGATACCTGAGGCCTGTGAGTCCGGAGTACCAGGTATCCTCACCCCACAGAGATGAGGTGGGGAACGTAGATCCTACAGGATTGAGCTTGGAGGGAAGGGAGAAGACAATCCCTTGATGGCAAACCTAGTCATCAGGTCTGAGTGGACATGAAACAAACCTCTGGGTAATCCTAGGGGAAAAAGAAGGCATTTAAACCCCCAAAAATGTCACAGTTTATACACCTAAAAGCTAAGCAGGTCTTGGAAAAAATTCCTGATTTGACTTTATTGTGCTTACGAGGAGGGGCTGAGATGTTTTAACGTGTGATGAAAATCTTGGGATCTCAGACTCCAACACAAAGTACAGTCTGCCTGTGGCGTGACTTGGTGTGCTCAGAGGATGTGTAGTATGTTGACTGGATAAAATAGTGCGCTATTATAGTTTTCCTGAGTGATTGTAGCGCAGAAAAACGTGTGTGTGTGAAGTGTGCAAGGCCCTGAGTTTCATATATGGGATGTGTGGGTCCCCCAGCATATCCTGACTTGTGAGTTGAGGGGCTGGACAGGCGGGAAAAACAGAGGAGCAGGGGGGAGAGGAATCATCTTAGTAGAAACCACTTCTGTATAAATATTTATCGGTAAGAAAACCAAGCAAATTAAAGCCCAGGGAGCTTGCATTTCCCGTGCCAACTTATTTCAGAGGGTCTTGCAGAAAGTTTTGGCTTCCCAAAAGTTGTTCTGCACTGAGTTCCTGCCATGGTTGTTGTGTTAGGCAATGTCGCCGCTGGGATTTTACAGATATGATCCCTGTTCGGAAATAACTTTCGAGTATCCTCATGGTATTTCCTACAGATAAGCTGCAACATTTACTTTGCACTTCGGTGTGAGGTGGTAAATCATACTGCACATTTATGGTGAAAGAGAAGTAGGCAAATACTGAGGAAAATTATTTATTTACTCTGCGCTTTATTATGGCCACGGTGAAGGAAGGATTATGGATAAATGGCTAACTGAAGGGAGCTTGGGGTTTGGGGCATTTCAGGTCACCTCCCGTTCCATCACAGACCCCGAGGGGACCATGGACTCGCATCCCTTTTGTCTGCCTCAGTTTCCTCCTCCGTGTGTCGGAGCAGGGTGATACATGTAAAATGCTTTGATATCCAAACAGAAGCTGTAGACTTCTATTTACTGTTCTACAGCACGTAGGTTTTTATTATTTAGGTTTATATACAGCGTGGTGCTGGTAAATACTGGTCCATATTGTATTTCCCAGGCCCTCCATGGAGCGCGCAAGTTGTCGGTAGAAACCAACGGGGTTGGCTTAGCTTGCATGTAGGGTCACAGAAACATAGGATGGGGAGAAAAGGACCAAACCCAGGGGTGGGAGTATTTTGGGGAGCTTCAAGGGATCCTCTCCCTGTTATAACAGTCAGGCAATAGACGTTGTAAAAGTTCAATGTTGTGATTAGGGATATACCATCTTATCAGCACGCTTGATAGCAAGCAGCCTTGGTAGCAAACTGTTATTTATTCCTGCCTTCATCATCAACAGGCAGCGATCGCACCGATTGTCCTTCGGGCTCGGTGTTTGCCGCGGAAACTCAGCGCGAGGCCTCGGCGCGGTTTTTTGGGGTTAGGTTTGGGGATTTGTGTGAGCAGCCACGCGCCCGTGCAGAGCGCACCGCGCCGCGTTTTCGGCCGTTGTTTGCTGATTGCACGCATCGCATTGTGCTCTCAATGCAGTAGCGTGTGCTGGCGTATTCCTGCTAAACCTCAGCGGGGAGGGGGACAAGATGATTTTTGGGAGGTGGCACAGCGTGGCCGCCGTCTATATGGCTTCACAGAGGTGTTCCGAAAGCCTCGCGTGGAGCCACCTCTTTTTCTTCCCCCTTTTTTCCCGTTTTTTTCCCCCCTCCGATGTATCCCAGCAGTCTTTGTTACACCTGAACATTGGCCAAGTTGACAGCCATTGGTTCCCGCAGACCCGCAGTAATGGCAGCTTGTGCCGGGTGCGCAACAGGAAAATTACAAAAGAAAAAAAATATTAAGGGTCCTTTGTCTCCAACTCCATCAGACCTCGCTTCCCAAATGTATGGACCGCGTATTTATAAGGAGGAAGTCGCCAGCGCAAATATTAGGTAGGCTGGTCAACCTACATATAGCGGATTTGACAAGCATCTGCTATAGTACAGAAGATTTGTAAACACTAAACAATGTTTTTACCTCCTTAAAAGTTTTGAGAAGTTGCCAGTATTGGCAGGAGGCACAGACTCCGAAACGTGCTTGAAGATACGTGCCAAAACCATTGTGACCTTTTCACCCATAGTGCTTGCTTCTCTTTTTCTTGTGGAGTTTTTTTTCCCCCCCACTTTTCGTCTTCTTTTCTTGGGGGGAGTATTCTGTTGCAAGATGCCCTTGTTCGAGATGACTTCGGCAGCAAGATGTCCCTTTCCTTCTAAACATGTAGGATAATTATTGCTTTGAATCCACGCTTTTCCTTCAGTAGGCACTATCATCTGTAAGGGAACACATGTGCACAGATTTAAATAGTGCTTCTTACAAAGCTACTGAAATCAATTCTTCTCTTTAAGAACTGGCTAGAAAGAGAAAACAAAAATATGCAAATAGGCAAACTACATGTCATTTGCGTTAAAAGGATAAAAAAAAGAAATTTAAAAAAAAAAAAAAGGGAAGGAAGATCAGTATTTTGTGAATTAGAGGTTGACCAAGAAATGTATTGAAATCTAGAGTATGGCTCTCAGTTTGCAGTTTCTAATCTGCTTAACTAAAAGCAGGCGGCATTTTCATACCCTGAACTTGGGTTTGCTTTTTAGTTTTCACTTATTCTGCTCTTGTATCAAATGACAAGTTGGAAACCATTGTGGTAAACCGTTTTCTTTGTGGGAGTCGAACAGTAAAGCTAATTTATGACCGGTCCTTTACCAGATGATCTGTATCAGAATCTACAATATACTAGGCACGTGGCAAGGTCACAATTTAAGTTGTTAAGGTCACAACCTTAGCCACCAGGCATTTGACCTTTTAGATAAAGTTAACCTTTGTTCATTAGTAGGCACTCAACCGAGAACTTTCTGGAGTTTTTTACTGCTTTGGAGTTCCTCCTGCTAATGTGATCAGATTGGAGAATAGATTCGCAAGAGAAGTAGTTAAATTTTCTGAGAGGTCACAGTTTTTAGAGACTTCTCCAGTGGCCGAAGCGGGATGGCGGGCCAGGAGGCGATGCTGCAATGCCCGGTTTATTTTTTTGGCCGGCCATCGTTATGCGCTTCGGGCGAGAATTAAGCTCGCGAGGTATTTGTGGCAGAGAAAATCTTTTAATCTTTCAGAAGGACATTTAAAAATCCCAAATTTAAGAAAAAATCTGGGGCCAGGGTTTAATTTACTTGAGCTCATTTTTCTGTTCGTGTTTAGACTCGAAGGCAGCGAAGATGCCAGAACTCAGCCTTATTTCTGTGACTGAAAATTTACTTAACCTCTAGATGTGCTCTGTGGCTAATTGCTGGGCAGTGGTATATAGCACATGACCTTGAACTTTAAGCTAGACCCATTTTATGTTCCCGTCGACAGATTTAAAATATTCTACTTGGACCACCACAAAGAGGCGTCGATGGGAATAACCCAAAGATGGGTTCATGCAGAAGCCCCCGTACCCATTGAGGTTTCAGGGGGGTCCGAGAGGTACCCGAGGCTTTGAGCCGTAATCTTTTAGTACAATTGGTATCGATTGTTGCTGCATTAATCCTGTTAATAGCCGCAGCCGGGCCGGGTGTCGCAGGGGTGGCAGAGGTGTCCTGACAATCCCGTACGTCACCGAAAGAGCTGTCGCAGCGCCTTGAACTCCCGATCGCTGCTCTGCAAAAGTGGAGCGTTCGACGGTGGAAACTAGTGCTGGCTCATACAGGAACACACACCGTATTGTTTACTTAATTATGCCAGAGCGAAGGCTCATTTTTAATTATTTAGCTGACTTTCTCGCTCTGCTCTGATACCACATTTATTATTTAATTTGAAATCAAAAGGGCTCGCGCTCCTGTTAGTTTTTGATGCGTTTTACTTTTGTTTTGGCTGCGTTATTGTCATTCCATCGTACGGTAATCCAGATAGCCGTGATATGCAGATTGGCCAGATGGTCATGTTAACAGATTGAGAACCTACTTCCCACTGCTAAAGAGCAGGTGTAAGATCAGTGGGCTTTTTTTTTTTCCTCTCCTTTCCTCCCAAGTTTCAACCAAAATGCTCTTTAGACAGATCATAATGGTAGTTAAAAAGGGGCACATTTCAAATGGTGTTTGTTCTGTGGAGATAATGTGTAATGTATATGTCGTTTTTACGCATATCTGAAGACTTCTAAAGCATCCATGACATTCCCTCCACCTATAATGCTTTGAAAAACCTACTTCCAGCTCATGGCTGTCCCAGTGTATATCCAAAACAGTCCTTCAAGTTTTTTTTCTGCAGACAGATTGCATTTACTCTTACCAAAAAACCACTCCAGGCAGCTTCGCAGCAGGTATCTCACGTGTGTTCCCTGCACAGGGCTCCCAGTGCATGCCCAGGAGAACCTGAGCAGATCAACGTTCAGCTGAGATTTTAATGTTTGTGAGCTGATAAGAGTTGTTTTTCTGCTCCATTATTTTTTGCCAAAGTGAGACATCTGTAGCTTTAAAGAAAAAAAGTGACACTAAGACATCTCACAGTATTTCTGCCCTCAAGGAATAAAAGGAGAAGGCAGATTTTGTGTTGTTTTAGCCTTACAAAAAGTACCCATAAAAAGTCAGCGGTGGGAGCCTGGGTCTCCATCTCAGTCGGGAAAGGTGAGGAGAGGACAGCTAAAGCTCCTCAACACCCCGAATTTCATGCCCCCACCTATCGTGGGCATGCATGAGACACGGCGACCTACACACCCCGCGTGGCATGGAGAGATATCCCCATCTTCAAATGCTCTCCTCTCTGGGGAGCAGGACTGGCTGCTTGCTGCAGCCACGAGCAGGGTGGGAGCTGACAGAAGCAAGATTTAGGTGGGACAACTGCTCTCCCTGTGCGGGTGTAACTGAGCCGGTGAGTATCCGTGATAATTCAGATACTAACTGGTGCGGCACTCGGGACGGCCTGCTCTATCACGAACCCCTGGCAGCAGTTCAGTCATGTGGTTTAGCTTTTCCCTTTCTCCAACAACAACAACAGCAACAACAAATAAACACGGGATAAAGGCGTATTTCATATGCCCAGGATGTTTTCCAGGTGATGGGTTTGGACAGTATAAGGGTGTGCTATTTCCACGCCTCCTTGCTTCGAGGTGCAGAAGCAGGAGAAGCCTGTGAGTGGTAAGAAAGTTGCCCAATGCTTCTGGCTTTTCTACAAGCAACTGCACTTTTATATTTCCCTTCTTTTCCACCCAATGATGAATAGCATTAATTTAGATCTATTTAAGGCGAGTGTGGGAGAAACCACAATCTTTGTTGTGGTCACTGCTGTACACAGCGGGGCTGAATGTTTCTCTTGGTTGAGGCCTCAAAGCTGAATCTGGAGAACCCAAAACATCATGTCAGCTTTTCAAACCCTTCAAAGAGACAGTGGAATCCTAATTGTTCATAAAACCCACTATTTATTATTACAATTATGTATTTTCTCCCCATTCGGATGTAAAGGAAAAGGCATCCCTCGCTTTCTGTGCCTTGAGCTTCTTCACAGCTCCTCCTCCTCCTCCTCCCCCTGATGCTTCTGGTTCAGGCACTGGTGAGGTTTTTACAACCAGCATACAAACCCCATCCCACTGCTCCAAAACCCCTCAACCTCTCCTCAAAAGCCTGCACTTTTCTACACATGTGGGACCCTCTGAGCCTCAGGGACTGTCCCCAGCGTAATGACTTTGGGGCATCCTCACTGGAAGCCATGGATCTGGCTCTGCCCCTGCTCCTTTCCTCACAGACAAGGGCTGGAGCTGATGATTAAATTACAGGCTGTAAATTCAGGGGAAATTATTTTAGCCTCCTAACAGCAGCCGACCCGGACATTTCCTTACGCCAGTGAGGGCTTGTGGTAGATAAGCCTTGTCGGTGGACTAAAATTCATTTTAATCGCTTTGGTTTTCCCATTCATGTGGTGCAACCACATCTCTGTTTGTTGTTAATTGTCACCTGCATTATGGGAGCCACCAAAAACCGTGACTGACATCAGCACCTGGGTCATGGTGCCTCGGATGTGTGGGGCAGTTTTATCTCAGCAAGTTGTTTCGGGGCTTGCAGCATTTTATCCTCAATTGCAAGGGAGCGCCCGGACGAACCCGTCATCACAATGTGATTAATTTTAAACAGAAAACAGAGTATTTATACATATTAAGTGTTTCTAGATACCACTGCCCCATGTCCCTACCCCGGGGGTGGATCTAAGGTGCCCGAGCTCAGCCCTGTGTGTGGCACCATCGTGGCTCGGGATGCAGGAGCAGGATGTGGCGTGTAGAGCGGGTGGATTCGGGCTGGATTCGTCGCTGCTGCCTGTAAAACACACGAGGGCCTCCATTTTGTGTGCCAGGCTCTCACGTGCGAGTCAAAATGGAGAGCGGCGCGGTTGAGTTCGGCCTGGAGCGAAGCGTGTGGGCTTGTGTCGCCTGCGATCCCGGTGCCGCCGCGCTGCACCCAGACCCACGGCGAGACCCAGGAGGGGGATCCTGAGCTTGTACATCCATCGGCTCCTCCTGAAGGGTGTCGATGTCTTCTCCATTAATATCTACCCTCCCAGTCCGAGTGCTGTCCCGCTGTCCCGGGCAGGGCTGGCGCGAAGGCCCTGGGTAGTTGTTCCTCCTTCCTGTGGGTTTCAGCACACATCAGTACCATTAGATCAGTGAGATAAAATCAAGACAGGTTTAATGACAAGCTCTTCTGAAAGTTTCCTGGACTTCATTGTTCATAACTTGGGCCTGAGTCGGGTTATTTACACATGAGGATTAAAAAGCTGCAAACAACTGTGTGATTTTTAGGGGCTGAAAGCAATTAGCATATGTGGGTAGGAGGATACGCGGCATGTCTGCGTTCCTTTAAAATATAAATCACAGTTATTTAATTATGCTTGGAGAGGGCAGATTTAAGGATATACTGCAAAATGCATTACCTATTATACCAACACGATAATCTTATTAACCTTGCTTTCTACTTTTTAATTTTATTGTGCACCCTGTACAACTCTTATGATATCAAAAATAATTACTTGGAGAATACATGATGTCAGAGGTCCAATATGACATTTATCTTCACAGTGAGGAGACGGCTCTCTTGTGCATTGCATTGCAGCTCGGGAGGCACTCAGCAGGTCCACGGCGGGGGAAGGAAGCAGGGATGGGTGTCATCAGATGCTCTTTAGTGCACAGAAGTGTGTTTCCAGATTTGTGTTGTAACCGAGGGATGGCTTGACCAAACTTGAGGCAATTCAGCATCCTCAGGCCTCCCCAGATATGTTTTACATGTTCATGCCATACAACTGCTGTAGGTGAGCCAGTATTTCAGGGTGGCTCCATGCATACAGCCCTGATACCAATTGGATCTCCTGTTAAACCCTGCATTCTCCATCCCATGCCTCCTTTTCTTTTTTTTTTTTTTAAATCCATCTCTCCTAATGTTTGAGATGTGTTGATATTTCCCCCTTTATTTTGGGAGGGAATGGGTGAGGGTGAGGGGAAACAAATGCCATAATAATATCCCTTTTCAGAAGAATATAGTTTAATTTTGTGTGTGCGTGCAGCAGCTGCCATTGGCAAGCTGTCGTCTTTGTTGCCATGGGCTTTTTTTTTTGGCATGCGTGCCAGAACATGATTGGATGTTTCAGCATGTTCATGTTTTGGGGTGAGATATATCTGTAGTGAAGCACAAAATTATCATGGGGTTGGTGGGTGTCCAGAGTGGGCTTATTTGGCCAGGTGAACAGGCTGTGCTGGAGAGGGTCGTGCGAGTGCGGTACCTGGTAGTTGTTTGGTCAATGAAAGAGAACTTGCTGGTGCTCTGGATCTTTTGATGATGTGAAAAGATGGTTTAAAAGTATCACAGAAGGGTGTATCACTGAGGTCTCCTCCAGCAGGACGCCCTCAGGGTGCAGTGGGAAGCCCCTGGTGTTACCTGGGAAGACTGGTCAGGGGGTTTCTCTTGCCCGTGTCACTCACCTGGTGCATGAGGAGGTTGTGTCCATCCCTGGCTCTTGCTGTGTATGTGGGGAACTGGATGGTGGCACACAGAGGTGCCCACAGGGGTGGAACACACCTTCCACAGGTGTAAAACCAGCATGGCATTCACCCATGAGAGCTGCAGGTGACAGCACATCCTCCAGACCTGCCACCATGTCACCAAGCCCTGGCCACAGAGAGGTAGCCAGTGTTGTTTCTGCTCCTTGGTTTAATCCATTTGTCATATCCATAATATGCCCGTAGCATCAGTACCTAAACAAAGTCTAAACCTGTTTTGCACTGTCCTCTGTGCTGTACATCTCTCTTCTCATCCCAGCCACTGTCACCCCGCTTTCAGTGCAGTTGGACTTGGTGTCCTTAAAGATTTTTTCCAGCCCAAACGATTCTATCATTCTAAGTAGCACACAATAGGAAAGCAGGAGTGCTCTTCAGCCCAGGAAATCCACCATGTGGGATCGTTGTTAGGTGCAAAATGCATTTACATCTCCTGAGGAATATGTCATAGGGAGGCATCTCCTTACAGCTAAACTCTGGAAAGCCCCTGGCAAGAGGAAACTGTTCGGGGTGAATCCAGGCTCTGTGCACAGTCTGCCGAAGGCTTCAGGAGAAACAAGGGGTGAAGAACTAAATGCAAAGTGTTGGGACAGCCTCATTCATGCTCTGTTTTTCTGCATCTACCACTTTAATCTTGTGCATGAGGGACAGATAATGAGCTGCCTGAGCTTTGTAATAAACATCGTGTCTGGTTAAATCACCATTTTTGTGTTTAAAATACCTTGTAATGCACTGAACGAACAGGGATGAACCCCTGTAAGGGTGTCAAAAGACAAGTTAGATGGTTGCTACATTTATTGTCAAGATAAACACTCACTTTGAAGATTTTAAAGCAAAAGTACATTGTCAGTGAGAATTCATCCTAAGGGTATTTGCTTGAAATTTGTCTGATCTTTTTACACGAGAAGGTTTTAATTTGATATAGAAGAAAGTGGCCAAATCCCTGAGTGATGCTGGAAACATAGGGTAAAATTTAAATTTAATTCAGGTTTGGTTGTTTTTGGTTTTTTTTTCTTTTGAGGCCAAGTTGTTTCAAGTAAATCAGAAGAATGAATTCTTTGTATCGGGATGCTTTTCTCAAGCCCAGCTATTGTTGGGATGCTTTTAGGGACGATAGCCACTGCAGTGCTTTTATTGTGTGGTGATGAGGACTTTTCCTGACGCCACAAGGACTTCATTAGAAATAGCCAACAAACCTATTTACATTCGGGTTTTGTGTTAAAAAGGGAAAAGTAGTTGTTGCTTATCTAAAAAGTAAATCCTGCATTATTTTCTTTGAAAGTTCCATAAGCAGTTTGCCTGGCTGGGGCAGCACCAGCCTCGGTAGCAGCCGAACTCTTGCAGGCGGAGGTTGGGTATTGCTCAAAAGTTGGGAAAAACACACAGCGGTTAGTTAAGAGTAAGATTTTTGTGGTCAAATCCTTGTTTTCTTTTTCTTAGAGAAGGACATCACCTTCAACAGCTCTGATTTAGGTTCTTCCCAGGCAGATGCAGTTACAAACATCCAGCCACAGAGCTTGGTGCTGTTTCAGGGTGCACACTTGTGTCTCAGAAGTGCATCTTCAAGGTGTCTGGTTTGTTTTTTTTTTAACCTAGACATATGAGCATGATTTCTAGGCAAAATAATGTGTTCAACTCCCACTTTAAACATGGACATTGTTTCTTTTTCAGTCAAAAGCTGAAGGGCAAAATCATGGTGAGAACTGAGCGGACCAGTTGTTTTCCATGTGCATGGTCTTTAGGAATAAACTCTCCCCTAAAAGAGCGAGGTGTGTCTCACAGTGAGCAGCCCCAGGGTGTGAAGCTGTCTGTCTGTGGGATAGGATGGTACGAGCAGGGTCCCCGTCCCATCCCAGAGCTGGATTACCTCCTGTAGTCCCGTATGGTTCAGAGGGAGGGACTCTTTGTGTGCTCCTGTCTCGCTGCAGCCTTCTGGAGGATGCTGTGGACTTGGCCCTGGACAAAAGCAAATACAGAGAGTTTTCATTCCTGAACGTCCTGTTGGTAGGGTAGGTTTCCATGAGATAGATCGCTAAGGAATTGTTGCTTTTCTCCCCATTCCTGCCTGGATCTCTTCCCAGTTTTGCCCTTTGCAAGCGGCTTTGTTTGGCCAGGGCTTGGGGCTGAGTTACCTTGGCTGCACAGTGCCTTCGTCGTGAGTTTGTGCGGTTCATCCCAGTTTGGGGCTCCGGCAGTTCCAGGGGTGGCCAAAGGGAAGGCAGGAGCAGCCAGGATGCAAAGTCAGGATACACAGGGCGTTTGGAAAGAGTGAAATGAGTCGGAGTTTGAAAAGAAAATGGGATGTTTCTGTCCACACCGTTCCAAAATACAGGGCAGCAATGCCTTGGAGCTGATAAATGGACTTTGAAAGCCTCAAAAAACCTTCTCTGGTTGCAGAAGCAGTATTTAATATTAGTAATATTTCCCCATTAAAAAGGATGAAGGATTTCTCAGACAGTCTTGCTCATGTATGTCGTTTTTTTTAACAAGCTTCGTCTACCTTAGCAACTTCTCCAAGGAACTTTCCAGCCCCGTGCCGGGGCCGCTGGTGTGGCTCAAGGACGGGTCAGGGGCCGTGGAGGCTTTTAACATTTTAATTGCCTTCCTCCACTGATAGCGACGATGACCTGTTTGTTTGGCTTATATCTCTTTTTCTTATTTTTTAAAAAAAGGGGGGAAAAAAAAGAAAACAAAGGAAGTACAGTGCTGTGCACAGAACAGTTATTAAAAACAGTTGGGAAGCATATAAAAGGTACTGTTTGTGTGAGAAACGGGACAGCTGTGATGGTCTATTGGGAAAGTGTGTACAGATGGTGGTAGGGAGGGGAATGATGACTACATGGCTGATAAATGAAATACAAAAAGCATTAAATTGGTGATCTTTTTAAAGAGTACACTTTTGGTGAGCATTTTTGGTGCATCATTAAGGCTCTTTGTCTGCCTCTTATTTCGCCAGGAAGTGCAACTATCGCCGCACATTTGTGCCTCTGATTTTGTTTACAAATAGGGAGCCTGTTTAATAAATCACATAACCATGGAATTATTAAAGAAGATAATTAAGCACACGGGTTTCTCCTACATTGGGAATGGGCATGGGATCGTCCTAAAGACCTGACAATACCACAAATGCAGTTGGGCTCAAATTAGTTACGGTAACACGTGGGATTTCCTGGAGCCTAAACAGATTTCTTTGTTTTGCAAGAAGTGGGACCGGCGGTGCGAGCCTGGTTCAGGGACGGAGGTTTCGGCATTTCTAAACCATGGAAGGCAAAGCATTCCACATTTTGCTTTTATTTTATATTATCTTACAGTCCCAAAGGTGGTGGCACTCCGTGATGGGTGCCCAGCCGTGGTATCTGGAAGTTGCTGGGGCTCCCAGGGGATGCAGGGACTCCTCTTTTGGAGGAGGCAATAAATGGAAGAGAGATAGAAGAAGAGTTGGAGATAAAATTTTTCCCTGTAGTTCATAGGAGAGGGATCATCATCTTCCCATCCTTAGCAGAGCTTTATCCCATCCCTTATCATGGAACTCATTTATCAGGGGCAGATAGACAGGCAATATCTGTGTATTTCTGCACACTGCTTTAGAGATGGCCACTCAAATTCTGCAAACCTCGGCACAGAGAGTTTTTGAACTAATGGGCGAAATAATCCCCCTCCTCCCAGCATTTCATCCAGTTTCCAGCTGAAATAATCCCCGGTTTCCCTTCGCCTTCCCTCTCACCCACCCGTTGCTTCGTGTTCCTGCTCATTGTTTCTGGGTGCCATCAACAGATGAAAGCATTTTCCTTAATAATAAATACTCTTTTGGTAAGGCCGCACTTTTCCATGACCCAGACGGGTGTCCGGCCGCCCCATGAGCCCCGGCCATGTCATTGTCCCTCCCTCAGGGGACACAGACCACCGGCAACCTC
This sequence comes from Oreocharis arfaki, assembly GCA_013398015.1. NCBI lineage: Eukaryota > Metazoa > Chordata > Aves > Passeriformes > Paramythiidae > Oreocharis > Oreocharis arfaki. The sequence goes on along the minus strand of VZRR01008910.1, from coordinate 447,592 downwards.
AGATCCCTGCCTCAGGGGGCTTGAAGTGCCGCAAAAAGGGAGTTCACCAGACCTCTGTAACCAGAACCAGCTCACAGGGAATTTTTCCAATTTTTTTCGCTGGTTGCAGGTTTATTGATGGTCTGAATTTTCTTGATTTACAAACCTTCTAAAACTTCAACGTGCCACTTTGGGGATTATTTCTTCTCCTGACACAGTATCACGAACTCCTCTTGTTACCACATTTGATGAACGACATGTTTCACTGTGCCGCCTTTTGGGCCAAGCCAATATTCTTCTGCATTTTCTTGAAACGTAGAAAAAAGGAAGGATTTTAAGAAGGTTTAATGTGAAGAAAATGTATGACAACTTGATCGATTGCTTGGGTCTTCAGTGTAGTAATTGTATAAAGTAGGTTGCAATTCTTTTTTTACAGATGCAATATATTAAAAAGAACAATAGACAAAGAGACGTAAAGCACGAGGATGGAGAGACCATCTTGGCCAACCTCTGCAAATTTGTTCCAAATTTCAGTTATTAAATATCACAAAAACATGTTCATTGTGGTAACACTGTACGTTTTCTTGGCTGCTCAGATCTTGAGTCATTTAAGGGTTTTTTGTACACCTTGACGTAAATACACTTCATCTCTTACCAAGAACACACTCTGCTACATGTGCAGGACACAGTGGAGGGATGATTTAGAAATACCCAGGCGTGTATGAAATGCCTGGATTTAGAGATGATTCCTTCCAATAAATGTGTTATTTTTTATCAGTGTGAACGCGTGCTCTCCTAGAGCTTCACTAAGATCCAAGAGGTCTCCTAAGAGCTGCACCAAAGGCAACAGAAACAAGCAGCTGTTCAAGATGCTGCTGTGGTGCCTCTTGGAGACACTGGTCCAAGTTTATTAGTCTTGGCCTTGCAACCTCATCAGCTGCAGATGCAAACAAGGAATGTGGAGGTCTCCCTCCTTCTTTTCCGCAGTGCAGAGCGTGTATTGCACAAGGTGTCTGCTTAACTCCCCGATGGAAAGCCAGATTTCTCTGCTGTCTTGCACAGAAGTGGTTTAACCCTCCATCCCTGAGAGCAGAATTAGGCTCTGAGCTGTTGGGACTGGTTTCTGGATCTCCTCCCTCCAGAGCTTCGTCGGAGCAGCCGAGTGCGGAGTCCACCCCCTGTTATTCATCTGCTATTTCGGTCTCTCCTTCGGGATGTGCTGCCAACCGCGAGGGGAGGGCAGTGACAAAATATCTGGGGTCCCTGGATACTGCCCCAAGCTTTGAAAGAAAAGGTTAATTCTTCCTGAAGCAATGATTTGTGTCTTTGATTAGTTACTAATTTTGCACTCACTAAAATAATTCTCTAATGGTTGCATTTGACGGGAGAGCCCGGCTACATTGTATGGCTGTGATTTACAACTTGTGTCTCCAAACTTTTCTATTTTTTGTTTATCTTTTAATGTAGGGGCTTTGGTCTTGCCCAGAACAGAGGACCCTCAGCTCCATTCGAGATCAGGTAGTGCCCAGCCCCAGAGCTAGAGCCCTGTCCCTGATGGGGACCGGGCAGAGTGATGTTACTCCCATCAGCAAACTACAGGAAGGCAACTATTAAGAGTGGAAAGCGATTAAGCAGTCAGGTTTTTATTATGCTTTAGTGTTTTGTTTAAGTCTGTTCTTAATTGGTTGATTAATGTAAGCGAAGTCCTTTTCTCCCCCACCATCTCTACAGATGGCAAATGGTAGGTCCCAACTGTCATTGTGCGCAAAAAAGGTTATGGTTCAAAGTCAGAGATCCAGAGACACCACGATAATCAATCATAGGAACTTGTCTCGCTGTGCCCAGCCAGGCAAAAGTTAGGCTTGGTAGGAACATTCCCTCCAAACTCATCCAGAGGAATTGCTTTACACTTTATTTCGGTGGGGGACAAGTTGCTGCAAAGTTCTCGTGGCCGGATCCAGGGCGTTTCAATAAATCCCAGCAGAGCTGCGGCGCCATTGCGCGTGGCCGGGGCTTTTCTTCCCCTCGGCATCCTTCTCCTTGGCAGGGGCTGTGTGGAAGCAGGAGGTGCAGCCCGTGAACCTCACTGCTAAAAAATGAGTCCAGCAGAAATAAGGCCAGGATGTCTGCTTTAGAGAATTGCCTTCAAATACATATCTTTGAAACGTTTTTCTTTTTTTTAATCTAAGAGGATGATTTATTAAGGCTAACTTCCTTCTCAGGATGAAGCATAGAATTATGTTTCTGGTATCGATCTCTAAAGAGGATTTGCATTTTATTCATACTATAAAAGTGCTTTTAATGGAGACATTGCGGTAATTGAATTTATACTGTGTGTAACTATCGAAGTATCTTTTTAATTATTTTATGTTATGTAATACAATAACTAAATCTAAAGCCTGTGAAAGGAGATGGCTGTACTCTGTCCTTAGGAGTAACATATATAGCTTTTAATATTCTAGCGGTGGAATGCAGTTAAGGACATTCTTTATTTGAGGGGAAAAAAAAGAGGGGGGGGAGAGAGAGAGAGGAGAAAGATTTCATTACATTTAGCACAGTATGAGACTAAGTCAAAGTAGTTTTGCTAATTAAATTCAATTGCTATCCATTAGACCAATGGAATGAGATGAATCTACCATATAGCTGACACAGCACAGGTATGCAATTTGGCTAAATGGCCATTTCGGAGCTGCAGCACGCCTTCCTCCGCTCGCTCGCGTTTCCAGCCTCGCCATTTCTGCGCGGAGCGGAGCCGAGCAGCCCCGACGCCTCTCGGGGAGCACGGCCACGTGTTGGGATACGCAGGCTCAAGGCCCGAGCCCTCGCTGCCGAGCACTTCAGCATGTGCTGCAGTGAGCTCATAAAGTCCGATGGCGGCGGGGAGATGGGTGGAGGATTTTTTTCTGGGTTCGTTCATGGCTATTTTCCTTTTCGCTCCCTCCTTGTGTTGCATAGAGCCCTCCAGCAGCTGCTGAGAGAGCAAGCCTGAGTTACCAAAATGAAAGGCAGTGAGCAGGGTATGTGTGCCGGCGTTTTGGCAAGTTGTACTACTTGGGGAGATCTTGTATGTCAGACAGAGAAGTCTCCTACCCCAGTGAAATGACAAGAATACCTCTCAAGCATTGGCGGAGGCAAAATTTTGACAGCCAGCAAGGCTGCAATGCTGCTGAGCGCACAGATTTACACTTCCTGCCAAGATTAAAACGGGCTAAACCCAAAAAGGATATTAAGGATTGTCACTTTAGGAAGAAATAACGCCTTAGTGTAATGTGTGGAGGCGATCGGCCATCCAATAGTTTCCTTTCCTGAGATCTCGCAAGCTCACGTGTAATGGTTGGTGTCATTGGGTCAGGACTGGCAGGACAAAAAAATAAAAAATAAACTCGTAAGACAACTGGGATGAAAAATTTTCCACCTCCCCTGCTTTGATGCTGGCACTGAAGTTTCAGCTTTGCCTCTCTCTGGAGCAAATCTCAGCAAAGTCTGGGGAGTTCGGTGTGAACGAAGCCTCTGAACTTTGCTTTCTGCTTCTGATTAACTGCTGTGGCGTATTTTCCTTCGAGCTATATTTAGTGAAAGGAAAAAAAATTGCCAAGTTGGGCTGAAAAAAGGCCCGGCAGAAAGCTGGTCATTTAAGCCTCTCTTTGCTGTACGGTATCCTCAAACTTCCTTCCAACGGTATCCTTAAACTTCCTTCCGAGCGCAACCGGTGATGCTTTTTATGATCAATCTTTCGGGTCGGGGTATTTGCTCAATAGAATCCAGACAAATAAATGTGAAGAAAAGCATCCTGCTTTAAAAGAAGGAAACAATTAAACCTCCTACTTTGTTATTTACAGTAACTACCTTTTTTTACCAATTGTCGGAGTTCGAATGGAAGTAGCAGTGTGAAGAGGGAAATGTGGGAACTTTCATTTGTCGAGACTTTGCATTTCTTCTGCTTTATAGCCATCAGAAAAGAGATTGTTGTGCATTCTATTAAATACTGCCAGTATGATTAATTTAAAGGGTTACATTTTATTGAACCCTGGTGTAGATGTTCTTTGTCAACTCACATTCACTGCTAGTTAGAGTGTGTGTCGCATTTATCAAAACTTTCTGGAGCCCCTCTCACCTCATTAGCATGTGAATCTCTATTGAGCAGTTAATGTCCGTTACAGCGAGAGTGCTCAATTCTTGTTTTCAATAAGCCAGTTGTAAAATGTCAGACTGTCACTTACAATATAAAAAAGCAAAAATGATGGTATTTGTAAAAATGTTATCACCTCATAAAAACAAATTGTAAAGACATGAAAGTGATCTTGGTATGCTTTGCTTTCAGAAGTGAGTTAGTACAGCTGCTTTAAATACCAGTTGTCTGGATTCCCACACTTTCCTACCAATGGAGAGGTTTACACAAGCATAATTTAAGTTACAATTACCCTAATTAACATCTCATTTGCATAAATTGTTGAAGTCAAAACAACAAAGAATTGCTTAAGAAGCTTAACCCTATTTGTCCAAAATAAAGAGATGAGTTTTCACTTTGCAATCAAAATTGGCAGGTTCATTATGTCGGAGCTGGAATACAAACTGAAGTTATACTATTAATTAATACTTTACATTTTTATCATTGGGCTGTGCTTCTCCTATTTACAAGGTGTGAGATTTCAAAACATCCCACTGTTGCTGTCAGAGGTGCAGAGCTGTCAGGTGGGGAGTTCCTGGAGTATTTCTGGAATTAGTAAACCCCAGCTCTGTCCCCCTCATCCCTCTCCTTTGCACACACGAGCAAACCTTGGCTTAGTCTGCTCTGGCTGGGATGGGGACTGGGGAGAAGAACACATCCAGTATGGGCTGAAAATTCTCACCTGAATTGTGGAATGGTGTGAAGAAGCCAAATGACAGCATTGACAATAGCGATGATGAGAAGAGACCCTCTGTCCCTGCTGTGGCAGAGCTGGCCAATCCACCTGGGTCCTCCCAAGTGTTTCCAGACTTTCTGAGGCTACTGGAAATTTTGGCCCTTAGCTTGGAATACAGAAGTGCAGGGAGAGAACTGCAAAATAAACTTTAGATACTATTTATTTAGTGAAAACATAACTAGTCTTCCAGTTACGGTTTTGGGGCTTTGGTTTAGAGAAGTTTCCGCTGCCTGTAGATGAGTCCTGGTCCTGCCCCCCTGATGCATGTCCTCTGAACATCCAACTCCTGGCCTGCAGCAGGCAGAGAGGACGGATGAGGCTTGGCCAAAGCTGATGAAGGCAAGGGTAGTTTTCCCCTTGGATGGTTGTTACCCTGTGTAGGTTAAAACTGTTCCGCTGGCTTTTTCTATGCCTGTTCACTGTCTACTGCAAAAAATTACTTTTTCTGTGCCTCTGCCATTGATAGGGGCAGTCAGTGCTGTGATGCTGAGGGGATTGAGCAGGGTGGGATGTGGGGAAGCTCGTTAGCCTGTGGGGATGGAGGGTGGCACGAGGTTTTGATGGGCTGTCAGGTGCCCGTGTGCCGGTGCTAATGAAAGCGTTCCCAGTCGCCGGGGCCATATTTTTCTTTCCTGTATTATCTTGTTGCAGCTTCATTAGCTAAGTCAGAGTGAATGTGCATTAGCCCAATAAAACCCTTCCTGCAGGCCTGTGATTTAGCATCCCCTCCCAGCAATGCCCTCTGGATGGAGATTATCCGCCGGCGTCTGCAAGTAGGTGCCGATCGATTGAGCTGCGCCGGAGCCCTGCGTTGAGCTCGGGTTTAACTCGAGGCTGAACCTGTACTGGAAAGCTTTGCAAAGCAAAGACCCCAGTGAACTTGTAATTGTAAACCAGCTGAACCAAAGAGGAATCTCGCCTCGTGGTTTTGCATATTCCTTTTTAAAGATTGCGTTATAATTGAGCGGTTGACTTTCGTGTGGCGCTCTCCTTTATGAGCCAGTGATTACACAGTGTAGGGCGCTTACGCTCTGAACATGAATGAATCTGCCAGTTCTACTACAGTACTCTTTATAAAATAACAAGGCTTACCAGGTGGCAAGAATTGCATAATTGAATTGGACTGAATCCTGGTTTTCCCAACCCAGAGCGGTTACACTTAGACGTAAATTACAATTAAAAGAGACAGAATGTTTCCATTGTATTAAGAATCCTTAATAGCAAACTTTTCTCCCATAAGGCTCTGTTCTCTTCCTGAAGTGTGAGAGGAATGGCTGTATGTGTCTAACTACCATTAACACTAATGGGAGCGGCGTACATAAATCCCGGCACGGCGATGGCAGAACAGACCCCAGATGCCTTTAAAGAGGAAAGTGCTTGTAGGGGATGAATAGAGGCACACGAGTCTGTTGGTCCCTGTAACATCTGCTCTGGAAATGTGGAAGGGCTCAGTTTGAGGTGTGGGTTTTCGGATACCCTTCTTGAGTTTCACGCGTTGTGAAACCGGCTCGCTGCTCCCTCAGCTGGGCTCTTCCTCCAGGGCTCTGGGAGGAAGCAGATCTCAAAAGCAGATAGGAAGATGCCATGGACAGATTCAAATGCCACTAAAACCGCTATTCATTTTAGCCCTCCAGAAAGTTAAAAAAAACCAAACTTGCTGTTTGCCAAGAGTGCCCGCGCTCCCCAAGTTGTGCTCACCACTTCCTACCCTTCGGAGCTGGGGATATTGAGAACATCTGTTTCCAAATGCAACGAGAAGAGGATAGTCCGCTTCCTTCCCTCCTTTCCAGAGGACCTTCGGGTTTCCCTGCCTCTTTGTTTCTTATTCCCCTTCTCCCTGGGACGCCTGTCAACAGCAATCCTAATCCAGCTGTGCAGGTCAGGCACTACACAGAGCAATTCCTTCAGCCATCCTGAACAGCCAGGGACCAGTTTTCCACCTCCAGGCCTGCTCTGGCCATTTGGGCATGGGCGTCCGTCCGGTGCACGATTCACTCAAGAAGGAGAAGATGAGGATACAAAGCCTCATTTTTATTCCAAATCCGGTTCTTGGTGAACTTTCTGGTCTGCACTTCTCAATGGTGATACAATGCACTGTCACCTTGCCATTAGGGCCCAGTAATTAATAGCTGCCTAATAGGAGTGAATGTAGTTGCTCAGCAAAATGAATGATGTGTGCTACAAGGAAAAGCACTAGAAAGTAAAGCTGGAGCTGGGAAGTTGTTAGTGAGGGGAAATTTCTGCTTGCCCTTCATTAGGAGAAGCTCCAGAGAAACGTGAAGTTTGATCACATTCATCAGAACTGGCATTGTGCGATATTTTTCTTTGTTATTTGGCATAAATTGCATGCATTAAATGATTTAAATTACGCATGTACCTGCCATAAATTTTTTCTGCTGATATTTAATGAATACTGTGGGTTGTCTTTGAGCGTTGGAACATACGGGCTGGTGAAGGCTGAACGCAGCCCTGTTTTCTGGCTGGCAAAATCAGTTTTCACGTGGGCTGCAGCACGGACAGGGAAAAAGGGGCAAGTTTTGAGTGAGTTTGTTACCATTAAGGCTCTCACAGCCATCCCTCCCTCATGCTTTTCTCATCACTCTTTTTTTTTTGAAGATGAGCCCAGTCCTGTAAAGAACAAACCAGCTCTTCTTGCACCTCCACTGTGACAGATTTTAACCACTATGGTAGTCATGAAACGGCCACAAAATGCCTACCACTAGTCAAAGACCAGCTGTGTTTTTGTAAGGTCTACTTTGAACAAGTCACAGTCAATTTTTTCTGGCTCTTTAGAGGCTATGACTGACATGAGCATATATAACGTCAGGAATACCTTTATATGATTTTTTTTTTTTCTGTCCTGGTACTGTAGTGTAATTAGCAGGTCCAGACTTGCTCGTGCTCTTTTCAAATGCAATTCTTCTTGGGGAAAGAAATTAAACCAAAGGATGATGTAGCTTTTCACAGCCACTCAGATGAAAGTAAGTGGTGGTTACAATTATTCAAAAGTACTCAGAGAAGTATTGAATATGTTAATCTTTGCTGAGAGAAAGCACTGGACTGGTACACGTGGCTGGAAATGTGCAGAGGTTGGGTGCCCTTCCAGCTCCGCCACAGCCTTTCTTTTGTGGCCTTGGGCAAACTATTTAGCTGGTTCTGCAATAGCACAGTTAGTCAGGAGCGCGAGTGGGAGCGCCGCTGTTTCTTTTCTTCTTTCTACTTGTCTGCTGACGATATTAAAGCTTCCGGAGCGCAGACGCTGTGTGTGTGTTGCTGCTGTGCCCAGCCCAGGCGCGGCACAGATATTGGTGTTTATCGCCGTTACCGTCGTTCTCGGCCTGCAGAAGACATTGACCAGTCTAGATCAGAGCACGCAGCAGCGATGTAGGAACTTACTTAAATTTTAGCAAACTATAAAACTGTCTGCTATATTCAAAACTGAGAGTGGATGACACCCTCTCCCCCGCTGCCCATCTGCTGGGACGGACGCTGTGCCCGGGATAATGCTGTCCTTGTTCTCAGGAACACGGCAGCGCTTTCTCTGGCGGCCGGGGCCGGGGCCATTCCTCCCGCGCCTCCACACGCACCTGCAGAAAGCCCAGAGATTCCCAATGCCTTTTGCTGCTGACACATCCCTTTAAAAGGTCTGTTTAAAGTCATGGAAGAAGGATAATTTTGAGGANGGCGGCCGGGGCCGGGGCCATTCCTCCCGCGCCTCCACACGCACCTGCAGAAAGCCCAGAGATTCCCAATGCCTTTTGCTGCTGACACATCCCTTTAAAAGGTCTGTTTAAAGTCATGGAAGAAGGATCCGAGTGGTAGGATCCAACCTGGTAGGGTTTTAGAAATTGTTTGAAATTTGCTCTCCTCTGGCACACACACAGAACATTACCACATGACTTTTATTAGAAATGTTGGGTTTAGACAGCCCAGAGCTCTTGAGAAGTTAAAGAAATCGATGATAAAGGCCAGCATCTTTGGCTTTGACACGTGTACTTGCAGCCTCTTTGTCCGAAATGCGGTGCAGCTCACAAACAGGGGGCCTGTTCCTGGGTCTGTGCCGTGTGGCTGCTGGAGTGTCTTCTGTAAAATCTGAATGGCAGATGGAAAGAAGGCAAATAAAACCCAAAAATGGTCTGTCAGGCAGACTAGGAAGAGAGGGCTCATGCACAGCATCGGGGCTCATCAGTGTAACAGTGCTCAGGGTTTGCTCTTCCCAAAATAGGGGTGTGAGCTATCAGGGGCATGATATGGTGAAAGAGAGAAACTCAGCAAGAAGGGTCCCTGGTGTGACAGTCCTGGGGACCTCGGGGGGGTGGGACTGGCTGGTTTTTTGGGCTGCAGAATTTTTCACCCATCCCTAGAGCCCTTGCCTGTGCTGTTCTCTGTGTTTGAGTAGGGCTGCTGATAGCCTCATTTTGCTGTGGGTAACACCCCTGCAGCATCATCTGAGAGGTTATAGCTTGAAGAAAGAAGAAAAGCAAATTCCTGTAGGATGTCCAAAGAAAGCAGCCTGTTAGGAACAGGCTTGGAAAAAAGGTGAGGGGAGCAAGAAGATCTCCTGGGAAATAGCCACCAAAGAAATACCTAGCATGAGATTTTGTTGAGTTTATTTAAAGTAAGAATTAAGAGAGGCCTTCTCCTCTTCTAGAACCACATTCACTTCATTATTAAACTTACCAACAGCAAGCACCACGTGGTAGAAGGAACATACCCATCACTGTAATGCTGTTCTTACAAGCCAAGGAATTTGCATGTCCAAACGGGATGTGTATCATAAATAGACTGTGTACAGTAGACTTAAATTATATGATGAGCCATATAACAGCAGTGAATATATCACACTGTGAGCCCCTGCCAACCATGCATGACTACTATTTGCTTCTCCTCAGGCAGTAAACAAAGTTTTCAGCTGACCTACTGTTTGGTAGAAGTGCACGGAAACAGAGATAAGCAGCGCCGCTCGTAACGCTGTAGTGGAATAAAATCTGGCATAAATTTGCCTAGAAAGTAAAAGGAATGCATGAAATATTATTTCGTAGTTCACATACAACTCTTCTGCCAGCATGCCATATAAGATTGCATTGCTAGGAAAAGGGGATTTATTCCTGTTTCTGCAAAGTTTCCTGTTCCGATCAGGTGGTCAAGGCAATGTATCTCATATGAATATCAAATCCTTTAAGATGAAGTGTGTATTAAATGGCTGGAGCCCCTCTGCTCTGGAGCCAGGCTAGGAGAGCTGGAGGTGTTCAGCCTGGAGGAGAAAAGGTCCTGGGGAGGTCTGAGAGCCCCTTCTAGGGCCTAAAGGGGCTCCAAAAGAGCTGGAGAGGGACTTTGGACAAGGGATAGAGGGACAGGACACAGGGAATGGCTTCTCAGTGCCAGAGGGCAGGGATAGATGGGATATTGGGAAGAAATTCTTGGCTGTGAGGGTGGTGAGGCCCTGGCACAGGGTGCCCAGAGAAGCTCTGGCTGCCCCTCGATACCTGGAAGCATCCAAGGCCAGGCTGGACAGGGCTTGGAGCAACCTGGGATAGTGGAAGTTGTCCCGAGCCATGGCAGGGGGTTGGAACTGGACGGGCTTTAAGATCCCTCCCAACCCAAAACCATTTGGTGATTCTATAAATACTCTAAACTAATAACCTGAAGAAACACGCAAAGGGGATGAATTGCCTGGTATCATATTGAAAGGCCTCGAGATTCCCACTGGATTCAGCAGGACTTGGAGTATCCCTTCCGACTTTGGGATGAACACTTTAACATAAGGCCAGGAAGGCACATCTGGCTTCCCAGGACGGGCCTAGACTTCACCTACGCTCAAAAACGTGCTGTTTGGGGCTCTGCAGATCTGTATAACACACTTTGGACTAATTTTCCAATGCCTAATGGGAACGTCGTGCATCCCAGCCGGTTGTTTGTTTGTCTGCCTGCTCCTCGCCTCCCTCCCACCCTATTTATATACGCACACATGCAAAAAATATGAGAGTTAAAGAAAAATGTCAACCATATGTAACATACATGGAGATTAGTGACAGTAACAGTGAATTCATTGTGGTTTTGGCAGTCAGGACACCATCCAGGCCATATTTTAAAGTTTTAGACAAATCCACATGTATTCCAGAGATTGCTGTGGATTTTCAGTATGTGTGGCTCATTAGATACGCAATCTGCCTGCTATTCTCTCCTGTCACACAAAGCTGATGGCAGCAAACTGGCATCTTGGAGATGTTGGTAGCACTGCAGATTTTAGCATTAATGCCAGCCTTGGGCATCCTGGAGCTCCGTAGCCTTGTGTGACACGTGCTGGCGGCGAGGGGTGCCGGTGTCCCACGGCTGGGAGATCGTGGATGAGCCTGCAGCAGAGGGCTGCTGCTGTGGTTGCAGTTCTGCTCTCAAGCAAAATACAATGATTAAAAATCCATATTGTGTCTCAGACCATTGTCCTTAAAGAAGGAAACAATGCAAAGCTTGGAGCTCTACACTCAGATTCTGCTTTTTCTGCTCTGTCAAAACTACAGCTTTTTTGCATTGTTTCCTCTTATCACAGCTTGAAACTACTTTTTGGGGGGCGCTGTAAGTGAACATAAACCTCTTCTTAAGTTCGTATTTTTTTCCCAGATTTTTACATTCTTCTCAAATTCCTGTAATTTTTTCTTGTAAATCTTCACGGCTCTACACCCCTGTGGCTGTATCTGTATAGAGCTATTGCTACCCATCTAATAACCATGTGCAGCACACAAAAGCACGGCTTTGATTCACATAAAAGTGCTAAACTTGCCTAAACCCGTCCCGAGTTCAGGCGAGGCTACGTTCGGCGCGGGGCTGAGTGCTTAAATATAGGTGAAGGCAACTCTGGTCTGCTAATTTCAGCAGAATGTTTCAAACAAAGTGTTACTGTTTAATCTGGGCACATGACGGGTGAATGAATGTTTGAATGAAATGACATAATTGTTGGTTAGCCTGTATAATTTGGAGAGCGTTCGCACAAGTTTAACTCTCTCTGGAGGCAGCGGATCCTCGAGGAGGGAAGGGAAGCGCCTTCCCCAAAGGCAGAGGATGGCCAGGTCCTGGATCCCTTTGCACATACCGAGCTTTGGAACGCTGTGCTGGACTGGCTTGTGGTTCCAGAGGATCATCCTTAGCCCCTCTCCTCACGTCGTGTATGATATTTAATGCGTCATCTTTGTTTTAAACAAACAATACACAAGCTGTTGCTGGCAATGGTGGGAAGCTGGTGGTCCATCTGGAAAGCAGGGAGATAGATGAGGGGGGGAAAAAAGAGAATTAGAAGTGTTTAGGGGTGTATTTGCACGTGTAAAACCCTGGGATGGGAGGAAGGTGTTTAATAGATTTTTAGAAAGAAGTTTGAAGACAGGGGAGATGCTTTGTCTGTAAAGGAGTCTATCAATAATAGACATTATTAGTGTAATAAAATCAGAGGGTTTACTCCAAACAAAGCAAAGCTGCAAGTCCGTACCTTTAAAAAAGTTGTTTATTCATTATTTCTGCTGCATCAAGGCCACTCACTGTAAAATTAACCAATTTTTCCTTGACAAAAGTTCAGGACGGTATAAAATTAACCAATAATATGGCTTATTAATTAAACCAGTGGCAAAACAGCCATTTGAGCATAACAGGCTCCACGGGATGGTTACAAGTCAGGTTTCTGGCTGAGTGCTTCTGTCATTCCCAAAGACAGAGCACCCCACCTCAGCCCACCACTGCCCAGCGTGCAGCCAATCTCCCATTGAAAACCTTGATTATAACCAGAAAAAAGTTCATTGAAACCAGAAGAAGTTACAAAATCATTAATCTTCCCTGCCATCTTGGATTCTCCCTCTCGCCAGAATCCAGCCAGATGTTTTGCAGTCTCAGCATGCGCAGGGCGCTGCGATCCTGTTTGCACAGCTCGGGGTTTTTCCTCCATCCTTAGGGATCTCTGCTCCAAAACGATGCGTTTTGCCTTTGCTTTGGAGATTCTCCATCGCTGCTAAGGGCTTCCTGGAGAACAGGAGGCACTCTTTCAGCATAAGCTTATTTGTAAATTAAACTCTTTTATGCGTGCAGCGGTTTTACTGCCATCCTTGGGGACCGGGGCTGAGCGTTTTGGGGAGCAATTCCCTGCAGGAATGCAGAGCATCGCCGCCGTTTCGGGCTTGCCAGGCCTGAGGATGATGTATGGAGCAGGTGGTTGCAATTTAGGGTTCGCTGCTGTTCCTGGGGAAATGGGTGGAAAAAAGGAGGGTTGGGAACAGAGTGAAAAGGCAGCGGGAACAAGGCTGGCATTATCCACGCCGCTCCCAGCCTGAGCCTGCGCCCTGCATGGCTCAGAAAGCTGCATCTTCCCCCCCTTAAAAAGGACCTCAGTGAATGAACAGGCGAAAGACCTGAGCGAGGAGGTTTTAATAAAAAAAAAAAAAGTATAAAAACCTTAATTGGGGCTCACCGAGCAATCTGACATCGCGGCAAATCCTGCTCCGAAATATATGTGCTCTGCTTTAATGACAGCACATAGAGTACTGCTGAGATAGTGGAAAATTTTACAGGGAGTTTTGCTTAAGGAATGGCTTTAACTCAAGTTACCTGTAGAGCCCAGTGTCATATGGAAACACTTAGGGAGCTGTGGAAAACTTTCTGAAATACAGCGGAATTTATCTAGCGCAGCATTTCGCATAGGGAGGAGGAATATGGATTACAATGGAGTCAGGAAGGAGCGGGCTACGGCGCTCTTGGAGACGGCCACTCGCGGCCCCACGACCGCAGATGAAAAGTACATGTGTAACCAGGGGGAGCATTCCTCACCGGCCCCGTCTGGGATGCATTTATGCTATTTGCCATGCACGTAACCTCGTTATAGAAAACAGAGTCCAATAACCTTAAAAAGATGGACGGTAAAAAAAAAAAAAGAAAAAAAAAGAAAAAAAAGGTGCAAGGAAGCAGATCTGCTTCCAGATTTGCACGCCCGGGGCCTGCAGTGGGGTAGGAACGGTGAAGCACGGATCCGGGGGGCCCCTGGTGCCGGCAGCCTGTGTTTGCTGCGGGGATAGCGCTGGTGGAGCTGCAGCTCCAAGGTGGAAGAAGGCAGGACAGCCCTGGAACAGTGGGAGGACTGCGTGCCCTGCAGTCCTGCACGGCCACGGTGCACCCAGGAGAAGCCCGGTTTGGTGCCCTGGGGTGTCCCGGGAGCTGGGCAGGAGAGGGATGGGAGGAAGCAGAGATGTTTTCGAGTGCATTTCGTTATATATTTGCTCCCTAAATGCTTATGGCACTGGCCGCCAGAGCATCTGGGCACTTCACAATAATTAAAACTGACAAATCCATAAACAGTAAACAACAGGCTACCCACTCGGGCAGCCAAAAACCCACTACTGCATAAGCTCAATAGCTGCACCCATCTGCCAAATAAAATCCTCTCCACTGCCTCCCCTCGTCTGCACAGGCCAGGACAGAGCCAGGCCTTTCCCCACCATCATCCCCCGGCTGAGCACAGCCTGACCCCTCACCCTCCCTGGGGCGTCTCCAGGGCTTCGTGCTGGCTTTGGGAGCAGCAAGAGTTTATTTCTAATTTTTTTCCGGATTTTTTTTTTTCCCCACCACAAAGTGGCAAGAAGTAATGACACCCTTTTCCTTCTGACTTCTTGGCCCGCTAACCCTTTCGCAACACAATGGGAAGGCAACCGCTCGCACCCAGGGGAGGGGATTTAATGACTAGAAAATAGAGAGAGAGAATTTACTTGGAAAAACTGTGGAATTAAAAGTTCTGGACAAAACACGCATCACTGATGCATAACATTTTTGTTAATTGGGTCTTAACAGGTTTGTGACTCAGGCTGTAATTATTTGAGAAATGGGTCACACCAGGCAGTGCCAGCCGCGCGTCCTGCCGCTGCGGGAACTTTCACCTAGTTGTAAAACTACATCTCGACGCGTGTTCCCTCCGCCCCAGCAAAAATCCCGGCCCTCGGAGGAGCCACGGCAGCGTGCCGAGCCCGTGGCTTCCAGGATGGGTGTTGGGGCACCGGGATGCTCCCTGCAGACCCCTCCTGGTGTGAGAGAGCTGGGACAGCCCCGTCCGGCTCCCTGTGCCATGGAGAGGTGTCTAATCCCATGCCAAACGCTCTCCCCCTATCTCCCACGCTATTGTTTTTACTTTCTGATTTTTTCCCGTGTTTTCCTGACCCGGCAGAGGCACTAAATCTTCCTAATGCCTCCCTGCCCTCGTATCACAGAACAGGCTGTGGGAAGTTGTTATTTCTTCTTTTTTTTTTTGGACTAAAGCGAGATTAATTAAAATATAAAAAATGCACCCAACTGTGGTAAATCATTTCTCTTTGCGGAGCGATTGCTCCCTGCTCCATCCACCTCTGCTTTCCTCGGCAGAAGTATCTCCACGCGAGCTGAAGTCTTCTAACGCTCGTAAGGCACCCGAGATATTATCTCTCTAATTAGCAGCTGGAAAAAAAAATAAATGAGAGATCAATTAATGGTATAATTATAAACAGTGCCTTTAGATGTGTTGTTTGTGGTGAGCGAAGGCTTACGCTGACAAGAGCCGTGCTGTGATTCTCCCCCTAAAAAGTTGGAGCAGGAGCCCCCTCTCCAGCCCCGAGTCGTTCGTGGCTGCACAGCCCACCCCAGGGTGCTGGGGAGGAGTTGGGGGTGAGTTGGAAGTCCCACATCCAAGGACAGCATTTTTCCTGGTCCCTGGCTGGTTCTGGGGAGGTGATGGGGTCTCACGGCGGGGCCGGGGTGGCGGGGGGGGTTTGCAGCTCCCTCTTGGCCCTTCCCTGCTCCGGGGTAAGCTGTTTTTCATATATTGTAGCCTGGGAAAGCTGTGTTACTGTTAAAAGAGTAACCATATCCCTTTCTGAGCTGTTGCCAAGCAGATGTAGGGTTTTGGAAAGTTCCCAACAAACTTCCACAGCTGATACTTTACCGACTTGTTCTCTCTCCCATCCCTCTACTTGCACCTATTTAAATAACCAAAGGACATAATTTGGGGGAGGGAGCATTGCTCTGCAGCTTCTACTTGTTAAATATAATTAATTGAGAGTGACCCGTTAGTCAATTACAGTGTATGCCTTCGAAAAGAAATGGAGAAATATAAAATAATACTGTTTTACCAAAAAGAAGTGCCTTATTTTGTGCTGAAGGAGGACAGAATAATGGAGCAATTCGAGCCCTTTGTGCAGTCCGGGGCTGCTGCTGCCTTGCAACAGGGCAAATATCTCATCTGCTTTCTTAATAGCAGTTTATGGGTTGGCTGCAGGAGGAAGAAGAGAAGAAATCGGGAGAAATCCAGACTTTCGAAGGCTGGCAGCGGTGTGAAACTCGGTGTGGATGCAGATCCCACTTGCGTGTGCCGGAGAGGGCACAACGCAGGGCACTGGAAATGTGGAAAGCTCCCACAAATCATATCTCACAGGAAAGGTTTATGGGAGTTCAGAGTGTAGCAGAGGGGATGGATGTCAGGTTTTCCTGCACAATAGAGGGTCTTTTGTTTCCGCGCTGCCTCTTGGCAGCAGCCCCCATGCCACTGCTGGTAATTTCCTGTCCATCCTTCGCCGAGCGGCGGGGCTGGAGCAGGGGAGTAGTCCCACGTTTTTGTTTAGACTGTGTTTTTTTAATGCCGAGCCTTGTCCTAAGCAGGATATCCCTGTGTATGTTTGGAGTTCCTGAACTTCTCTGGAGAAAATTATCCTTAAAAAGCCCCTTCCACAGCGCCGAGTTTTTAACTTGTCTCTTGAAAAAAAGAACCCAACAACAAAAAGCCCGGGTTTAATTGCTTTTGCTTGTGCGAGCTTGTACCTTGCGGCTTAATCTGCCTGCGTCTCAAACATCCGTCAGCGTTTTTCTTCCACCCAGGGGCTCAGGAGAAAACCAAAAAGCGGAGGCGATTGGATTGTCAGGTTTACTTTCGGCAGCTGGGGGACAGTTCAGCAGGACCCAGACCTCACCAGATGGGACAGTGTCCCTCGGTCTCTGCGTGTGCAGAGGGCTTGAGCTCATCCCTGTTTTCCAAAGCATGGATGTTTTGCAGTCAAAGGAGCTCAAGGGCCTGGCCCATGGTGTTTGGCTGCTGACCGGAGCTGTAGGTTTCTCAGAAAATCTCCAAAATTATGAACCAGCACCTAGTTTGTTTTTTCCCTGTCTGTCTCAAATGGTTTTCTCGGACCGCCCTGACTGCGTTTGTTGACACCACATAGTAAAGCCAAAGTAAAAGTAAAAGCAAGGAGCCCAGTGGCTGGTGTGCAAGGAGGAAGCAGGGCGAGCTCCCAGCTGTGGACTCCCTAGAGGAAAATATGGAAAAATATATCCAGTAAATCCAAAACGGAGGCGCCTCCATAATGAGTCTCAGTGACGGGACAGCCCTCTGGATGTGAAAAACACCCCCTGCATTTTCTGTAAAACTGCCATCCCCTTGACAAAACAGCCCAGAGGATCCTCGGGGATGGGGTCTCTTTCTGTTGAGGGCATGGCCCTTGCAGCCATGCCCCATTATTTAGGTGTAGAACCCCTCTGGATTAGCAGCTGGCACGGTGAGCATTCCAGGGCAGCCCGGCCGCCTCCGCTCCGCCGCGTGGCAATTACCCTGTGCCGGGAGAGCCCGGCTAACGAGGATTGGGAGCAGAGTGGCGGGGCTGGAGTTGGCAGGGTCGCTCCCAGGAAGCCCTGCGTGGGTTAAGCTGCACGTGCACGGTGCTGTACAGAGCTGTGTGGTGCCGCATGAGGCCGTGCAGTGCTGCGTGGCACTGAGAGAGCTGCGCGGTGCTCTGCGGCGTGTTGCTGTGAGGTGCTGTGCAGCACTGCACTACGCTGCTGTGTGGTGCTGTGTGATGCTATGTGGCACTGTACACAGCTCTGCGGCACCGTGCAGTGCTGTTTGGTGCCATACAGCGCTGTGTGGGGCTGTGTGGTGCTGTGCAGTGCTGTACAGTGTACAGTGCTACATTGCCTACAGTGCTACACAACGTGGTAGGGCGCTATAAGATGTTGTACGGTGCTACAGGACGTTGCAGTGCCCCACAAGGTGGTACAGTGCTGTAAATGTACGGTGCTACACTACCCACAATGCTACACAATGTTGTAGGGCTCTATAGGATGTTGTATGGCACTATAGGATGTTGCACAGTGCTACAGGATGTTGTTACAGCACTGTACACTGCAAGGGTGTACAGTGCTGTAAATGTACGGTGCTACACTACCCACNTGCTGTGAATGTACAGTGCTACACTACCCACAATGCTACACAATGTTGTAGGGCGCTTTAGGATGTTGTACAGTGCTACAGGACGTTGCACAGTGCTACACAAGGTGGTACAGTGCTGTAAATATACAGTGCTACACTGCCTACAGTGCTGTAAATATACAGTGCTACACTGCCTACAGTGCTACACAATGTTGTAGGGCGCTTTAGGATGTTGTACGGCGCTACACGGCGTTGTACGGCGCTCTACGCGCTCCCCCGGCTCAGGCATTCTTCTGGGTAACCTGATCTTACTTCTGTCTGCTTTCAACAGATAGGCGAGGTGAAGTTATGTTAAACATGTTGCAGTAAGTTTGATTCGCACTGCTCCGGTCTGGTTTTCTTCCTTGATTAGCTTTAATCAAACCCTCCGCGTTACATGACCTTAATAAAGCTATTTTTCCTGACAAGCAAAGACAGTCTTAACAAGCAAAGCTCATCTGGCCTGAAACTAAAGCCAAGTCAAGATGGTGTTTTAGGTCCTCATTAAAGTCCACAGCATGAAGCGAGAGGGAAAATGATGGAATGGTGCTCCACCAAACCATCTCTCCTTTACATTTAATTAGAGGAATTATACGCAACCCAGTAGATGCCTTGGGAAAGCAATCACCAGTGGGTTTGTAAAGAGCCCAGCAGTATAAAAGCGGGCAGCTCCGGCTTTGGCAAAGGGCAAATTAACACCAGGAGCTGGGTGGACTTTGGGATCAACCAGGAAAACAAAAATAATCATACGGTGTTAATACGAAAAGCGCTCAGAAGCCGCGCGTCCCTGCTCCGGAGCTCACATGGGCAGCGCGCAGCCACCCTGCAGTGCTGGGGAGGGAGACTTCGCCGTGTTTGTTCCCCCTCAGCCCTTTCCTTCGGTTGCTGCTGACTCACGCAGGTCAGGGGAACGATGGAGGCCGGGCGGCGAGGCGCGGAGCCGAAGGAAAAGCCCCGGCGGGGAGCGATGCCACGGGGCTTGGCAGTGGGTGAGGAAATCAGCCACATGCAGACAAAATGCGGTCAAGCAGCCGCCCCACGCAGAGGATGTCCCTTACGCTCATTAGCATTGTGTTTGGAGCAGAGCTTATCAAAAAGCAGCCAACAGACAGAATCTGTGGTTTGCGCTTTCTGGCGTTCCCTTTTTTTTTTCCCCCCACTCTCTTGTTTTCCTCTTTTTTTCTTTTTTTTTTTTTTTTTCCGGAGGGTTTCTAAAGGGATGTAATCCACTCTGTTTTTATTGCCGTTGCCTCTGGACATGCTGCAGCTCCAGCCAGCAGTTATTCCAGCCTCTCCAGCCTCCCTGCGAAGGTCTGTGCTGCGGCTGCTACTAAACTGTAAACCACAGGGCTTCCTTAACCCTTTGCCTTCTGCAGCTGCCCAGAGCGTGGGGACGAAAGGCCCTTCCAAAACCTGAACCCTCTGGGGCTTTCTCTCAGCTCCCTCAAAATATGTTTTTGCACATTGATGGCTGTTCCCTGCAAAGCTGAGAGGTTGTGGGTCTGCTGGCCGAGAGGAGACCCTCATTTCAGTGCTGCTGTCCCACAGGCTCCCCTGTGCTGATCCCAGTGGGCTCCGTGGATGCCCCTAATCCATCAGCTTTTCCAAATGCAGCCAGAGTCCTCTCCTTGTTTCCAGAAGGCCGTGGGTACAGCCTCACTTGGGGAAGGGGTCTGAGGCTGCTCCCCCATCCTGCTCAGCAGCTTCAGTGGGATTAGGGAATGTCTCTGCATCCCTCAGTGCCAACATCCCCATGACTTGTGAACCTGCCATCTCTCTGCGCCTACTACAGACATCATGCCCAGCACCATCCATTTTCCTCATCTCCACTGTTTCATCCTTAAACTCCACTTTTCCCTCTTGGGAACGGAAACATCTCGCTGCGATATGGTCACAGCTACTCTGCACAATCACATTTGCATGTCCTGGCTGTGCATATCCCTTTCTTTCCTCCACATCTCCATCTCCCAGGGATGTTTGTCCTGCTGCTCTCTCTGAGCCCATGAAGGAGTGCTGTCCTTCTCTGCCCCGTTCCCACTGAGAATCACAGAATGGTTTCAGTTGGAAGGGAACTCCAAGTCCGTCCAGTCCCACCTCCTGCCACGGGCAGGGACACCTTCCACTAGCCCAGGTTGCTCCAAGCCCCATCCAGCCTGGCCTTGGACACTTCCAGGGACGGAGCAGCCACAGTTTCTCTGGGTATGCTGTGCCAGGCCCTGACCAACCTTTAGAGGGAAGAATTTTTTCCGAATAATCTAATCCAAAGCTGCCATCTTTCAGTTAAAGCCATTCCCCCTTGTCCTGTCACTCCATGCCCTGTAAACAGCCCCTCTTTGCTCAATCAATTCTTTGCTCTCTTGTCCATGAGGATATTTGGAAATAATCTCCTAAAAAGGCAATCTCAAAAAGGTCCTGTTGTTACCCATATTTGTACACAGGCTCGTGAGCGACAGGATTCCTTGGGCTTGTCTACACGGGGACAATTGAAATGGATGTGAAATAACTTTTAAAGTGGATTATCTAAACTGCATTACATCCTCGTGTAGACACTGTCATTTAGAAATGAAACAGCCTTAATTTGGTTTAGCTGAATTTTGCTTTAGCAATTTAATAAAGACACTTTAAAGTCTGAGTGAGGAGTTTACACAGGGATTTAATGCAGTTTAATTAATCCACTTTAAATTCACAATTATAATTAATTAGAATGAACTTTCCTTAAGCCTTCCCCTGTTGACACAGTGGCATGGCATTCCCAGCCACCTGGCCAGATGACCTGGTGATCTAGGACTCAGAGGAGCTGCTGCAATGATGCATGGCTGGTCCAGCCCTCAGAGCTGGGTGCATAAAGAAAGTAATTTAAAAGTCCTCCTGGTCTGGCCACAGCCGGGAAGTCCTTCCCTGCAGTAAATTACCTCTGGAGAACCCAAGTTCCTGCTGTAATGAGCCACCATCCTCCCAAGTGCTTTAGGTTCTTGTGTTGCCCACGAAACCATAAGCAGAGGCATCTGTCTGATGTGAAGGGGGTTTGGGAAGATGTGGCCCAAAACAGGGAAGGGCACAAGAGCCTCCTTCAGCTCTGTGAGGGCACTGACCACAGACAGGGTTCCAGTTTCTCACTCAGCATACGCCGTGGTTTTGCAATATTGGCAAACCCACAAAAACACTTTCTGTGTAGGAGAACAGCACCTGGGCTGGGGCTGGTCAGGCCTGCAAAGGTCCCCTTGTCCCTGGTTAGTTATGATCAGTAGAAATGCCCACTGTGTAGGTGACCTCTCCTAGAGATGCTGGCCTTGCCCTGGGTCCTCATCATCAGCCTTCATCTCCCCAAGCCCACTGGCAAGGGTGGAGTTTGTACAGGGCTTTTTATGATGCAGTTTGTACAGATGTTTCTTTCTGTGAGTGGGAAGACCTCCTTGCTCAGCTCTCCAAGACCTCTTCGGTCCCCTGCCAGCTCTGCAGCTCCCTTGGGGTTTGCTTTGCATGGGACCCCTTGGTGTGCTGGCCTTGGCATCCACCCCATGTCCTCCTGCCCAAGCCCCACAGCCCTCTCCACCCTTGGAAAATCCTCCAGCAGCATGAGGTCTGCCCATGGCTGTGGGGTTGTTTTGGCTACGATCTTCTCTGCGCAGCTTTCCAGGAGCTGTTAGGGGTTGGGAAAGGTGAAGACGCCAAGGGGCAGATGAGTGGGGCTGAAGTGTCCGGTAAACGAAGAAGCTTACAGACACCAAGCAAGGGGTTTGGCACTTCTGAAATACTTTTACAACTCTGGGCAGTTTTTAAATCCATTTTAAACTTTGCAGCCAGGGTGCTGGCAGTGCTGTTGGCGGCAGGGATCGCTGCCTGTGCTCGCTCTCCAGCACATGGCCCGCAGCATCCTCACTCCCGCTCTCTGCCTGGCACACCAGAGCTGGGCACAGCTCAGCCTTGGTTTGTAAACACCAAACTGCTTTTTAGGATTGCTAGGCCAGTGCCAAAACCCAACACAGCTTTGCTCGTAGCCTCCATGGCACTCCCTTGCTGCCACAGTCCAATGTGATGTCATTGATTGGAGAAGGGATCTGCCACCAACTGCAAGCTCGGAAGTGCCAATTTTGATTAAAAACTTCTCTTTTGCAGTGCGTGGGGTTTATCCGTGGCTAAAAGGAGGTGGGGAAGAACATTCCTTGGCTCTGGCACTTGGACGTCTCTAGGCTAAGCAATGTAGGGGAAGTTTTCTGTTGTTAAATGCTTGGTAATCGTGTGTGTATTCTAAATTTAGGGTTAGTCCATTTTCTCTGTCATATGAGGGGACAAGGGAGGCAAAACCAAGTTTTTGGCAAGCATCAGGGTAGAGACAGTCTTCCTAACAGCCATAAAAAGATTGTCTTTGATAGGGATTTTGTTATTTCACTGTGCAAGTCATTATAAGGGAAGATCTCATATCACTGTAGTTAGCCACCAGATTAGCTATTCATATATTTTATTGGTAAAAAATATGGCAGGGGATTATTGTGTGAGAACTTTGTGGAAAAGAAAAGAGATAAAAGCAGTTTAACTGTCAGTACATTACAGCTGTGGTTAGCTCTGCATAGTGTTACTGGATGGAAGGAGACTGGGTCTCCAAGGACTGTGGTTTTTCTCTTTGGATAGATGTGGACCAAGTTAGGTCTTGGTGAGAGGGATGAGCCTGGGTAGCTGAAAGAGGAGAGGCTGAAAATGGAAAAGGGTTCCGTGTGGCCAAAGAGATGGAGACATTGAGGGAAGTCAGCGTTGTCCCCATGTTCGTGCAGAGGACGAGTCCTCATCCAGCTGCAAAAGGGCTCTTGACCACATGGATACAGAACGTGGTGGCCATCACTGCATTTCTTCTGGCTTCTTTGCACATGCTTCCTGAGGTTTTTCACCTCCATTTTTCCCATTTCTCCATGTCTTTGGCTGCAGACATTCAGAAGTCTTGGACAAATGGCTGTGGTAAACAAACAAATTGGCTGCACAGGGAGCGCGCAGGGAGCACACACGGAGCTGCCGCAGCAGCGCGCTCCGTGTCCGTCTGCACAGCACATGTGCACCAGGGCTGAGGCACTGCATGGCTCCTGGGGTGGGACATGGAGCCTGGCCACCCGGCTGCTCCTCTGGAGCAGGTTGAAATGTGGCTGTCATGAGAAGATCTGTTTTGGAGCGATCCTGGATTAATGGTGGGAAAGGCTTGAGGCTCCTCTGCGTGGGTGCTGGGAGCCTTGGCAAAGGTGGACCATCATGATGAGGTAAGTGGGCTGCAGAAGAAGGGCCCAGGATGGAGGTCCTGCTTTGTGTCTAGCTCAGTTGGCGTGCAGGAAAATGGATAATGAGATTCAGGAGAGCACTTGGTTTGGGAGTTTAAGAGGCCTGGTTGGGTCCATGCTCTTCACAAGGTGCTCACAGCAGTGCTTTATAGAAGACACAGAGGTGCTGTATTGCTAAGATGCCTCCATCACTGCCTTCATCACCATTCTCACCAGTGGTGCAGGATTAAACTCTTAATTTATGGCTTCCCTTCCATGACATCAAACTGTACAGCTCCTAAGGCTCATACTGTGCTGTGTTTAGAGTCCGACTTCACTGTGTTGCCATCCATCCGTGCTCCTCCTAAGGGCAACTCCGAAGTCCTGCTGTATTCCATGGGCTGTGCTGTTTATAGTTTGCAGGTTTGGACACTTCAATGTCTTGATCGGTCCTGCTTTGCATGCCAAAGTGTTTTCATTAGCACAGCATTCATGCATGTGAGATTGTCGCTAACTGATATAATTAACCAGGATGTCAAAGGCTATTTGTTTATTGCATATGCAATGGCTTTTCTGGAGTAAGAAGCCCTTTCTGCTGACACCGTGCGAATGGGAACATGCTAAACTGGAGGAATAGCACTGAGCTGGAGGTGGAAGTTAGGAACAATGATTGTACTTAAAAGAAGCAAAAGTAATCAGATTTGAATGGGTTTGAGTAGAGATGATCAGTGTGTGGAGAAAGGAAGACAAGGATGAGGAAAAAAGAGTTTTCAGATCATCCCCCCCTCCAATTACTATTATTATATGAGAATATAATGTTATTCAGAAACACAGATGTTGACTCTCTCAGGTGGATTGGCTGAGAACTCTTTGGGCCTTCTGCATATCATGTCTGTTTGACATAATTTTGGACATCTGCACAGTTTTTAAGAGATCTTGTCAGGAAATCTCTCATTTTACTTGTTTATAAATTAATATTGCTGGGGGGGGGTCCTCACAGCAGGACTCAGCAGTTCCTACACTGTGAAACATGAATTGTAGCATTCACATGTTAAGTATTATAATGCGGAGTTTGCAACAAAAAGATGGGGAGTCACATTCATGAAAGTCTGAGGAAGTTTTGAGGGTTGATGGTGGATTGTGTCCCTACAAATCTGTGGGCTGCTGCTGCAGAGAGACCCAAATATCTGCCACAGACAGCTCAGTGAATGCCAGAACCTCCTGTCCTCTTGTGTTGGAGGTATCCCAAAATCCTTATTCAGGCTTCCTGCTCTACATTTTCCAAATCATTTGCTTCTGCTCCCCTGGTTTTAGCTCCTGTAATGCCCAGTCCATTGCTCCAATCCTGCTCTGCTTCCCTGTGCTCAGTCTCATGGCTCAGCCCCTTTCCACAGCTGCTTCTGCTGAAGCAGTTAAACCATCAGCATTATTTAACACCATCAAAAATTACTTTCTTTCTTCCTCCTCTTCCCATCGCCGCTTCTTCTCCTTCCTCCAGTCACTGGAATCACTGCCAATGGATGACCAAAACCAGGGCTGCATCTTTGACTTCTTGTTCTGCAAGCATGTGAACAATCTGTACCTCCCCGTCTCTCGCCTTGCCCATCCCTCAACACACGATTGCTCTTTTTCACTAGTCCTGGCTGCCACAACAGCTGTAAATTCCATGGCCTGGATTTTCTCAGTCTCTTCCATCTACGCTGTTTCACAGTGATGCTGGATTTCATCCCTGGCCCTTGACCTTGGCTTTGCTGTCCCTCAGAGCATCTCCCAGCCACGTTCTCCCTTAGCACTCACACGTCTGTTCACCAATGTCCTTTGCCCTGCCCCCTCTCCCTTCTCTCTACTCCAGCTTTCATTGTCCCTTAGTTCAGATTCCCTTTATGTCTTCCTCACACATCACCCTCCCTGACCTATCTGGTCCTTTCCATCCTGGGTGCATCCTCAGGACCCTCATCTCCCGCATGTCTTTGGGTCACAGGGGCTGTCTGTGATGCTGCACTTCGTAAAGTAAAGTCCCATATGCTGTGTATCTGTGCATTCCTCTCCCTGTTAACTTTTCACCTGCTCCCTCTTAGCACTTTGTTGTTGTCTTTGGCTTATCTTGCACTGTAATCTCTGCAGGGCACAGTGGTCTGTGTGTTCCTATAATTCATACCGTGCTTGCTGCAATGCAGGCTCTGCGCTGTCGGGTACATGGGAACATTTCTAATGCAAACAACTAATAGCTAGGAAGGGAGTTAAAAAATTAGAAAGTACTCCAAGCCCATGTCACATATTCTCTTGCAAGGAATGGGGAAAAAAATTGTTTATTCTGGCCCCAAATTTTAATCACCCAAGGGCTGTTAAGATAAAAATAGTCAGTTCTGCCTTCTGTTTATGGTATACTTGGTTGAGTGCAAGCCAATTTTGAAGCTGAACATACTGTCTGCTATTTTTGCTTGATTTTAGATTCCACATTTTAAATAGTTTCTTTAACAAGAAGCATATTTTCACTGATACAAACTTAGCTTGAGGAGAAGCATCCTGAAGTTCCAGCCATATTGAAGATCAGTGAAATGTAGTAAACTCTGGTTTTAAGGGTTTTGTTTTCTCCAAGAGCTGAAATGAAGAGTGTGTTCTGGCAACAAGTGCTGGCACGTTGTTCATTAAAAGCTCTCTTCCGAGCCTTGGTTCCCACACACATGTGCCCTCATTCTTCAGCGGAGCTTCCAGGCAATGGCATTGGCAGTGCTCTAGTCTGATCTTCAGCCATACAATTTGTCTTAATTGTCTACTAGCATCTAGGCAAGACTTAGCTCACGGGTGGCCACAGCAAGGGGCCACATGCAAACCGATGAGCTTCTTAATGTGGCCTGCCCGGCAATCGGATGATTTAATTATCTGTGCCCGTCGTAGGCTGCCTGGCTGCTCCCCATCCCGCCTGCCCTCAGGCACGGCGGGCTTAACCACATGCAGCCATGGGGGCAGCTGCATTTGATCTTCCTCGCCAACGCCAGGGTCCAGCCCTGACAACAGCCTCTCTGTTCGGCGCTTTCTTTCCCCTTCTTTCTTTTTCCGCTTCGTTTGGCACCGTGCCCCCGGCATCATTTGTGTGTACGGGAGGATGGGAGAGTTGGATGGCAAAAACTTAGAACATGGAGTTGGGTGTTGACAATCCCAATGATTAATTGATCCTCCGAGGATCCAAGATGATTTGCTGAAGCATCAATAATAGAAATCCTGTCATTATGCACTATTTACTTGGTCTTTCTGCGGGAAGACATCCTGTCTCACTATGTGTCTGCCTCGTGTGTCTCGCACGGGGCCAGCCTGCAGTTCCCAGGGCATGAAGGACTGGGCTGACACCCACAGACTTTCTGCCATCACACGGTGCTGTCACGTGCTGTAGAAAAATAGAGCATGTCCAGTACATTGATTATTTTCTAAATCGACCCAGCAAAGCCCTTTGCTCACGATACTTCTGGAAAAAAGCTCAATCCCCTTTAATTGGCAGGGAACACCAGGGTTGGGCTGGGGCTGGGTGGGATGTGGAAGGCAGAGGGGCCACGGTCCACTGCCTCGGACATTCCCCTCCTGGAGAGCTGTTTGGACACTTGTGACATTTGCCTGTAGCGTTTCCTGCTCCTGCTGCATGTCAAGTAAGGGCAGGAGACAGTGTGAGAGAAGCAGTAGGATCAGGATGACCTCGTGCCTGGGGCAGAGATCAGGGATGTCCCCGAAGATGACCTCTTGCCATCCTGATCTCTTCTTATCTGCCCAGGTTGAAATGCAGCTACTTGGCTGACTTGCTGCTACCTGGGAAGGCAGCTCTGCTACCTGTGAGCAGGGAAAGGAAAGTAGGTGACACCCAGACTGATCTGCTCTGCGTCAGGGGCTCTCCCCACCTCACCCTGGGGTGTGCTCTTCCTTCCAAGAACCCTTTCTGATGGTGGTGGTTGTCTTGCCTTGCTGCAGGGAGGAGTCAGCTCCAGTGCTTGTAGTGTTTGTAAGCTCCTCCCTGCGTGTACCAATGGCGGTGTCAAATTGAGAACGCTCTTCATGGGAGCATCTCAAACGCTTTGGGAGCCCTGAATAATCCTTCCAGAATAATCATGACTACCATGACTGGGGTCTCACTGCCCTCCTGGCTCCTGGATGCTCCAAACGTGGAGCATTCCAGTATCATGGAGTCTTTAGAAATGTTGGGGAAAAGAGAAGTGGCCAGCAGCACCATGCAGAGCCCTCCCGGGGCCAAGTACACTTCATAGAATGGTTTGGGTTGGGAGGGGCCTTAAAGCTCATCTTGTTCCATCCCCTGCCATGGGGAGGGACACCTTCTACTAGACCAGGTAACTCCAAACCCTATCCATCCTGGCCTTTAACACTTCCAGGGATGCAGCATCCACAACTTCCCTAGGCAACCTGTGCCAGTGCCTCATCACCCTCAGAGTAAAGAATTTCTTCCTAACATCTAATCTAAATTTCTTCTCTTTTAGTTTAAAGCCATCTCCCCTTGTCCTATCACTATCTGCTTGTGTGGGAAAAAAACCCCAAAAACCAAACACTTCTACAGCTCTATGCCAAGGCAGAATTTTATCCAGGGATTTTGTGGTATTTTTCATCTGTACTAAGTGTAGGGGAGTCAAACATTTTCAGGTGGTGTCGGTCTCTAATGCTGAGCCAAGAAAGGCTGTCCTATGGGTGGTTAATGCATCTCAGACCTGCTGGTAGAATATAAAGTCTTAAACATTATTAATGCTTTAGCAGACACCTCAGGAAGCACTCATACTCCTCTCTTCATTTTGCTTTCATGCAGGACGGTGCCTGAGGTGAAAGTATTTCACGGAGTTGGGAAAAGGGCATCAAAAGTGCTTGTGTCTGCCAGGCACCAAGACTATTTTATTCTTTCATTGGTGTGGCTGGAGTTCAGCTCCTGGATCCTGCTCACTGGGCTGTTTTGATGTGTTTCACTTTCTGAAAAGAGTGATAGTTTTGGAACAGGCTGCCCAGGGAAGTGGTGGAATCACTGTCCCTGGAAGTGTTCACAAACCATGCAGATGTGGTGCTTGGGGACATGGGTTAGCGGTGGGCTTGGCAGAGCTGGGGGAACAGTTGGACTCGATGATCTTAGAGGGCTTTTCCAACCTTAATGATTCCATGATTCTGAAAATAGTGTTGAGTCATGGCCAGATTAGGGATGCTCATCCCCTGAGCCTCTTAAGTGCCTCTGGAAGCCCTCTGTGCACAGACCCTGGGCATGCCAGCCCAGCCCGTGCCCAGGGAGAAGGTGGCTGCATGTCCCCAGGGCATTCTGGCCACCGTGCCGTGGTGTGCCCCACGTCCCGTGTGAGTCCCAGCCGCAGTCCCTGCAGCCACCTCCGCCACGGCTCCCAAATCGTCCCTCTGCATGGCGTGCGAGGCACGAGCAGACCTGCGACAGAGAGATGGGATGGCACGATGGGACAGCTGATTTTAATTATTTTATGTATAAATAACTTGCAGATAGTTTGCAAGTTTGGCAATAGCTGCCGGCGTAGCAATGTGACCTTGTTACTCTTACCCCATTCCTCCGGGTGTTTGTCTCACTCACTTGTTTTTCCGTGTCTTAAATTAGATTGCAAGTGCTCAGGGAAGGGGCCAGGGCCACCCCTGCCCCACACGGCCCCACGGCCCCACGGCAGAGACAACAACAAACAGGGATAAGCCATTGATTTGGGATCTGCTGAGTCCCTGGGGATATGAAAGCCCCAAGTGTTGTGTTTTTCCCCGGGATGGTGCGGTCGGTCCCCATCGTCCAGCTCCACGTGAGGCTCTTTGCTGGCGGCCGGGCACAAAGCGGGGGCTGCCACCATCATTCCAGAGGGATGTAGGGATGAGGAGGGGGACGGGTGTCCTGGATTTTAGCACTTTGGGGAGTTTATTAGTGTTGACAGTGTGTGAACTTGACATCCTTTGTAATAATGCGGTTTTAAAATCTGCATTATTCATGCGCGCTGTTTGAATACAAGCCCACTGTGTAAGTTCGGGAGGAAAATTAATGAAATAAATGTCAGCATCCTTGAAGAGCACGTGAGATTCCACATTGCAGGATAACAGCTCCGGCTGCTTTAACCACCAAAGGGGGTAAAGGGTGGGAAGGGGAAGGTCTGCACTTAGGTGAATAGACTTTCCCTCACCGATTCCTGAGGAAAGCTGGAAAGATAAGAAAGAAATCAGTCCAGCCATGCAGATCATTAATATTTCCTATTTTTTTAATAATTGTCATTTGTTCTACTATTTATTTGTATGCACTGCATAGTTCTGAGTGATTTTGTCCTGGGAAACACCCATTTACTCTTAGGTTAAGGTTTAAAATTAAAGCATAGAGC
The DNA here is from genome assembly GCA_013398015.1 of Oreocharis arfaki. Taxonomy (NCBI): domain Eukaryota; kingdom Metazoa; phylum Chordata; class Aves; order Passeriformes; family Paramythiidae; genus Oreocharis; species Oreocharis arfaki. The sequence continues at coordinate 417,891 of VZRR01008910.1, read as the reverse complement.
AGATGGCTGAGGATGCACTGGCTGGATAAACCAGACGACTGCACCAGTGAGTGGAAAAGGAATTACATCCATGAATATTATTTGCAAGAGTAACGGATAGTTATAAAAGTTGTGTTTCTGCTGAAGCACCCAGCGAAGGGTGATGGGACAAATACTGCCAGGATAGAGGAACAGGAAATCAAGGTTTTAAGCTCGTAGGTATTTCTAAGGAGGAGGATTTACCTTTAATTCTGTAGCTGGAAGCTGCATCTTTCCACACTGGGAGTGACGGCAGGACTGACCAGGGAAGCTTTTTTGAACACAGTGCTCCTGCAGAGCAGGAGGAGGTAAAAGAGTAGGTATTGCAAAGGAAAATGCTTTGTAGTTAAAAAGTATGAAAAGAAAGAAAATTCTGCTTGGTAGGTCAAATCAACACTTGGTTGTGGTTGCTGTATTTGTTCTCAGAAGGAAGGGAAGAACTTCCTTCTTGCTGAAGGAAGGTGTAGGTATCCATTCCTAATGGAGATCACTGAGCTCTTCACCAAGCACTTGACTTTCTTGGGGCTTGGTGTTTACCCTCCAAATTCATTAATATCTATGTGCAGGGCCTTCCTAGTAAAGTGTGTTTAGTAGAATCCTAGAATCCCAGAATGGTTTGGGTTGGAGGGACGTTAAAGCCCATCCAGTCCCACCCCTGCCACAGGCTGGGACACCTTCCACTATTCCAGGGTGCTCTAAGCCCCGTCCAGCCTGGCCTTGGACACTGCCAGGGATGGGGCAGCCACAGCTTCTCTGGGCCCCCTGTGCCAGGGCCTCCCCACCTTCAAAGGGAAGAAATTTCTGTTAAATGGGAGAAGCCTTTCTTCCAAAGTGAGCAGGGCAGGGCACTACAGGCTTTGTCTGCATTGACATGAGGATCAGGAGCTGCTCTTGATGTGGGTGCAGCGAGTGGCTGAGATGGTCTGTGGTACGCTGCACCTGTGAAATAAATTAGAAAAAAAAAAGGAATTGGGAGTGCCACGGTGATTGTGCACAGGTCTACTCCCAAAGTCAAGTGTACATAACGTCCTTGCAGCACTCCAGTGATTTTGAATTGCTTGACATTGTGGGAGCGCTCCAATCTCGGTCTCTTTGAACCTCAAGAGCCTCGGTGTTATCTGAAGCACAGAATCATTTTATAACCCAGGCAAACAACATCCTCACCTCCTGGGTTTGAATGCGAGGATGTGTGGTTACACACACCCGTGCTCACAGTTAATGCACGGGGCGGGGGGAGAGGGAGGAATCCGTGCCAGCAGGAGAGCCCGGAATGCGCTTTCCCACTACTGCTGAGAAGCAACAAAATCAGATTGCAGCCCATGAATGTCCCGTCACTGAGAAAGGGGGGTTTAGAAATAGCCCCACAGATAAAGGAGGGCATTTATCCCCACGATTGTTTGGCAGAAAAAGCAATTTCCATAGTCTGCTGATGGTCAGTCGGGAACGTGCTGCAAGGGGCCCGCAGTTGTCTCGGATGGAGCTGACGGTTTTACTGGCCGAGTTTTGTTTCAACTTAATGAAGTAAGTACTTCGCCTGCGTCCAGGCGCTGACGGGGAAGGTTTGTAAACTCCTCGCCTTTGTTGGGGTGACTGAAGTATTTTTTTCTTCTTTTTAACCAGCCATTTTTGTTTCTCCTCAAATTCGTTGCCGTAGACAAAGGGTGCGTTTACTGTTTAAAAAAAAAAAAAAAAGAAAAAGCCCAGAAAGGCTTTAAACCTGGTTTGCATCTTGAGTCCTGAAAAGCCCATTTTTTATGCAGGGGAAGAAGAGAGCCTTAGAAAAGGCAGGAGGCAGGGATGGAGGCGAGGGTGTGGGGAGCCGGAGATTTATGGTCCTTTGAAGGCAGCTTTTCTGCCCAGCATCCTGCCCGGGTGCCATGGGCTGCAGTGGTGGGACCAGGCTGGAACCTGCACCTTGCCCGGAGCCAGACCCAGCAGGGACCCAATGGGGACACAGGTCCTGCCACATCCCCAGGCCCTCCCAGGGCCACTGATCCTACACCCACCTCAGCCAATGCGGATGTTTAGTTTGAGCTCATCACACAGCCTGAGGTTTTTGAGGTTGTTTTGCTTTTTATAGCTCGCTGTGGAAGCAGCTGTTTGATACCAGCCTGCGCTGGAGCACAGCAGCCTGCCCGTGCTCCAGGACAGGGGCGCATGGGCAGCCCGAATCCTGCCCAGCAATACAATAATAATTGAAGATATTTAAAAATGTATGTATCTTCCATCTTTCCCATATGGGCTCCTTAGGCAACATGACCTTATGTGGCCATTATCTGACCTCTCTTACACTTGGATTACTCGGTACAAAGCAAATTTATGGTTGTTTATTCTCTCCTCCTATCAGCTATTAGTGCCTAATCATATGGTCTATCGATCAAGTGATTAATCGCCTGCCTAAAGAGGCAGCAGGTCCCGGGGAATGCTGCACTGCACCAGCCTGAACTTCAACCTCTTATACAAACCGGCAGAGTAAAGGCATTAGTCACTGCCTGCAGCCCGGGGCTGGAATGCCGCGGGAACGCCAGGAGGTAAAGCCCCCGGCTTTCTTCAGCGGCCGATTTTGTATTTCCCTTTCTTAATGGATAAAACTCCACCTAACTGAGCGGGCATACAGTTGTAAATGGGATGATTTCCAATGCATCCTATAAATAATGATCAAAGAGGAAAATATGTGGGCCTTATTACAACAGTGCCCGCTAGTGCTGCTATAATTAAGGGTCTGTCAGCATTTCTATTATAAACCCTTATTTTCAAGGGTTTATAACTCGGCCATAAAATTTTGCTCTGGCTGAGACTTGGCATAAAACGTCCCAGCATGTGACCAGTTTTTCTTGTTACCAAATTGTTAAAAACCTAGCGATCAGCCCCGTTTTAGTTATAACAACATCCAAGCACCTTTGTGTTTCAGAACCACTTTTACTTCTTAAACAAGCCGCTTACTATTAAATCAAAATTAGCATTTGAAATCAAAAGTGCACACTGAGCCTCTCTGCTCTTTATTTTAACCAGCCCTAAAAAGGAACATGTTATTCTCCTCTGCCTGGGGTTGAGTTGATGGCACCCACACCGTTGCCATCAGTGGGACAGGCTGTGGCCAGAGTCTTGCAAGGGTCTTCCAGGGGTGCAGGGCTGGCGTTGGGTCCTTGGCCTGTCCAGCTTTGCAGGGCTCCCCCGTTACCCACCTGCTCAAAGCAGCAATTATTAAAACCCGTGGGCTGATTTCAGCCATCAGCGATTCTGTGTAAATCCAGAGTACTGGAAATGGGTGCCCTGTACGCTCCGGTTTAGCCGGAGTGCTGACCTGCCTTAAGTGGATTTATTCCTCCATGACCCCTGCACATTAACTCCTCCTAATGAGAATTATGGCTTAGTCCAGGGGGGGAATCTAGAGTTCAGTTTGAGTGAAACTGAGGGAATTTCACTCTAAGAACACATACTAAATTTTAAAAATGAAAGGTTGCCATACCTGTACCTCTCTGGTTTCAACGGGAGTATGTTCCATTTCCAGAAACATGTCCTTGATGTGTTAGCAAAGGACAGCAAGTTGGCTCAAAAAGATGCAGCCACTTAAAAACATTGATTCTCCCAGGACAACACGCCAAAATGCAGAAATAAATTAAACATAAGCAGATGCCGTACCTCCTTTCCATTTTTGGCTAGCACATCCCATTGTGGGACTACTAGTGGGACAACTGAGAATGACTGACATTTACTCAAACTTAAGGCCTTATTGGACTGTCCTGGCAGAAGTGACAAAAATTCAGATTTGTGCTAGTATTAAATCTGAATGTTTCACCGATTTCCTAAGGCATGTATTACATCAGTATGGTTTATCTTTTGTGCCAGTTTTATACTATTTCTCTTTTTTTAAAAGAACCTGATCAAGTTTGCTAACATCATCTTGGATTTTCAAAGGAGCACTAGGGAAATATGGACCCAACTCCTATTGAAAATCCCCACCTCAAAACTACCCCCCCCAGAGTTCCTAGCCTGGCAGGGATCCCACAGCTAAGCCCTTTCCATTTCCAGAAAAATCATTGAGCTGAGGCTAAGAACACTCATCTGGTGCCTGTCGAGTGTATTGTCTGAATATAAACACAATGATTCTGGAGCAGGGAAAGAGCCTGCGACTTAAATGGATTTACACTGGCTAAGAACCTGGCCTTCCACACTCGACTTCTGACATTACTTGAAAGTAAACATTGAGCTCAACTATTCTGTGATTTACACGGTGGTTTAAGATGTGTGCAGTGACCAGGCAGTTGCTCTTACTGTGAGCCTCACCAGGTTTGATGTTTTCCTTAAGGTTCCAGGTAACCGAAAATTTCCATGTGTACCTCAGCTGCCATTGAAAAAAAAAAAAAGAAGAAGAAGAAGAAGAAAAAAGATGAAAGCTCGAGAGTTTCTGACTCTTGAGAAAAGCCTGAAAATGTTCCTCATCTGCACTTTAACGGCTCAGAAAGCAGAAGGCAAAGAGAAAAAAAGGAGTTTGAAAATGCCATGCTTTTTGAGATGTGACATATGCTTTTGCTGTGCTCCGGGTTGGCAGGAGGCGTTGCATGGTGGATGCAGCCCCGCCAGAAAGCAGGTGCGGGAGCCCGAGCGAGCGGCGCTCCCTCCGTTCTGCCGGAGTCGGAGCCATCCAGTCGCTTTTCCTTACTCCTGTGCCCCACTGAGCAGCAGATTGTCTGCGGGAGATGGGATAAATAGTTGTGGGTGTGCCCTGAAATCATCATACTGGGTGGTTAAGATGGGAGCCCCTACTGAAGGGCTCGTGTTGTTACCCTGCGGTGACAAGTCATCTGTATGGTTGTGTGTCCCAGAGCTGCAGGAGGGCCAGAAAATCCCAGGACAGAAATAAATCCTCCTGCTGGGAGTCCCAAAACTCTCACTTTTATGTGCTGCAGGCCAAAAAGTGTGGGTGAGTGGTTTTCAGGATGACAGTGGTGTGACCCAGGTGCTCCTCCAGCCTGGCACAGCAGGAAGTTGGATGTGGACGTGGGGTTCCCCAGGAATCCCCCATGGGCTGTGCCAGCCCACAAGGGGCTGTTTCTTCTCCAGCCTGGGGTTTAGCTGATGGAGCAGCATGTGTGCCCCAGGGTCCATGGGGACCCTCGAGTCACCCTTGACCAGACTGTCCCTAAGCTGGAGGGGCTCTGCAGGGGTGCTCCTTGAAGCCTTTGGTTCCATCTCTCCAGGTCTTCTGCAGGGATGCAAAATCTGGGATTCCTCTTGCATCCATAGTGTCGCTGTGGGTCACTCCTGCTCAAGGATGAAGCAGGACATCCTCTTTGCCCCCTCGTTCTCACTGAGAGTGTTACTTGCCTAACTTTAAATGAAGGAAGGCTCTTCTGCACAGCACATTTTTGGGTTGCGTGGCAGAGAAGAGCGAACATCCTTCTCCATGTGGCCCTTCTCCGTGCAGGCTGCTGCAAACAGAGCACCCAAACAGAGCCTGGGCAGCTGCAAATTGCTCTTCCAAAGCCATCAAGGGAGTTCTGTGGATTTATTCTGGACTGGGAATTCCCTTCCTCCCTGCTCCCTGAGTCCTGGAAATGCTTTTCTCCCTGCGTGAAAAGTGAGCTAAAGATTTTACAAACACTGAATCTGGCCCCTTAAATATGATAATTCTAAAAAGTTCAGCAAAATCCAGGGGCTGGAGGCAGGCGGGGGGGTTGGTGTTCCTTATCGAGGGGAGGAATGGTGGGTTAGCAGCAATTCCTTCCTCGCAGTTAGTCTGGGTACCATTGGAAGCAGAATTTGTCAGTTCTGAAGTGCACAGATTAGAAAGGAATGTGGAATTTGGAAACGTGGCAGCTTGTAGCACTGTATGGTTTAAATTAAACCTTTTTTTGGAAAGCAGAATCGCTGTAGGCCACATTTAGGGGGAAAGCAACAGCAGAGAGGGCTGGCTGTGGTTTCTGCTTTGCTGTGTAACCGGTCCACTTTCTCTTGTTTTAACACAGATTTTTTTTTTTCAATTTAAAAAAAAAAGAGGAAAAAATATGCCTCTGGCCTCCTTCTGCCCAACCACAGCCTCACTGCTGACCACAAAGAGGAAGCCTGGGGAAGCAGCCATAGGATTAATACCCACTCTCTCTTAACCCAACAGAGTGTGAAAACATTTTATAAAACATCTCTTTTTTTTTGTTTTTTTCCCCTCTCAGATGGGTAGCGTGGCTGGGATTTAGACATCTTGAAACAAGCACATGGTTGCCTTTGCCTTGCATTGTGTTCCTCAGAGGGAGCGGGGGGGAGGTCCTAAATCACCCTGGCCAGATCTGTTGTTTCAAATCTGTTTACACCCATCTCCAGAGCTTTCTCCTTGCAAATCATCAACAACATTGTTGGTCTTGCTGAAATGACAGGAAATATAAAAATGAGTCTGCTGCGAGGGCTGCGCGGTGTAGATCTTGATCAGTTGGAATATAATTGTTCCTAATGAAATGGAGACGCCTAGCTCTTAACTGAACAGCCTTTGCTTCTTTAGAAATAATAAGATTAAGATTATGGATTCTATTAATCATTTGATCAGCTTTATTCATTCATCTTATTTCCTTTACATGCAAAAAAGCCCTGCTCTCGCCATGCCTTTATCTTTTAAGATGATGACATTTACATATTTCCCGGCGCTGGAACGTCCCGGGCGTAATATACAGATTGCTCCGCTCGGATCTTGTAAACTGACTATTTCCATGTGCTAAGTACTCTCAGTGATGAAGATCTTAATAATGTGATTAACTAAATTGTGTCTTTATGCTCTTCCTCGCGCCTCCCTCCCTTCCCCACCACGGCCTCCCAGCCGCCGTGCTTACCACAAATGGCATCAGCTGCCGGGACGTGCCTGCGGTGGTGACCCCGATGACAAGGAGGTGTCACATAGCACAGAGCAGAGAGGTCTGTGCGCCTCTGAGTCAGGGTGTAATTCAGATGACCCGTGCATTAAGGGAATCTGCTTTCCTGGCGTTATGCAGGAAAGATGCTGAAAGCAGGAGTTTGGAAACGTTGAGGGAATTATTAGACAAGAAATTTGTTCCTCCGCAGCGCAGCGACAGCGTTGTTATTTCTTGCTTGGGTGTGCTGTTGGGAAGGTTTGATTTTGTTGTCATTAGAGAAATCTCTCTGTTGTTATAACGCTTTCTATGTGTGAAGAAATACAGACATAATGTGTATCTAGTCCATTAAAACACTCTTTCGGAGCCTCCACCTGTGGCACAGCCTCTCTGTACTGCCAGTATTTCGCTGAGTACTGTTGGTAATTCCTCTCCTTCTGCCTTACACGGATTACTAATTCCAGAGAGTTAAAAAAAAAAAGCCCGAAGTAGCGGCAGGTTCTCTCTAACTTCTGTTAGCTGAGCTGGAGAAGTTGCACTGCGTCTTGGATCTTTTTCATCTTGGTAGAATTATACTGTAACTAATTGAATCCATTGATCACTGTCTTGTTTTTTTCCATCTTCTTCTCAGAGGATTCATTTCATAGTGTTCCCTACATCAGTCAAGAAAATGGCTGCGGTGGAATTACCAGGGTTGATAATAAAGGTAATTTAGCCCAGTTGAAATTATTTTTTATGTATCTAAGTAGGGTAACGCATTCAAACGTGCCGCCTTAAATCTTGGGATGAAATACCTGCATGATCTAAGCTGCAAGATCCCGAAATAACTCTTCTCAACAACCACAGAAAGTAGGAGTAGCTGATCAAGGGACCTTTTGCACCCTGACAATGACCAAACAATAATCAGCAACGTTCATTTGATCAAAGAACTGTCCCAGGCCAGGATAAATAACCTCTGGTTTGCGCACTTCATGGGACAGGGAGTATTTTTGGATTAGATAATAAGTGCTTAACAAGCAAGAATAGCGGGAAGTGTCGGGAGAAGCAGTGGGAGCCAGGAGTAGCTGGTGGTGAGCAGTCTCCTACGATTTGGGTTAGAAATAGGAGCCAAATCTGGCCTCAGCCAGGAGGGGTTTACCGAGGATGTCTGCTGGTGGCATTTAGCTCTTACTAAGTAACAGTTTAGAAAAGGATTCTCCTACTAGATTAGGGCTGGTCTTGTCGGTAATGCGCAAGACAGGATGTCAGGAGATCTGAGCTGAGGTCTGCCACAGATTTCCAGCACGATTTAGGTCAAGTTATCTAATCTTGCCTCCTGACACAGTTTCACCCCGAGACAAGGTGGCAGGAGAGTTTGTAAAAGGTTTACTTAACAAAGAGGCATTTTTATTCTCTCGTTCTCACCCAGGTCAGGGGCTGGACGCAGGAGCAGAGGCATCTCCTGCTTGCAAAGCCACAGGCGTGCTTCTCCCTCCCGCTCCCCAAATTCAGCCCCTGGGGCAGCAGGGCCACATCCAGCCCTCCGAGGTGACCGGGGTCCCTTGGCCAGCAGGGCTCATTCCCAGTGGGAGGAACCCCCTCTCCCAGCCTCTCCCTGGCAGCAGCACAGCGGCTGCGGGAGCTGCAGGGCTGCCTACGAGCACATGCCCTTTGCCGAGATCAGCACTTTTTTGGACAATGTATAGTATTTGCAAATGGGAACTGACAATGGAAGAAATACAGCAGAGTGAAGGGTTTAATATAAAATATTTATACAGTAAAGATCTTTCATCTTTTGTCAGTCACAGGGTAGGGAAGTGAGGAATGTATTGGGAGTACATTACCAAGAGTATGTTATAAATTAAAATCTCAAATTGAATAATACTGGCTGCTAATGTGCACAGCGTTGGAAATGAGTCACTTCTGAATCAATGTAATTTACTGTGCCAGCTGAAAGATATTTACAAAAGAAGGTATCTTCTTGTTGGTTTTTTTTCACTTAGATTTTATTCCACACTTACAGATAGCCTGTGCTGTCAACACCGACTAATTTGTCACGGAGAGAAAGTCACAGCCGTTAGCACAGAGCTGTTTCAAAAGCACTTAGAAAGCAGAAAGGTGGGCTCCAGGCTACTTGGGTGGCCAGACAGTTTGTACTCATTGTTTTCTCTCAAATTTAATACTGGTAATTAATAATACAGCAGTTTTGTGGAGATTAGTTATTGGGACAGGGCAGACCAACTGTTTCCTCGTAGAATTATGGAGTGCAGAAATGACTGCTGCATCCTCCCAGCCCACATCCCTCCGTGTATTTCAGCTTTTCTTTGGGCACTCAGAGAAGTCAGGGTTTGGTCCCATGTCTGTCAGATGGTTGGCATCATCTCAGGAGGTCGGTCAGGTTGATGGTATTTCATAGCTGGGGCCAAGACAGGATTTATTACCTTGGAACACCCAACACTGAGGTGCAAGGTGGTGCATCCACAAGGCAGGACTTCGAAAGTGTGGGTTTTGGAAGGTTGTTAGCCAGATGCTGTGCAGGAACTGGTATCCTCCAATGTCTAAAACATTTCAGTAGGTATGGACAGTCCTGCTATGGTGCTGTGCTTATGCCAGTGTGGTTCTGGGTCCTGGGGAGGGTGGCTGCTGCTGTTTAAGTATTTTGGCACTGCACAGGCCCCTCCACGGCAGACCTGCAGGTAACCATGTGTTGGGAATGGTGAGTCCAACATTCGTGCAGATGCAAGGAACCAGTAGAGAGTTGAATAGAAGGTTTAAAAGCCAGTCTAGGTCCAGGTTTCTGCCTTATTCCCCCTTCTGCCACTGATTTTTCCTGCCTTGTCATGGAAACAAGGGCACTCTGGGAACTTTGGTCCTTGTCTGAACTGTGCCAGATTATCATTCCTCTTGATTATGCCACAGACTCTGATCCAGGCAAATATTTGGTGCTTAGGTAAACCTCATCTAAGTTCTACCGTCTTAAACTTGGGTGTTTGGTCTAAGATGGTTGTGTAGGCTGGTTCTGTTCTTTGATGAAATGGGGGAAGGCACTCTCCTAGGGCATTTCAGCCCAGAAAATGCCTTTTGGAACTGCTTGGCTCTCGCTGCTGGCTCCACAAAGAGCAGAGGCCCCTCAGTTTGAGCTGTGCCCAGCCATTAGACCGACACTTTTAGGTGAGACAAATCTCACCTCCGGTCTCTCTGCCCGTTAGTGTTTTTATCAGTGCAATAGAAATAGTTTCAGATAGACATGGTGAGAGCAAGTAGTCTGAAGGATGGGAGAATATCCAAAAGGAGAGGGATGTTTGCAGCAGCCCTTGTAAAGTCTGATGGAACTTCCCTCTCCCTTTGCTCATGGGCAGTACCAAATTAGATGTAACTGTGGAGATGCAGGTGATCTGATGGATTCATGGCCAAGCTTCTATACATAATAAAATATGTATTAAGGTCATATTCTAGCAGTGCTGTAGGGAAACTGGAGTATTCTTATGCCATACTTTTTGGTAGGAATGCTTCTGCTGGGTTGCATCACTGTCTGTAAATTTTATTGATTATAATTAAGTCAGTCTGCATTGTCTCTAAGAACCTACATGGGTTTAAAAATCAATACTCCTTATATTCATCAGGGGAACCAGTTTGAAAAGGGATTATAGTGGGAATAAGCAATGCATTTATAGCTCTGAGTTTGTGTTTACAAACCATTAAATGCTGGTCTTCTCGACAGTCCTCATTTAAGGGTCAGAAATAGGTTTTTTCCCTGTCTTTTATCCCATGAACAGTAACAAAATTCTCTCTTTGTGGTTGCCTGCCCAATTTTGTACCTGCTGGGTGGAGCTCTGCTGTCTCAGTGACCTTCTGGGGGCAAGGAGACACCCTTGGACAACAGGAATGTGAGCAAACGTGGTAAAACCTGAGTGAATCCACCAAAGTCCTCTGGACTGGGTCACTTCTATGGCAGCATCCTGTTGCCTGAGAGGGCTTCGTAAGTTCTCTCCCTTGGCTTGTTTCTCCCAGCAAATATCAGTTCCAGTTATTGGAAGCTCTAACGGCCACGCTCATGGAAAATCAGAACAAAGAGCAATTGCTGAGGGTATCTGCTGTTATTGATTTATGGGTGAAGATTAAGGCCAGATTGCCCTGTCCCTATTTCTTTAACAGCCCCGTCCTCAGATAGACTTCCTCCAACTCAATGGGCCCCTTATTTAAGTGCTGTTTATTGAGGATAATCTTATCGCAGTCTGGTGCACTAAATATGTATAACTCACCTTAGGGAGAAGATGTGAAAGGTCTTTGATGATATGAAGGGTGTGAACACTAAGGAGAGTGAAGGATAATTTAGGCTGGGACTTGGGAGTGCAAGTAAAACACATACCATCAAAGAAATGGAGTGGATGTGGCATAATCCCCAAGAGAAAAATTGAATGCCCTTCATTTTGAGTCGTGTGAAAGCAGAGAAAGGACTAAAACTGTGTTTGTATGGATCATTCTATGGACACAGAGGGCTGGGTGATCTTCTCGAGCTTTTCTACCTTTATGTTTTGTGCAGTGCTTTGATTCCTACTTGATTTGGCCAATAATTGAGCTATGTAATGCACAATGTATTCCACCAGTGATGCTGTTTTGACTCTGCTATACTGCACCTCAGCCAGGGACACCCGTGGAATTTACTAGATTTGATTCAATTTATTTTATCAGTTATTTCAGTTTTAACAGCTTTTAGAACACTAATGAAATGGCACAAACTGAGGCATTCCCTTAGCTCGTGAATACTTCCAGGATCCCAGTGGAGCAGGATCCATGCATGGCTCCTCACTGTACTTGGGAAGATGGTAGCTGGAACGTGCAGGCACCCATCCACATCCCCAAAATAACCATAGCAAAACTGATGTTTAAGTGACCATATGAAAAGACCACAAAGGAAAGACCAAGGGAAGCTGGGCTTAAGTAGGAGTCAGAGTGGTTTTGAGATTACATGGCAAAGCAAATTTCTCATCCTAGACACTGCTCTTCTACATCATCCACATTTTGATTGTGCCTCAGGGCAGAAAAAGCAGCTACCTGAGCTTTGGGTTTTGTGCAGAGCTCTGTGGTACTGCTCACTACTAATAAATGCATAGGTAGACATGTATATGTTAAATAAAAGATTTATTTAACGGAGATTGCTGAAGGAACTGCAAGAATCCCGTGCAAAATAGCAGAACTTTTTTTTTCCTTCTGGATTCCAGTCTGGGTAGCTGTAAAGATCTGGTCAGAACTGGCTCTGGGCAGTGGCAAAACCTGCAGGCTGGGCTTTAAAAGCACACAAGCAGTTGTGAGAAATGTTCCTCTTTGAGGCTGTCATTGAGATAGAAACCACTGCCCCAAGCCAGGCTATCCTGGAAATTTCTCAGGAAGATTTGAAGAGACTTGACTGACAACTGAAGGTCTGGTGGCGTCTGCCATGACAATATTTTCCAGTGTGTGCATTCAGCTGTAATGATTCATTAGAAAATAAGTTCAATTGTGGCCAGTAGTTGTGAATATTTCTTTGTACTCTCTTATCAATGTTTTCCGTTTGCAGCAGGACTTGGCTTGTTTGTTAATCTGAAGTTCTCCACTTATTTGGAAAACAAGGTTTGACTTATCGTACTGTTTGGCAGGAGAGAAGAAAGGTGAAATGCAAAGCCCTTAAAACCACAGAGAAAGGAAAAGGAAAACTTAACTTTCAGGGAAAAGTGCTCAGTCAGTGGGAACCAGCACAGCTGATGTGGGCAAATGAGTGCCCAGATCTCATTTGAATCAAACAAATCTGCAAAATTATAAAATCATAGAGTCGCAGGTTGGTTTGAGTTTGGGTTGGGGTTGGAAAGGACCTTAAACTCATCTTGCTCCAAACCTCTGCTGTGGGCAGGGACACCTTTGACTGGACCCAGGCGAGGATGGTGAAGAGACCTAATCTGAGCAGTAGCTGAGGAAGATACAAGACAATTTTACTCCTCAGAAATGTCTGAAAAGCCAAAACTAGTTTCCTTGGACATTAAAAAAAGAGCACCTGTGAAAATGTGGAAAATAGCATACACACAATTTTCCTCAAACCACAAATTGTAAAGTTCACAAGGTGCTGTGCAACTTTGATTTAGTTCTACTCCCCAGTGTGGTACCAAGTAGTAGCAAGGAATTCTTCAAGTCACTGAATTGTTCATGTGACTCTTGTGTTTTTAAAATACACACAACACTTAGAATTTTTCACGAATGCGCAGTGCAGGGTGGCAGTATTTCCATTTTGCTGGTAAAGATTGGGCAATGACAGTTGGAATCTGCATCGTGTGTGAAGCTGATGGTAGAACCCACATCTCCTTAATCATAAACAACTCGCTTTTAAACTCTTCCCATTGACCTTAATAGGGCCAGCATTTGATTCCAAGTGTTTATTCTTCGTTCCAAGCTCAAAGATGCATATTTTTAATCTGAATTTGAATATATGTTTCATGGCTTATTCATGCTCGGAAATACTTCTTGGCAGAGTCACCCAAACTGAGCAAAATGAGGAGCTTCTTTTAATGCAGAAATATTAAACAATGTGTGCTGGAGTGCAGAAAGCTATTTGGACACCGGAAAGCTTTATAAACATAGATTTGATTGTGATTGAACCAAAAATAGTGGTATAAAATTAAGGCCTGTTTAAGACACTAAAAAAACCCTCTGCGTTTTCCAAACTGCTGAGGATAAAATCAATCTGCAAAAGTATTTTAACTTTGTAACAAAAATATCATTGACAAAGTAAAGTGAAGATAATAAAGCATATTTAAAATTACTTGGAGGTCTTCTTAAAAATTTATGACCTCTTTCCAGTTGGAGCTCATTTAACTCAAAAGCCATTTAAGAGCCTGAAAGTGGCTGTATTTGGGCCTTGCATGAAATGTTCTCCTGTTTGTTCAGAAACACAGGTACCTTTGGTTAGAGAGAACCTGTTGTATTCTATTATTATATGTGAGCCTGCAGTAATACAGTATTTGTATTTTCTTAGGACAAAAATCACTGGGATGTAGCTCACAAGCTTTACAGCATGGGGAACAGTTTCAGATCCGCAGGGTGCGCCCATACCCATGTGTGATCAGGTCTATGCCCTTCCCCTCCCATGACCTCTGGTGCCAGCAGTCCTGTTAGAAGATCATTTTGGGAACTGCTTTGCTCGTGTCCCTGTCCCAGACACTGAATTAGAGGCGGGAGCCATGGTTAGACTCAACCAGAGACTGGTTTGGATCTCAGATCCGAGCTCTGTGCCCACAGGAACTGAAACTGATAGCAAGGCCTTGGGCCGTCGATATTTTCCATTACCATAACTGCTGCTTAGCAATGTCTCGTTGATACGAGGGGAGTGTGTGACTGAGGCCATGTTCATCTCTTTGCAACAGGAAGAATTATGGCATTCATAGATTGGAAGAGAGTGGGTGATAAATAAAACTGAGGCTATCCAGAAAGCCCCAGGGAGCTTCCTCTCCACAGAAAGAATAAGAAATTTATAGATGTCTAGAAATTACAGTTGAGCTTTTTGCCTTTTCCTTTTTTTTTTTTTTTTGGTTAGCCTCTTTCAGTCATATGACTGGAGTTCAATTATCGGCACAATAAATATTCCTGTGAATCGGAGCCATGTGTTGGCAGCAATTTTGTGCTTCTTAGAAAGGAAGGAACATCTAGAATTGTTTAAAAACAATAGTTTACCATCAAACTTGTGTCTAAAGTCAGAAAGTGGCAGAGCCCAAAATACATGTGCTAAGGGGAATTGTGTTCTGGAGGACTCAGATGCAGGCAGGTTAATGCAAATATATATTTTTGGCATAACATTTTAGAATTATGAACTATTCAGACTAAAACAATACTGTGCATCTGCATTGTTTTCAAAACAAAGCAAAGCAGTTACTAAGAGGCCCTTTTTGCTGCTTTTAAGAGGCTGCACAGTAGGAATGTTACCTGCAAATCAATTTAATAGATCAATTGTTATGCTAGGAAATACCACTGGTAATTGTAATGTGTATCCCCTAAGGTGAGTTGTGCCTGCCAGGTGGGAAGTGGGAGATATTTTAGATTATTTTCCCCATCTTGAATTTTCTGGAGTGGTTGTTTGGCTCCTTTAAAGTATTCCCTGGAAACTCTCATTGCTCCAGTAGAGCACGAACTGCTGGGGCTGGGCTCCAGCCCTGCTCTGTCCTGGGCAGGAGATGAAGCGTGGTGACGAAATTTGAAGTTCCGAGATAATTTGGAGTCCTGGAACATTTTGATTCATCTCTCAACTGCCTGGGCTTGGCAAATGCCAGAAGTTCATCTCTTCCCCAGGATAGTCCATTGACTGACCCATATTGACTTGTTTTCAGCGCTGTTCCTGTTTGGCAGGACATTTCTAGATCTGTAAGCAGTTTCTCTTAATTTAAGAGAGACATGACTGTTCTGGGCTCAAGAAGGTCTGACAGGAGGGAGCAGAAGTCGTCCCAACTGTACACCTTTGGCCAAGGGGACTGTAATTCTTGGATCCAGCTAACACAGGCTATTTTAAGAGAACGACTTGGCCTCTTTACAGTAAACTTCTTCGGGGGAGAGTTCATTGCACCTAACAGGCTTCAGCCAGTCTGGATCAGCGTCTGACATTTGAACTCGATGCTCTTAACACATTTGTCAGCTCTACATGCACACAACGAGATGCTAAATGCTTCGATAGCTGCACATTTCCAGGCAATTCAGCAAAACCCGGTTCATTATTGGCTTTTAAATTCGAGGGGATATATGTGTGTATTTATGAATATTTCAGCAAGGCTCTGGGCATTGAGCGTTGCAGGAACACAACTGCAGTAGCCCCACAGTCACGAGAGCAGCTACTGAAGTTAACAGGCGCCCGCTGCAGCAGTCTGGGGAGTATCCGAGTGGAATTTTACAAATGACAGTTTAAAGAGTTATAGTTGCCTAAAGAACGAGGCTGGAAAATTTGCAAAAATCTGTTTTCAATTATTGGGGTTTTGGTTGGTTGTTTTTTTTGGTTTGGTTTTGTTTTGTTTTTTTTTTTTATTATTTTGTTCAGCTTTAATTCCTCCAGAGGAATTTCAGTGCACTACCTTAGTTGTTCCTTCGTAATCCTGCATTTCCCGTTGCTTTATTAAATACCTGGAGTTATAATCTTGTTTATGAAATCGTTATTATCTCTCCAGTTGCAAATTGCAGCATTACATAGAGAAGTGATTATGGCATGAGGCATGGAAAAATCGGATATGCAAATGAAGCAACTTAAGCATAATGATGGTTCAGTCCCATAACGGGCGAAAAACCCATCACTTTGCTTTCGAGTTGAAGTGTTCAGCTTTATACCAACTTGCAAACTGACCCCATCTTTTTCATATAAATGCTCCAACTGGCTGAAACAAAACAAACAAAAGAAGAGAAAACAAAACCAAACTGTCTCAGAAAATATATTATAAAAATAGATTTACTCTTATAAATAGTAATACTTCTGCTGTGGTTCCAGAGCATCTTTAAAAACCTTAGATGCAGTGGTATAAGGACTTTGATTATGTATTGTTTAAAGGGAGAATTATTTTAAAAGGGTCATCAACTTCTGGGTTTGACCATGCAACATTAAATAATAAGTGAAACCTAACATATATACTTAATTCTTTTTATTGAGAATACTCTGGAGAAGCTAAAGCTTAAAAAAATAAAGATCAGGCTATCAAAATCCTTATCTAAAAGGTTTTCTCGTTTGGGGTAACAACTTGCTGCACTGAGGATTGTTCTTGCTCTGTCATATTCTCACCCAGCTGCTGTGCAGTCGAGCTGGCCTTATCCTGGTATCTCTCTGCCAGCACTGCACACGTTCCCAGCTAATCTAAGGAGTAGCAACCTCATTTTGAGACTCTCTCTTCCCCCTCTGCCTTGGTTTTAAGTGTAGCTTTAATGGCGGGTTGCTTTGGGCCCTTTGATGTCTAAAAGGGGAGTAAGGGAATAGAAACACTAAACGAATCTGGTTTTCTTGCTCGCATCTTTCCCTGGCAGCAGAGTTAAACCTGTGGCTTGTGTTCCCCGGCATTAAGAGGATTGTTGACCAGCTTTCAGAGTTGACAAGGTCACTTGAGGTACTGTGACAGGGCATTTAGGTACAGGAGTTGATCCTGTGTAATGTTAACCTAGGAAGCTGGGGAGAAATTGGGATGATCTTTCTCCTGATTTTTCTTGCCTAATTAAGGGTGTAGGAAAAGCAGGCATTGCAACAGAACAAAATGTAATTACGGAGATGGTGCCTGGCATGTGTCCACTAAGCAATTGCGCCTCCCTCCCTTTTCAAAATAACTGTATTTTAGTTCCTTTTGGAGCAGTTTAAACCTTTGAACAACTCCACTGCTCCTGCACAGACCAGGGAGGAATCAGCCACGCGCGCCAGGGAAGATGTTCAGAGTTTACTCACTGGCTTGCCCGGGGTTTGGGCGCCGTGAGGAGTTCCCTCTGTCGCTCTGGTGCCAGGATCCAGAAATATCGGGCAGGTTGGGCCAAGAGGAAGTCAGGGCTGCCCTGCTGAGGGAAGGAGATGTCTGGAATTCCTATTCCACCATTCACAGCCCTAAAAAGGGATTGTTTTAATTTTTTTTTTTTCCTTGCATTATGTCCTGTATTTTTGCTCTGTCGCCTGAGGGAGAGCTGGAGATGTGTGTTTGAGGGAAGTCAGTGGGGCCAGCAGATCCAGATGATGCTGGATGCTGACATGGAAGCAGCTGTGGCACTTGGTGCACTCAGAGAACACCATAGCTGTTAATTCGATAAAATAGCTTTTCCAATTGAGATATCCATCCTGGGACAGCTGATCTTTTGTACAGCACAGCCCAATCACGGCTTTAAAGCAGCAGCAGCACCAGAACTTCCTGGAGGGAGCCTGCACTTCACTGCACACTTTGGCAGCCTCACCATAGGCCTGAGGGATACTTTCAGATTTCCCTGTAATTAATGAGCACCTCTGCACTTATGGCAAATTACAGTGTCTGATGTAGAATGTTGACCTACAGCTGCCCTATGCCAAGTAGCCTATTTAGACCTATTTATTTCTAAATAGGGCCTGTAAATGATAACCGGAAACTTCACTATTGATTCATTTGCTCCTAAACGCTTCCTCTTTCAGGTATTGAAGTTGAAATAATTTTCGATAATCCTATAGTTACGCTGTGCCTTGGATTTATTCTGTGTTTATTATGTGAACATTCTCAAGCTATTTAACATTCCTGTAAAGCCAGAGAAATTAGAGATGGAAAGGGCTTGTTTGATCTTGCAATAGATCAGCCTGTCCAATAGAGCTCTGATGATCTGCTTTACTTCTGAATGTCCCAAGTAATGAAAAACCTTCCACTTCTCAAAAATAGTGGACTGCCAGAAGTTTCACTGACTTCTGCTGCTGCCCTGCGACATGGCCAGCTCTTGTATAACCATCTCTTTGCTGTCACTGTTATGCTTATTTTGAAACGTTATTTCCTCATTTTTTCTCTCCCCGTCATTATTTGGTTTTCCTTTTGTGTTTGGCCATTTTTCTGTAAGGAAATTTATTCTGTGCTCAGACTGCTTTCAGACTCCTAGCACCTTTCTTTGTTCTTCTGGTACATCAAACATCTGGTTCGTGGCTCTGCACGATTTTCATTCCCTCCCTACTTTTCTTTTAAGAGATATTTTAAATAAGATGGGGTTCTCTTCCTGGCTATCTGCTTTCCCCATAATACATCACTAAATGAGTAGGTTCAGCCCAGAAGGGGATTATTCATAATTTTCATCCGTTCCAGTAAGTTTTCAATCCATACAATAACTTCAGAACTAAGTCAAAATAATGCTGCAGATGCAGAATTTTATGAGAGTTTGCATTAAGTACTTTGCCAGAATCTAAATATACAACTTCTATTGTTCTATTAATACTGTCATCCTACTTGATATACACCATAGATGTATCTGGTTTGTCAAAAAATATCCGCACTAAAACAGTAATTCTAATTGGTTCAGGCAGCTCAGTTGTCTCCCTTATGTGCTTTGATTTTGTTCTGTTAATTTTTTACTCTGTAAACATTAGTTTGGACTGTTAGTGCCAGGATTACTCTTCTCTTTTTTCTGGAAGATTTATATCTCATTTCTAATTTTTCCAGCATTCTGATCTCTTGCCATTTCTCTAAGAATTTTTAGAAATAATTATTCATGTTCTGGAGGGCTAGTTAGATAATTCAGTAAGAGTTTTTGTACAATTAAGGATGGTAGGTTGTGGATAATAATTTTAAGCTTGATCAAAAGCCCATGGAAGCCAAGTCTTCTTAAGGCTTAAACTACTGTATTAATTTTACGGAGATCTGCCTCTCTTTCTTTGCTGCTGATTTTTTGCTCATCTTTCACATTGGGCAAGTTCATAGGTTAAAATAATGTAAATCAGCACAAGTCCATTGGAGCCTTTTGGGCCTTTTGAGGAACCAGCCCCTCAGGGTTAGGTGCCTTCCTTTTGCTGTTGGGATAAGAACTACTTTCCTCACAGGAGTGTTTAAGGCTTAATTTTTTATAGCATATAAAGTGCTCAGAGATGTTCAGATGAGGGATGTTGTGAAAATGCAAAGTAGTATTATTGTTGATAAATTATTTAAAATATTGTGGTCCATTGAGAAAATACTGGTTTGTAGGCAGTGAAGTGGTTAATACGATTGCATCTCTTACAGGTTTCACCAGATACACTCACTCACTTACAATGGATAATTGTTAGCTCTTGTTGTGCAGATGCTGTTGCAGATGGAGCCCTGTACCTGCATGCATAGCAAATGAATTAGACTGGCAATCCCCTTTATAAAGCATAAATATGTAATTTGTTCAGCTGTTGTAATTAAATATGTATGTGTGAAACAGCCACCATTCAGGTCATTAATGATGCGCCATGCCAAATTAGAGCTTACAGACAGTAATGTACATTGTTGTGCAATGAGGGAATTGCAAATAACATAGCTAAGCCTTTCCTGGTAAAGTGATGGATTCAGTGGCTTTAAAAGGAATATTTATATTTCCAGCATTTTGATTGCTTCGGTCTATATTTACATTGATGCTCAATGAAAAAGATACAATTGGATGAAATTTTTCCTGTATTTGTTTTATACTCTTTGAACATGATAGAATACCCATTAGGTACGTGTCACACAACATTTATTGGGTGTAAAATTTCATACCCGCTGGTAATAGGCTGAATATGTTGCTATGATCATTCTTAAATATATAGTCAATTAAGACCTGGTAAGTACCTTTTCTTCAGCATGATGTAGACAAACACTGTATCAAAGCATTTGGGCAATTTTAATGTTTTCCGTGTATCTGCTTTTTAATCTTTGGACTTCTAAGACATGACTGCTAAAGGAATCCTCACTGTGGTAAACAATATGTATATATTTCCACAGAAATCTGCCTGATAGAGTAATTGTTGTAATGAATTAAGCTTGCCAGCGTAGTGGAGTTGTTTAAATGCAAAATGACTTAAACATCAGGCTTGCTTTCTTCTGTCCACGTTGTTTCTTTCTTTATATTTAGCAGAAAAAGGTAATTTGGCTTCCAAAAAAACCTTCCTTGAGTCATCTGGAAAGAACAAAAAGTTAACAGACAGCTGTTGTTGCACAGCAGAATGAAAAATCATAACTTACTACACCTTAAATGCATCTGAAACGATCCTTCCTAAGCGTGTCTCCTTCTCTGTTTAAAATAGATGAAGGTTTAGCCCACGTTTTGTTTTGACGGTGGGTTCCGAATATGCAAGAGCTAATCGTTCTGACCTTTTGGCCAAACAGGGCAGCAGAAGGAAGCATCTCAGAGTTAATTCTGTCTTGTTCACAGTGGGAACAGAACATTCCTCTGTGATCCTCTTTCACATGATTCGCTTGGGCCTCCTGGAAGCCCGTCCTGATACTATTAGTGCTGGGCTTCTTAGGTCTAAAGGAGATCGACGGTGCTGACATCACCCACCGCTCGCGGGCTGCCCCGGGCTGGACAGCCGGAGCAGAGGTGTTAAGACTCACATTAAACAAGAAAATTTCATGAGGCATTTTCTGTATAACTCTAGATTTCGAATCTTCGTCAAGCTTTCTCTATTAACTCCCTCGTATTTAATAAGAAAAGGGAGTAGGAGATGGCATTAGTTGATAGATTATTTGTGGAGGTTTGCAGTGAATTTTGAACTTTTTAAACTTAGACTAAGAAAGTGATAAGGAGTAAAGATTTTTGTCTGGCCTAGAGCTGCTGCAAAGCATGTAACTTGCTACAAAACATCTGCTTTAGTAGATAGACGCTGACGAAAGTCGAGCTGCTTAAATGCATACATTAAAGGCAACACCAGAATAATAATTTGTATAACTTCTAACGTTTTAGTTAAATTATAATATGAAGGCTTGCTTGCTTTTTATTCTTTTCTTCGTCTCTTTCTTCTTTAGTAACTCCACTTTCTTTCTTTGAGACGTTTTCCTGAAATACAGTTTTTCCTGTTTGTTCATAGGAAAGTCCACTTGATTTACAGTACGAGCGAGTCAGATGTGCAGGGTCTTGGCATGTTCCTTTGCTGCATTTTAACGCTGCGATTACTGGTGTACTGGGAAGCCATTTCAAGGATGACTGCAATGACAACAGCCCTGATCACAGCCAGGCCTCCTGCAGGGTTCCCCTAGTTTATTTTTTTTCCCCTCCTTTCCTTACCTTTCCGGTGTGGTTTTATGAACATTGAAGCAGCTGATTCGTGAGTTGAATTAGTTGGATTTTGCACCCCTTACTTGGTGAAGCCTCTAAACCGTGTTCGGTTTTGAAGGTGGGAGAGAAGTGAGAAAATTTATTTTTATGTCCATTAAACAGCGTTGCATCACCAGCTACTGTGGTACCTTTCAAAATCTATCATTTTCTGTCCCCAGCACGCATGGGCCATTGGCCGTGCCCAGGAGTAGCTTTTGGGAGCTTTTGTGTGTGCGTTCCAGTCCAGGAGAACAGTTCAACTTCAGAAATGGGCTGGGCAGAAAGTGTCTCAACCACCCGACGGCCTTACGGACCTTCACTTAACGAAGGGTTAATGCTTTGAGGCTGTGCAGAGGCCGTGTTCCCCTCACGCCAGGGACCCTCATGCCAGGCCGTCAGTGCAGATGAGGTCAAACTGGCACATTTAATAAATTAACCATTTCCCGGGCAAGGCGGCAGGCATGGGGTGGCCGACAGCCAGGCACTCGGCGATAAGCGCCCGCGGGCCGGGCCGAGGCGAGCGGCTCGATCGCTGGCAGTCGCTGCGTTGGCCAGTGCTGCAGTAAACACTTTCCCTTGGATGTTGGTGTTCTGTTGTGTCTGGCAGCCACAGAGGGCTGCTTGAACTTTAGCCAGAGGCAAATATTTATACATCAGAGCATGCAGTGTTCAATGGGTCCGGCCTGCAAGCGCAAGGCGCATGGCGGGCGATCCTCTTAATTGCGCCCGCGATGCGGCGAAGCGGGACCATCTTGGGGGTCGCGGTGGGTTTGGCTGTGGTGCGAGCTCTGGAAACCTGTGAAAACATTGCCTTCCCCGCTCTTGGTGGAGGGGCCATCCTGACGGGAGCCGTGTGTGCCTTCAATTCCTGTTGGAAAGTTTACAGTTAATATTTTCCCTGGAACGCTGTCAAGCTTTTGACAGTGCCTGAGTGTATGCTGAGCTGTGAAATTGAGACGCGGAGCAAGTTGTGAGAAATCTGTTTCTACTCAAATCTGTAAAGGTTTATAAAAACTTCAGCGGAGGGGGAAGGAGGGGGGAAAAAAA
>VZRR01008910.1:322506-395284 GCA_013398015.1 Oreocharis arfaki | reverse complement strand
GGCTGCTCGGCTGCGGGGCCGGCCAATGGGGCGGGCGGTGCCAAGTCACGTGAGGTGCCACGACGGCACCGACAGCCATTTCCTCGTTTCTGGAAAACTTCGGTGCCTCCGCCGAGCGCTTCACCGTGTTTTCGGTGCCAAACGCTCCCCGCCGCATGTGCCTCGCAGGCTGGCATTTGTCCACAAAGTTATTTTAGTAGGTAAAAA
The DNA here is from genome assembly GCA_013398015.1 of Oreocharis arfaki. Taxonomy (NCBI): domain Eukaryota; kingdom Metazoa; phylum Chordata; class Aves; order Passeriformes; family Paramythiidae; genus Oreocharis; species Oreocharis arfaki. The sequence continues at coordinate 395,077 of VZRR01008910.1, read as the reverse complement.
GTCTCGGAGCGCTGGAGCTCTGTGCGTTCTGTATGTAAAATGGATTTCCCTTGCTGGCCCCGGGCCAGGAGCGCGGAGCACGCGCTGGGCGAGGGGAGCGCGTCTCTGCAGAGGAACTGGTGGACTGACACACTCTAATTTTTTGGCTCCTGACCAGATGAGCTAGATGGATGCCAAAATTCAACAAAATAACACATTATTGTGTAATAGGAACAGCGCTCAAAGTGAGCAAGAGCTCACAGGAACTGAATACCAGCACTTTTTTTTCCCTTTCTTTCTTTTTTTTTCTCCCTTCCTTTCTTTCCCCTTGTACAGCAGAAGCTCAGAACTGGCACTTTTAATATACGGCTTCAATGAAACATGGAATAAATATAACCACAATGTAAAGAATGAGGAGTAATGTACAACCGGGAAGACGAAGGGGAGGAGAGAGTAAGAGAGGGAGGGAGCGAGCGAGACGGAGGGAGTTAAAATTACTTTTGTGAGACTTCCTTCAAACATGCTCCATAGGGCTCAGGGCTGGTTTAACCCTGTCTTCCCTGCAGCAGATCCCCAACATGCCTCATGCATCCTTCTTTCTCCTTTAATTCTTTGATAAACAAACACACACATGTTAAAGGCAGCACCCAGCACCACGTGCTGCTGAACCGGGGCCATCTGAGGGGTTGGAATCAGTGCAGAAAAAGCCTTCCTAGAAAAAAACTTCTCTTTTTTATTTTAATTGTCCGTCTCTGAAAGAAGGAGAACCTGTGTGAAGTACTGGTTTTCCTCCTCAAATAGCCAGCATCGCCTCGGTTTGTCCTTGCTGCAGTAGCACCTCCTAGCACCAGCCCAACTTTGCAGTAATAAATTAATTAAGCTTCCCTGAGAAGCTACAGCGTTCCATGGCTTCATCTGCAAAATGCAGGTGTCTCTGGGGCTGCACATGGCAACTCCTGGAAAGTGCAAAGCAACACAATAGGAAGTGAAAACTAACACAGCCTATGGAAACTGCGAGGGGTCGTTGGGTCAGCAGCATGTAATTACAAGAGCTGGAAGGTGGCCAGGACGAGGATGCCCATCGTGTCAGGGAAACGCCGTGTGCCCACACGGATTGAGAACTTTCTGGTTTCAGAATTCATAGAATCAAAGAGTGGTGTGGCTTGGAAGGGACATTAAAGATCATCCAGTTCCATCCCCCTGTGACAAGCAGAGAGGTCACCCATTCCATCAGGTCTCCTGGGCCTGCTGATAGGGAGACCAGGTGGGAAGAACATTCCTAGAGGGGTTGTGGAGGATGTGCTCCCGAGTGGACAGTGCCAGGACTTGGCTCCCATTCCCCACCGAGTGGTGATGGATGTGCTTGCAAAGAATGGAAAGCAACTTTCCCCTGCCCTGAGACTGCATCATCCCAGAGCACAAAATAATGGCCATAAACCTTTTCTACCCTAATTTCTTCCTGCCCTCTACATCTCATAGAGATTTCCCCCCAAACGGATCAAAATCCATTGGAGCTTAGGCCGATTACTGTCCTCTTAGTGCTCCTGTTGGATTTATCTGTCTTATCAGCCCTGTGTATTCCTAAGACATATACTGCTGTGGTTGATTATCACCGAGATCTAAACCAGAGACTTGCTGGTATTGCATCTTAAAATCTGTCTGAAGAGGGCAAATACACATTTCTCGTGCCATATCTCAGATTTGATCTGCCAAAGAGAAAGAAAGGGCCTGTGTCTCCTTGTTGCTTTATTAAAAAAATCTGCCATAAAGATTTGAGGAATTTTGAGGAATATGGTTGCTAGGTTTTAACATGAGGGATGCAAGTAACCACCAAAGGTGCTGGTTTGGGTTGAATCCCAGTTGTGCTGTGCACCACTCCTTCCCATTGTCCCTGCTCTGAATTGCTTCCAGGCAAGAATAAACCTAAGTAAACAAGCTGGTTTGGTGTGTTTGTGGCCTTGGGTAAAACAAACCATATTAATGATATGTTATATTATTTAATTTGGTTTTTTAATGCCTTATCAAGTACAGAATAGAAAATGCAAAATAAATTGTAAATAAAAAATAATGATATGGGAGTTAGAGTCATCCTGGTGTGCAATAACATTAAGTGTGGCTGTAATTATGGTTTGGACTTTCCATGGTAAAAGCAGATTTTTTTCCCTCATAACTGGTTTTATATCCTTCTGGAACAAAGTAAAAAAATCTTCTGGCAGTTTTTTAATTGAGGTTTTGTAGCTTTAATGGTCTGATGCTATAAAGAAGTCAACCTTTCTGCCAGTTTTTTAAGACCAGATAAGGCTTTGCCATCATGCTGAATGCGTGTTTCTCTGTGTACATGTATCCACACGCTCCTTTCTCTTTCTCTTTCCCTCTTTGTCTCTGGGAGAGGGAATAGGAGACCTTCAGAGCAAATATTATTAGAGGATTCAGAGATGTAAAAGAAGTTGTTCTCCCCTCAGTGTGTTTGGATTGTTTCTCTCCGTGGAGCTGGCTGGATGTACCTGTGGTATTATAAAAGTGAGCTGAAGTGCAACGAGAACATTTCTGGGAATGGGTTTATGCAGATGAGAGTTGTGATGGAACCACTCCAGCCCCACGAATACTTGCAGTGCTGCACAGGCTCTGCTGCTGCCCCACTGTTGGATTTTCAGAGCAAACCCTTTTCCCAGCTGGCAGGGAAATACCTGGGACTCTGCTCTGGAGCCGGGGCTTCACAGCCAGGAGCGCGTTAGAAGTTAATACAAATTACATGAGCTTTACACCCAGAGCCCTGACTTGCCTTGGGTTACCATTTTGGCACAAAGGGTTCAGGGAACATCCAGCTTTGCAATGGATCCTCTCTGTCCGGTGTCCAGCTTTGCAGCACATCCCTCTGTGTGATGTGCTGTTCCCCAGGGAAGAACTGGCTTTCGGTGCCTTAAAGAAATAAGAAAGCTGTTAAAAACCCAAACAAACATTCAAAACAGTAAAAAAGCAGTAAATAAGGGGTAAATCCCCCCAGCTTGTAGGGGAACCCAGGGCTGTGGGTGATATGCCCTGTCTCTGGGTAGAATCAGGCAATAATGAGGAACAGTTAAAGCTGTTACTCAATGGGGATGTCATGGGAGTATCACTGGACCAGTGCAACTCCACCATCTTCGGAGATGAGTTTGCATGGATGTGCTAGGAGAATCTTTTATTACATCTCTCTTGGGTTTTGGGTTTCTTAAATGTGTTAATATGTTCTTTTCCACTCAGATAAAAAATGCTTTAAGAATTGGGGGGGAAAAAAAAAAAAAAGAGAGCCCAGGTGCAGTAACAATAGCTGATCCCAAACAAACAGCAATTCACTCTTGCCACTCTGCAAAGATAAAGCCTGTCATGTACATTAGCAAAAGATAACTGACATTAACACAGAAGGCAAGGTGATTACGTACCACACTATTGACTCTGCGCGCTCATTACTGCTATTTGGTGGGCTGCTTAAGTGGGTACCTGAAGGTTAAGTAATAACTGTAGAAAGAATGAGAGGGAAGCAGAGAGAAAGAGAGAAAGGGAAAAGAAGAGAGAAAACATTGACACAAGGTTAAAATGGAGGAAAGTGGATAAGTGGGGGTGTGGATGTCTGAGGAGAAAGGTGAGGTGGCTGCGCCTCAGTAAGCGATATTTAAAGGCTGGTGGCTGAGTAAATAATGCATCCAGTTGTGTTTTCTCTGATATTTTTAAGTTTGTAAAATAATTGAAAGAAAGCACAACTTTGAGGTAAACCCATGTTCACGAAAAAGCCAAAAGAGAACCACAATCCTAATTTCCCAAGGCGTGTTCTCCCTCCCCAGCTTTCAACAAAACCCGAGAGGGTGCAAGGTCAGGATGTGGAGGTTTTTTAAAAAACCAGCCGCCTTTTAACTCATCTACATTTTTTTTTTCCTGTGAGCCTTTGAAAGTGCTTTGTTTATTTTCATACTCTGAGTGTGCACGGCCAGAGAATTCCTGAGCCTTCCTCGCACGGCTCGGCTCCAGTGCTGCGATGGGAGTCGATGGCACGGCTCTCACAGCCCGCGGTTAAGGGCACTCGCAGGGCTTAGTAAAGCCACTGACAGCAGCACTTTGGGGTGTTGGGCGCCTTTCCTGACTGTGTGGCCTGTGTAGCGTTCTGTGGGCACTGCTGCTTCACGGTGAAATAGGAACTGTGTTCTGGAATCGATGATTAATGCCGGCTCTTCCTCTGGAATGCATTTCTGATATTATAATATCATGCTGCAGAATCAAGTTTAATTTCAAATTGTATTAACCTATTTACGAAACATATCAAGGGGACATTTTTCAAGGGAATAGTTCTCTTCTTTATATAGATTGGGAAATAAAATACTTCTTTTAATATTGCGTTCTCCAGGCTCTAGGACTAACTATTTCCCTGGAATTAATATCTAAAAGGGAGTCATTGCAAATTTTATATTGACATGCAGAACCTAACATTATGGCTTTTTAGGGTGTTATATGCACAAAATATGTATGTGCATTCCAAACTAGCTAATAGTTTTGCAACTGGCGAACATAAATTTTAATATCTATACTTCCCAGCTTGTAGCAGTGTTGTCTGAAGTCTGGGATGACTGATGTTAATCTCCAACTTGTTTGTGGCTTTCCAAAAAATGAACTTGAAGTAGAATAAAATGTGGTGTAATTCCCATTCATATTTAAATTCATAATAAAAAGTGCAGTGTGGGATCTGTCCTATATACTCCTGCTCAGCCAAACTTTAAAATGTAGCTGTGTTCTTGCATTGCAAAAGGAGGAATATGCACATATGTTAGCTGTTAAATACACTGCTGTTCTTAGGGGCTTGCACTTAGATGCCTCCCATATCATAAATTCATCCTCCTTTGCCCTGAAGTTTGGAGTTTTCAAACATTGAGCAAAAACAAAGGAAAGGTGGAGGTGATGGTGCCATCTCAGTTTCTTCTCAGGGAGCAGCACTTGGGGAATGGTCTTATTAAGACACACAGGAGAATTCTAGAATTCCGTTTTTTACTTTTTCTCTGGAGTTCGACTGAAATTACACAAGCCTCGTAGCTGAGAATTTTATAGGTAATCCCTTTGAAGACAGAGGATGAAAGCCTGGCTTCACTGAAGGAAAGAGGAATTTCTGCTGTTGATCTCAAGCTGGCTCTGAGTTGCTCCCTCGGTGTGTCCGGGGACTAAGTCGTTACGCAGTGAGTCGCAGTGCTGCTTGGTGTATCCCAATCCATGGCTTTTGTTAGTCTAAGGCACGTTTCATGGCAACATAATGATTTGGAGCCAAATTTCAGAGATGCTGAGCCCCCCTCCTTTCCCCCCGCCACTTGCATTCAGGTCAGCGAAGCCGGGAGTCGAACCCTTCCAAGCGAGCGGCGTATCCAGCAGGAATGAGGCAACGGCTCGGGACGTGCTGGAGTTTATTGGGTGTCTCTCTTGTGCTGTAGTTTTAGCCATGAGCGCTGGATTTGTTTGAGAGCAAACAGAGACGCACTAATTGATGAGAGTGTTATGCAAATAAAAAAGAGAAATGGGATGGGTAAAATAAAGGAACTGTAAAACACTTTATTATGCCTGGAAAGCCAAGCTAATCCCAGAGGAATTCTGCTAGGATAAAATGTTAGCTGCTTGGACATTTTAAGCCTTTAAGAGTTGTCCTGGAATTTTCTTTTTCGTTTTCTTTTGTTACTTTGTTAGATCAGTCTACAGAAATGTGGCTCGCATTTTCCTCCCTCCCTCCTTTCCTTCCCCCCTTGGCTGAAGGTAACTCAGCCCACGCTTGGCTTGCAGGGGAGATGAAATGGTTAAGCAGTTGAACCTCAGGTGCTTTGTTCTTGTGCTGGATGCCTGCTGCTGGGAGGCAGGCAGGAACTCCTCAGGAACGGCAGGGCTCCTGCCGGGAGCAGGGACTTTGCTTACCCTACAAGACCACAAAACGAGTGGCTGCAGTGGAGTGACCTGAGCATGCTGCAGAGCCCCAAGCAGGGCAGAAAGTGGGTCCATCGGCTCAGCTCCTTTTCTGACCTTTTCTCTCGCTGTTTCCCCCACCTTTCACGGACTTTCTCCCTCTTTCACCTCAGATGGGTAGGCAGGCAGGCTGCTTTAATGAAAGCAATACTGTGTCAAGAGGGATTGCTGGCAGAACCCTTCCCAGCCAGTCTGACCTAGCACCTCAGCAATGTTCTTGGCTTTGGCCAGCAACAGCTTGAAAACCCAGGTCTGTTTCTGAATCCAGATGGTGGTGCGTTGCCATATGTCAACAACACATGTCATCCTGATTAAAATTTTAACCACATCCATTCTGCCATCCCCATAAACCATCCTCGGCCCACTGCGTGGCAAAGGCTCCTTCCACACTGATCCCGTTCCTCCAGCAGGAACATGCTGCTGGCATCGGTGCCGGCGAAGCCATGGCCTCTGCAGTGGTATCCGCCTTCCCATCCAGCTCCATGCCTGCAAGCTCCACCTGTGCCGGTGCATTGTCCTTATCAGCACTGCTGGAATAAGGTCTTTGCTTCCACGGACTTCGGAGTCAGGATTTAAGTGTTGGAACAGAAAAGGAAAAAAAAAATCCCCCCCAGCCCTCATTTATTTAATCACTTGTCAGGGCCTGTTGGGTTGTCTGTTAGGAAGTGGCCTGCCCAGCCTTGGAAAGAGAGATAACGTATTCCTGTTGAAACACAACCTTGTCAGGTTGCCACTGAATGGCATTTTGAAGTTGCCGATGTGTGGAAGAGCAGCCCGGGCTGTTCTGTACCTGGGGTAAATGCAGCTCCCTTTACCTTGGTTTCTAAGCTCTGAGGTGCAGCCCTTTCCCTAAGCCATGAACACGAATTCCAGCAGTTCCTGGGGCAGGGAAGCATCCTCCAAGGGGTTTGCATAGAAAAGCTCCTGTGGTTTTCCATTTGTCCAAAGAAATGGTACCAGTGGGCAGCAGGGGGAAAGGGTGTGCTACTAAATTCAGACTTAGGGTCTCACTCCAGTCAGTCTTTTGGAGACTGGGATAATTTGTGAAGTGGAAGTGGTTTCCCGAGCTGTGCCTCTCAGTTCTTTCATATTTCAGCTCGGTTTCTGCAGCAGCTTCCCCTCTGCCCGTAGGTAACGCTCGCAGAACATTTATCCCTTTGGCTAATTTCATTCCAGTATGACAGACAGATAAAAGCTCTCAAAGACACCAAGTTTCTACGTTTTTTTTCTTTTTTAATGAAAATGGTGGCTGAGCAGGGAAGAGACACCCCCATCCACATCCTCCCAGGAGGAATGTCGGCAGGGTGAGCCTCACCTTTGTCTGTCCGGCGTGTCCGTCAGCAGACGCAGAGCTTGGAAGCAGCCACACGCAAGCTGCCGCTCGCTCTTCCAGATGTGAGGGCCAGAGGTCGGGAAGGGAGGAATTGCAGGGAAGGGGAAGATGAATCATAAAGGAGTTGAGGGAGAAGTGCAGGATGTTGTCCTGGGAGGAATGAAGACATGCGATGCGAATCCTCAGGAAACAAGGCTTTGTTTTCTCTGATGGTTGTATGGAACAACTTGTCTTTCTGAGAAGAAGAGGGGTGACAGAGCAGGGGAAAGAAGCTGAAATGGCTTCTGGTTGGTAAATATTTTCTTTTATTTATGTATATTTTCCCCTTCTTTGGAGGAAGATGGATAAGAGATATACCTCTTTGGAGTATGGTGGATCTTACAACCACATCTCTTCTGGTAGGGCATAAACTCTAGTATTAAAATGCCTGGTCCAGAGCTTGTGGAAATTGGGAGAACTGGTGGTAGACATTAGTTGTCTGTATCTGAACTTGTTTATGGTCTGGAAGAGTTGTTTTAAAACTGGGTTGCTCCAGTCCCCAAGGGGAATCTGGGATGTTCCCCATCTAAACATAGATATGGCTTGTGTGAGTAATCTCCTAAATCACTGCAACTTAGTAAAGGGAGTATTATGAATCTTGGAAGAGTGAACCTTCTAATTTCCTTTGGAGGAAAAAATATGTTTTGGAAGCCAAGGATGGTGAAATGTTGATCTGCTCTAAGGTCTGTGACCATGCGAAACATTCACTTGAAATCTTGGCTCTCCCTGTCACAGAAACAGTGGTATCCCTGCTCCAAAGAGAAGCCTAAAGGCTGCTCTTGGACTGGAGACAGGATTTTGGACAAGAACTTGTAAGGAATTAACTCAGTCCCCTAATTACTACAGCCAGTTTAATTGCATTTCTAGAGCAGATACCCCCTATGGCATCTTCAGGTTCACATTACAAGTCATAGAGATATAAAATACAGAACTGATGAGGTACCCAAAAAAACCCCAAAAAAGCAAACAGAGAGAACTTCTCCAATACATTGTGCACAACTGCCTGCCCTAGGAAAGGGATTTATTTGGATCCCATTTTTCTGGGCAGACACATTTTTTCAAGACAATGCCAAGAGTGTGCTTTCGGTTCTCTTTCAGTGACCGAGTGCCGGTGGGTATGTGCCAGTGGAGAGGGATGCTATTTATAAAGCCGGGTTTTATTTAGTATATATTTGCACCAGCTATTGAGTTAGATTCCTGGCTAGCGTAACACAAGACAGCTCCGTTGGCTCCTGTGATTTCCATAGTTCAGAGTCTGGCATATGTTTTCCTTGCAATGTATATTGACTGCCCGGCCTGTTAAAACTCTCGCCGCTAAACCTACGCTGTTGTGTAATACACTGTTGACTTTTTGCAGGGCTGCTATGAATAGCTGGAGGAAATGAAGTAGCTGTGAGGATGACTTTTCCTACACTATATAAAGTCTGCTCGAGGCTGATACAAAATGTAAATGTCCTTGGTAAAGTTAGATGTGGGGCCTACGTCTAGTGGAGAAATCACAGAGTGGTTTGGGTTGGAAGGGACCTTAAAGACCACCTCGTTCCACCCCCAGCCATGGGCAGGGACACCTCCCACTAGACCAGGTTGCTCCAAGCCTCGTCCATCCTGGCCTTGAACACTTCCAGGGATGGGGCAACCTGTGCCAGGGCCTCACCACCCTCTTAGAAATCAGCTTTGATGAAGTCCAGTCCCAGTTTTGCCTCTGACCTGCTCGGGGATTTGGGGACCTGTCTGTGTTTCAGTTTCCTCTTCCATGAAATGGCAATAATGTGTGAGGATTAATTAGTCAGTGGATGGCAAACCCTGGATTTTGCAAATGCCAGCGGTACTGTTTCAAAAACTTCCTTTTCTGGGTTAAAAGGAAACAAGCCTAAGGATTATTGAAGTCTTAAGCAACACTGCTGAATGTTTTTTCAGTGACGCAAATACAGATCTCAATTTTAAAAAGATCAGAATGGACATCGACAGTAAATAAAATCACCGGCCAATAACTTGCAGCGATTAAAACAAATTTGATTAAGCATTAACTGTGGAGAAACTTTCTTAGAGACAAGTAGAGACTGCAGCCCTGGATTTATGGCTCCATTCCTGTATTTCAAATATTTCATGTGCTCACCACACACTGAATAGACACTGCTGGGGGGAATCCCTTTGGTGCACAGAGTTTGGGTGCTGTGCAGTCACAATGAGCTCAGGTGGGATCTTCTTTGTGTCCCAGGCCAGGACACTTGGGTACATGCTGGCGGGGGGCTTCAGCCTGGAGAAAAGGAGGGTCGGGGGGACCTTCTTGCTCTCCACAACTCCCTGACAGGAGGAGATTGGGCTCTGCTGCCATGGAACGAGGGACAGGACAAGAGGAAACAGCCCCACATTGCACAGGGGAGGTTTAGATTGGAGATGAGGGGAAATTTCTTCACATAAAGAGTTGTTGGGCGTTGGAACAGGCTGACAGGGCAGTGGTGGAGTCACCAACCCTGGAGGGATTTAAAGGATGTGTGGATGTGGTATTTAGGGATATGGTTCGGTGATGGGATTGGCAGTGCTGGATTAGTTGTTGCACTCAATGACCTTAGAGAGCTTTTCCAACCTTGGCTTAAAGGAAAGGCCACCCAATCCTCCAGTCAACTTAGTGCCTTAGGCACTCATTTGTTGCATGTGTGCAGCAATAGATGAAAAATGAAATTATTTATACCCCCTGCTTGCACTGGACTGCATTTTCAGTCCTGACATAAGGCTTTGGGAGCCCACCTCTGAAACTCCTGCCTTCTTGCAGGCTTTGGGCTCATTTCTTCTTGTTTTCTCAACGATGATACTTGTGGTTTCACTATTACCAGATTGTTTAATTTAATGAGATTTATCCTCCAGGTCTGAAAGGGAAATCCTTTGGTTTTGTCAGTTAGGTGTTCAGTCACAACAAGTCACGTGGGAGTGTTTTTCATCAGCGGAGAGAGACGGATGCAGCTGGAGAAGACAACTCCAATGTTTTTGGGATGGGGAGGCTGCTGGGCTGCTCCTTCTCCACTGGTGTCCTGGGAAAGCTTGGGTAACTGGGTTTGACATGCGAAAAGCTTGGTCGGGGACATCAGCACAGGCAGCAGAGGAGGCAGAGCTGTTGTGCCTATCATACCTGCAGGTTATGAAATGAAGGAGTTAAGTTTCCCAACCTGACACACGAGTAGCACCCTGTTATTTGCTTAACAAAGATTTTTGTGTCTGCGTCTCTCCAACCCAGTGTGTTTTAAATTCACTGCAAATAATTCTTTCAGCTGTTTCCTAGACATCCTGTCACGCAAATGGATAAAACAATATAGCCAGCTCAGTGGAAAAAACAATAAATTATACAATAAAAACGTATACAGTGTACTCTTTGTGTTAGGGCCTGACTCGTTGCTGTGTTACTCCAGGTTTACACCATCAAAACTTGACTTCCATGGTCAAATAGTGGAAGGAGACAGTGGCACATCAGGCTGGTAGCAGTGGGAATATGCCGAAGTTTTAAACATTATCAAGAACAAAATAGCCATGAAATCCTGCATATGAAGTTCATTACTTTCTGGTAATGGTGTCTTTGGTAGTGTTAACATTTAGGAAAATATTTCTTCTTAGAACATTTTCATATGCATATTTAAAAGCTGGAAATCCACTGTTTGCACAGGAATACCATTAGTGTCATAAATCAAACTGCACCGTTAAAGAATGTACTAAAAAAATTGACGAATTAAGATAAACTCTTTGTTTTTCAATCAGTAAGTCAGGGTGAAATAAATATATTTGATATAAATTACTATTTCTGCAAGCTGTGAGCAGCACGTACCTCCTGACAGGCAACAGATTTGGGTGCTCTCGTTTTCTCTCTGGAGGTACTTGCCTCTCTCCCCTGATTGCATTTGGTGTTGAGACTCCTAAAAGCAGGCATGAGGCCAGGCACCCAGTGGAGCTCCAAGGAGAGGATAATTTAAGTGAGATGAAATCCTGACAATTTTTACAGAGAGCGAAACTCAAATGTACAAATTACCTGGGAATGCTGGAAGTTGATGGTTTCCCCATGGAATAAGGCTCCTGGATCAGGGAGGTGCACGTGGGGGACTGTATCAGGTTAGCATCTGGCAGGTCGTGATTTAGAGAACCCAGGAGCGGGGCACGCAAACACGGTGCTTTCAAAGATCTTTGTGCCGGTTCCAGTTTAATTTCCTCCCAACCCTGCATACACACACAGAGCCCCTTTCCCATCTGATCTCTATATAAAGGACGGGGAATGATGTGTGTGAGGAAGCCGAGGAGGATGCCGCAGGGCCAGCCCAGCAGCCGTAAGTAGGTGTTGCAGCGTGCCCCCGAGGCATTTCTCCAGGCTGTTACAGGGACCTTCTGGGAGCTGGTGGGAGAAGTGGCTTTCCAGGCTGAGCTGGGACTCAGCCTGTGCAGAAACAACCCACAAGGTACTGGGCTGTGCTAATTATGGAGGTGAATATGGGTTGTGCAACCTCTCCAACAGGCTCAGGTCTCCGAATATCCAAATTTGTTCCACAGGAACCCTGGAGCAGCCACCGAGCATTCGGTGTCAATCTGCTTGTGTTTAAGCGCGAGGAGTGGGGGATTGGTGGCCCAGAGCCAGACCTGGGCTGCCAGAAGAGCTCAGAAGTTTCCTGATCCCGCTCCCCACCTCCCGTCTCCGAAGGGAGCTGCCGCCTCTTTCCCATGACAGCTTTGTCACCCGTCCAAAACGCAGGCATTTGTCAGGATGTTCTCTCCTTTCCTGTGATGGAAGAGGCTCTGTTTCTGCCTTGTGGCAGGGAAGGAGTTGGGCTTTTGTGGCCTCTCCATGCACGGGCCGGTTATTTTAGGGAATGGGCAGCAGCAGCACCGTGCTCAGGACCGGGGCAGCAGAGTGTGCAGATTCCTGGATGGAGCCGGGCTGATCCACACTAAAGTGCAAGGCCAGCATCCTGCAGGGGTGCAGAGGAGAGGGCCTTCTTCCCCAGCCACTTGGCTCCCCGAGAGCCGATGTGTTTGCAAATATCCACTTCATCATCTCTGCACACAACACAGGATGGTTTTCAGTGTGTTCTCAAAGTCAGCATTTAATCCCCAGACCCCGACTGCACTTTTACTCCACTCCACACTTGCCATTTTAACATCAACCCACACAGATTCTCACAGGATCAGGAGAACCACTGCTTTTACTATGTAAAACAGACACATAAGGTTGCATTGGGATAAACACAAAATAGCAAGGAAGGAAAGTGTTTAATTTGCAGCCCAAAGATCCTAGAAATTTGTTTAAGCATAATCTCAGCGCTTGAGTGGGTATCCCTTGCTCACACCAGGACCAAATAACAGCCCAAGCTCACAGTGCACAGTCGGGCCCTCATTTACCAAATTATATCATTCTCACTAATGTTCCCTGGGTCAGTGGGTGAGGCAGCTGTGGGTTAGGACACTACAAATCTGACAAGAATTAATGCATTAGTAATTCTTTTTAAGCCCGTAATGTATCCACAGCTTCCAGGGGAGGTATTTTCAGATAAGAAATGTAGAAGTCAGTTGTTATATTAAGCTGCCTCTCATTAATGGGAGCCTTTCCTACCGTCGTTTCCGATTGCATTAGTGGCAAATTCTGCTCTTTCAAAGATTAATGGCCTGAGTGGAATCTACGGCGGAAGCGGGGCTGGGGACACCAGTGAGTTGGCTTTAGATCATGCCTTGGCCACAGACATCCTGGCCAAGTTGCTCAGGGGGGATCTCGGTACTTGGAGCTGTGTTATGGATCACAGATGTGTGCAGTGGGCTCTGGGTGCTTGGGAAGCCCCTCTCAGAGCTACTGGAGCTGAGAGTCTGATCCCAAACATCCATGCCTCAGTTTCCCTCCCTGCAAACTGGCAGTAAATTACAACAGCAGCCTCCTGCAGGAGGATTCTGAGGAGTTATGGTAATTTCTGAGGTGAGTTGTCCATGTTTGATGCTGCTTATGTTGGTAGGAGTGATTCACTGGCACAGGTTGGCCAAAGAAGCTGTGGCTGCCCCATCCCTGGAAGTGCTCCAGGCCAGGTTGGACAAGGCTTGGAGCAACCTGCGATAGTGGAAGGTGTCCCTGCCCATGGCAGGGGTTGGAAACAGATAGTCTTTAAGGTCCCTTCCAACCCAAACCATTCTGGAATTCTGATTCTTTAGCTCTGAGCTAACTGGTGTCCCAGGACTTACAGATCCATATGTTCTAGGGAGGAATGAGCACACGGCTAAAGCAGGGAGACTCCTTCAAGATTTTAAATTATTCACTGGCTGCAGAGATATTCATGATTCAGAACAATGTGCTTCAGTTGACTGATGAATATTGTCTCCCAAAAAGCCATTGAATACCAAGTATACTTTTCAAACAGGATATGGAAAACTATCTGTATGCAGGCAGTCCTGCAAATTTGTTGTAAACAAATTTATTCTCCTATAGCACACCTACGCTGTAAGTCAAGGCACTGTCATGTGGAAGGTGTCTAGGCAAAGATGCATTTGCCAGCTCTTGTTCCAGCCTGCAGAAGGGCTCTTCAGGTGTTCCCAGATGGTACTCTCACGAATCCCTCTTCAATTAAGTGAAATTTTTGCGGCACTGACTTGCTAATACATCTTGCTTTAGCTGTCCCTTTTATTCAGAGTCACTATCTGCTTTTGGAGGTTCCCTCTTTTCTCCCCCGTCCATCACATTTTTTTCTTATATATGTTAAGTAATAAAAAGCCTTTTCAACACTCCCACCCCCAAATCATTAAGCTAAGAACTGTCATTAGAAATGTATGTGGAGCAGAGCAGAGGAAGTGGCAGTGCCACACTTTTCTTGTTATGTTCTCGCTACAATCCTGCCTTGTCATCTTCTTGCAGATCCAATGTTTTTGTAACACTGAATTTTCTGAGGTTGCAGCCTTTGTTGGTGCCCTTGCAGCAGGGGCAGATGCAGGGATGGGGCTGCAGCCAATGCTCAGGCTCCTCTACAAGGGCTCTGAAGAAGGCTTCGTGTTAAACAGAGTTAATTTCGCCTGGTTGTAGTCCCCTTTACCCCTTTGCCCTTTACACCTTTTGGTGGTGTAAGAGGGCAGTAACCTGACTGAGAAGGGGCTTGGTAACTCCAGTTGCATAATACATGGAGGACAGGCAGGGTTTGGTGGTAGGAGAGAGTTTCAGCCGTTGCTCTGTGGTTACAGTCGTGTTCTCTCCTCGTGCCGGAGCCCACACCAGGCTCTGCCACGCTCCTCCCGGTCTCTGCCTTCCCTTTCCTCCTAATAAACTTAATTAATGTTCAGCTACTGTGTTCTCTGCCGGGCTCCACGGAGCAGAACCTCCTCCCGGTGGGACGTGGCCTGGCAAGCACCGCTGTCCCGGGGAACTTTGGACTTGTGACACAGCCAGACGTGGGGCCAGCAATGGCCCGGCCGTAGATAAGGTCCCTTCCAATGAGGATGAGTTTGTAACAAGGCTGCTCTGCGGGCTGCCAACGCTTCCCAAGGGCTGGTTTGGCAGCCTGGCCGTGCCAGGACCCTGGGACCTTCCCGCCATGCCCACTGTCCCCCAGCCAGCGGAGGAGGTGGTGGCCGTATGCCACGCAGGGATTCCCTTTCCTCAGGGCTGCCAGGTTAGAGCAGCTTAGTTCCACTGAAGCAGAAAGTAGCGGCGCTACAGCGAAGAACTGGGGCCTTTCAGTGTGTAAATAACTGATGCTGCATGTGGGTTTGATTTTCGGCACTGAGGTTTGGCGTGGGGTGTTTTTTCACTCCCTCCTCCGCACCCAGGGCTGATCTGCAGCCGCTGCAGAGAGGCTCGCCCGGGTCCGAGGCTGCACCTCCACTGGCAAGACGAAATATTTTCACGCTTTTATCTGTGCAAATTAAATGAGTTACTATGGGATTAAAAAAAAGCGCTTGTTTATATTGTTGTCCTCCTCTAGGGTAACCATCTACAAATTGATCTAAAAAGATTGTATTTGCTTCGGGGAAAAAAAAAAAGAAAATTGTATTAAGCTGCAATCGCACTAATTATTGACGGGGGGGAGCTGAGCTCTGGGTATCACGGAGATTATAATAATTATATGGAGCTGGGCTTTAAAAGCAGCATCCTACGTGGCTCTGAGCATTGAATTAAACTGGAAGTTTTCTAGCAGACATCTCAGTTGCCAGTAGTAAGGTCTGGGTGAAGAACAAACAATAAACCACAGGAATCAAAGATAAAAAAGATAAATCCAAGGGAGAAGGAGAGTAAGCGTGATCTTTCAGATCAGCATTGAAACTGAACCACGACTGCAGCAGAAACTTTAGTTCAAGTAAGAACATTCTGTAAGACTTCTAAATTTGTCATTTTGTGTACAGCATTTGTGTACTGGCAAAAGGCTTAGTGTTAAAGGCATTTCTGTCAAAACAACCCGTTGCTTTGGGGGACCTAGTATGAACTTTATTGGCAAAAGCATTTTTTATTTGTATAAGGTACAGTTACAGTAGAGGAGTTTGCCAGCAGAGCCGTACGAGGAATTTCTTTGCCAGGCTGACCTAGCCCAGAGACTTGTTCAAAGTAATCAGTTGCACGTCGGCTTCGCTTTGCTCTTGCTAACAGCAGAGCTCCTTGTGCTCACAGGGAGCACGGGGCTTGCACTGATTATTGTACTTTAGCTGTGCAGAGGTGGCCATGCCAAGGAGTTGGGTTGAGATTCTGTGCTCTGGCTGGTGGAGGCTCCTGCCCTCCGTGCCAGGGCGCTATCGGGCGCCTGAGCGATGATGGGCTGGGGCTCTGCCACTGGGACCAGTCCCACGACCACACAGCAGCCTGCCCTGCAGGGTGCTGCACCCAGGGCTGGCACTGGGATGAGACCAGCAAGGACACAACGTGGCAAAACTGGAAAGAAGCAAGATTTTTAATAAAAGAAGAAAAAAAGAGTAGTTTAAGGTAGTGGTGATTGTTTAAGAACGTAGCTAGGACAAAGATCATACATAGAGGCATCACTGAACTGACTGCATAATGGGAAAAATGAGATAATCTTCCAGGGACACAAGCTCAATTAAAACAGATCTTTATATAAGTCACTTCAGCCATTAAAACTTAGCCAACTATCTCACTTTTTAATGCGGAACAGTGTCGCACATCCGTCGCATTCAAACGTGCAAGCAATGTTTTCACCGATATGGTTAAGTAACCCAATACTTTGTATAGCTGAAAGATCAGTGGAACAAAGTATCCATCTAATTAAATCTAATCAGTCAGTGCACAAGCTTACATTGTGGTCATCGCCTTGGTATGTACGGGAGGGTTTGAAGCAGTGAAGCGAGGGGCATGGGATTGAATAAGTGTTAGATGATGAAAGGCAAGGGTTAAAAACTTTCAAACTACAGTGTTAACATTTCTTCCCTGTCATCAGCTATCTGATATTTTGGTATTTCAGGGACGGGGGGGAGAGAAAAGAAAAGAAGAAAAGAAAGAACAAACGAAGTATGCGTGGCATCTCCGTCCTGGGTAGAGTTCCCTGGAAGCTGCAGAGCTCGGAGTTAGTCTGTACACAAAATTAGTTGCATCCTCTCATTTGCAATTGAGGCTTCCCCACAGTGTAATGATAGTGTTGTTTTAGTGATGGAAAGTAACACTTTTTCCAACTTTTCAGACTTCTAGTGGCAGACTCTGCATGTCTCCAGCAGGAAGTTCTTTGCAAGACAGTTTTATGGAAAAAAAGGGTGAAGTTGGGTGTAGGAGCTGCAGCACACATAGCTGCGTCTGATGTGAATAATAACTACTGCTCACTTCATCCCTTAGATCCAGATAAGCCCTGCTCGCCTCAGAATAACAACAGGCCTTTACTCATAATCTTCCTAAATGTCTTTTGGTTTTTGAGGCTGCTTCTAAAAACTCACCCAGAGCTCCAGCAACACGAGGACAGGCCAAGCCGAGGGTGACTTTCAGCTCTTATGCAAGTGGGCAAAACGGCGCTTCGGGGCAGGCTTTGGCCATGAACTTGTTGCTCATATGAACTCTGGCCATGTGGCCAAAACAAACCTGAATAATGTTCCAGAGATTGGGGCAGGTTCTCGGGGCAAATCGATGCGGGTCCGCAGAGATGAACAGCGCCGTGCTGGTGATTGATGCTATGGGGGGCTTGGCCCCTCATCACATCTCCTCTGGAATCTCAGGGAGCCTCACCCCCATCGCCTCCCTGCAAAGCTCTTTCATTAACTTCTTCCTTCTCGGCTCCGCGTTAAATGAGCCGGGGCAGCCTAATCCGAGGCCGTGGCCAAGGGCTGTGCTGAGGATGTTGCTAGGCTTCTTTTTGCTCCATGTCATCAGTGCTGTTTGCTGTTGTCCCTTCCTGGGTCATCCTGCTCCAGACAGGTAAATAGAAACATGGGACTGTTCTAATTCTACGGGTCCAAAAGGAATGGTGTGTGTTTAGTCCTGTCTTTATCATCCTACCTGTGCTGGAGATGTTTTCCTTACTGCTGGGTAAGCCCAGATGTACACCATCTGCTTGTCTTATGATCTTTGACATGATTGAGAGGCCACCAAAAATACCCAGTGATTGCATACTTTTCGACTGACTGGTATAAAAGGAGAAGATGTTAATAATCAAGAGAATAATATTTGCTATTTTGGGGCCTCCTGAAATTCTTGGGAGATATATTTTGAAAGTAGAAGCTAAACATTGTGTGTGCATAAGCCTTTGCATATATCTCTTCCCTTAGCCATATGTTTGAATACACACAGTTTTACATGAAATATAGCAGAGTCTATTTTAGGTGTGTTTGAAAAAGTCAATAGCCTTAGATTGGCTGCCACAGCCTGCTCTTGTCAGCCGTTTCGGTTCTGACTTTCTGTGAAGTCGCAGGGTCTTGAGACCAAATATCTGAAATGCGTCTTCTAGCTCTTGGGTGAAAAGTAAAAATATCCTTCTCGGTACCCTTCTGAGCAAAATGCTTCATCCATTACCCTTTGGAGAGAGCTTGCCTCTGCAAGGCTGGAGCGCCTGTTGGCAGCACGGAGATCAATGGGAGCCTAGTCCCTCAGCATCTTGCCAGAGCCCCGCTCCAGATGTCCGATAAAACTCCACGGGGCTCGTGCTTTGAAAAGAGCGTGGGCTCTGTGAATCGCTGTTGCAGTAATAAAATTGCACCTATTCCAGATCTTGTCTTCTCCGTCCAATTAGAAGAGCATGTTTTCTGCTTAGGGTTTGTAAAAGTTGGCTGACCAGCTGGGTTTCATTCCTTTCTCCTTTTTTATTTTTTTTTCTTCTCCTTTTTATTTGGCATTTTTTTCCCCTTTTTTTAATATATAACATTCGAATCGATGTTCAGTGCCGTTCCCTTTGATAGTTCATATGCTAGTTTATGAGCATGGCAAAACCAAAAAAGGTCAGATAAAGGTTAAGAAAGACAGTTATCAGGCCTGTATAACTGAGGTATTTTTAAGGCTCTGCTAATTGGCAGCACAGTTAAAGCATCATTCATAAAATAGTGTGCATTAAAATGACCATAGCCATTTTTAAGAGTATGGAGATTATTCCTTTGCCAAAAGGATTAACTCCACCTTCTCATCACTGCCTTTATACTGGGGTGTTTTTCCATGGGAGAGAATAATTTTGGGCATTTTGCCTACAGTATCCAGGCTTAGACCCCTCGCTATTTAACTGTTACAGCTGGCAAAATCTGGGACTGAAAATGTAGCCATATAACATGGCAACAGCCAGAACAATAAGACAGGCAAATCTTTTAAATCTGTATTTTATAAAACATCTGTTAAAGAATATTAAGTCAGAAGTTCTGTTCACATATTTGCTGTGTTTCGCTTATTAAACCCAAAACATTACAGCTTGCCTTATTTTTCTTAATAGAATTACTAGCCAGGCTCAGGAGAAAGATTGGAAAAAAAAATATGCTGTTTTTTTAGCCTCCTCTGAAGCCTCTGGAGTAATGACCCAGGCATTCTGGCCCGAAACCACGGCAGATTTTACAAGGGCTGCTGGTTACATTCACCTGGTTTGGAGGGAACCGTAACAGATTTTTCTCCTGATGTGTTTGCCCGCGTGCTGAAACGCTGCCATAACCCGTCCTCGTTCTGTGGCCAGCCCGCGCGGCAGCCGGCACTCATTTGTCTTTTGTCTTTCAACCATCCCTCATTCTGGGTCAGCAAATTCTGGTTTTCCTGAGAACTGGAGTGTCCAAATCAACCTCTCAAACCCAAACTGAAACATCTGCCGGGTTTCACGTGCTGGCTCAACTGGCAGGAACTATAAAACCGGGCGAGGACAGTCCCAACTTAACCCAAATTTTCCAAAATGTTTACAGTGTGGTGGGTCAAACCACAAGAAACACAGACTCCAAAGTGGTTCTTCCAGGTACATTCCTCACCAACCACAGCCATTATGGGAAATGCTGGTGATACTCACCCTGAGGGAGCCTCTTAGGATCTCAGCTGTGAGTCCCAACAGAGCAGCAGGGTTGGAAAAGTCCCCGTGCTGTCATTTGGTGTGTGGGGACGTGCCCTCAGGCCACACACTGGGAAACAGGGCAGCATTCATGGGACGCCAGGCTCAGGCTCACTCCCTAACCCAAGCTGTTGGATGCTGGGCTGATGGATACCATGCAAATTCATACAGCTGATAGGTACAAAAATGGATTATCCAAAAAGCCTGTTGTTAACTTTTCCAGCACTAGTGTATACTAATGACTCGAGTGGCAGGGCAAACAAATGCTTAGAATGTTTAAGGTACACATATATCTTGTGTCTTACCACCTTTCCCTGTAAGCTGACAAGCTCACAAATGTCTTATTGAACTGGATTCCTTAAAATGGAGCAGATACTCCTGGGGAACAATGTTCTATATTTTATCAGCCTTGCAAAAAAAAAAGGCTGTAGGCACTTGTGACTGCTGGTAGAGTCATATTTTAAATATATATTTTATGTAAGAATTTTACGGTTATCTTATTCCGTCTGAGGAGTATATGTATTTTTTTTTACCTGGGCGTACTAAAGAGTGACTAGCTGTTTTATTCTGAAGCATTTAAACTCAATAACTACATATATAGACTTTACTAGATGCTTTACTAATTTATTGTGGCAATGTGGTATTTAGACCACTGTTTAAGTGAAGTTTGCCAGTACAGTTAAAAGAAATTAGAGACACCATCATTGCTAAATCACTTTACCATTCAAAGAAGAACTGTAAACATATGCATTCATTTAATTATAGTAGTACCAATTATAAGAGAAATTGTAATGTCGAGAGTAGTAGCTTTTATGTGATCATAATAATGGCATATATTTATCTTGGTTTGGCAAGTTAGGTCTTTCTTTAATAGTTGGCTTTGCTTAAATAGAATGTGGTTTGTTAAAACCCACACTAACCCCCACACCCTTCCATTTGTTATTGCCCAAATAATGAACAATAATCATGTGGTATAAATGATTAATGTATACATGGCTTAGCAAGTATCTTTGAGGTTTAGAAAGTGTTTTTATTTTCATTCTTGCGCCGGACCAAGCTATAGCCCAATTACACATTATTCTTTGGTATTGGATAGGAAATCTTTTTGCTTTGGAAGAAGTGATAGGAACTTGAAGCCTGCCCGAGTCCACTCTCTTTGAAGTCGGTCGTAATTCCAGCGCCGGCCTCCGGAGAAGCGAGCCCATTGTTTCTGGGGCAGTGTGCTTTGTGCACGTTATCTGCTAAATCACAATTTAATGTCACATGTAGGAGAGCCAGAGCCCCGCATTCCATTCCTGAGCAATTCATAGGGTCCGTGCAAGGAACATCCCACAGTGGTAGATGTAAGGAGTCTTCCAATTATCATCTCCAGATGAAATAACCTCGCTCGGCGGCGCTCACGGCAGCGCCTTCTAACGTGACAGCGCCTGCAACTCCCAGCCCGAAGTTTAGCAAGTTCTGTATCTCGCTTTTATTTACATCTGATTTCTTTGGAGCCTAATCAGTCCCAGTGATAAAAAAAAAAAACCAAACAAACTCTTCCCTTTCAAGATTAATTTTTAAAGTGTCAGCCGTACACGACTATTTTCAACAAGATTACCCCACGCAAATGAAGGGGGCTTTATCTTGGGCGCCGCAGCGAGCGGCACAATGTTGTCACCGCGCCGCAGACAATGCCACCCATTTATAAGAGGATTCAAAGAGTTAAAAAAAAAAAAAAAAGCATTACTTGAAACTTGATATAAAACCTGTGGCCAAAGCAGGCTATGGGCTGGAGCACTTGATTATTCTTTTATCAATAAATAAGAGTGGCATACAGTTAATTTCAGCACTGTAATTGAGCGGTGCATTCTGGGAGGCTGCAAAGCACTGTAAGATGAGGAAATGTTTTAGAGACTAATCATGAGAAGAAAGGAGCCTTTCATAGCCCTTATGATGCTGTTGTCAGAGCTAAAGGCAGATAATGATTCAGTAATAATGGCACATTGTGAATATTTAAGCTGAAAAGATTGGGACAAAATGAGCAGACATTGTTGGTTTGCTAAACTGAACAGTTGGTCTTTGGGCTCCAAAACTATCTACAACTCAAATTTGGGGCTCAGAAGTTGCAAAATGAAAAAGGAAAGATGTTTCCAGGACGCTGGCCTGGCACAGGGGTTGTGTGTTGAGCCTGCACAGGGCCTCTTCGCTTACTTTGGAAATCTGAAATTGATAGTCGAAGGGGTTTTTTCATGACTCTCTGAACTGACAAAGTACAATACACTGCAGACTGTGTAAATCTCCCTCCATTTAGGTGCCAGAAGAAATCACTTCAGAAGAAAATCAGTTTTAGTAATGACCTAAAATATTAAATATAGAATGGAGAGTGTCATATTGCAAATAAGTCGACTCATTTGCATTTTGTCTCCGGGGCATTGGTAGCGCTATAAAGAGACATGCAGCTGAATTTATGTACATTGTCTTTTTTCCTCATTACTACATTCTGGATCTGTTAGTTGTCTTTCTTTAAACATCTGTTAAATGCAGTTTCATGAAGCCGTACGTTCCCATATGTTTGGGAACGGTATCAAAGCGTCGAGCTTTTGGCCTCCTTTACAACCTTTTGTCTCACAGAAAAAGGTGGATGAGCTCCGGGGCCGGATTCTGCTGAAGCCCAGGGCCAGAAGCACTGTTGCTTTCTATAGGAGCCAGGTAAGTTTTCTTGAAATGTAAAAACCAGCACTGATAGGGACAAAGAACATTTCAGCCCTGGACCCTGGAATCGATACTTTAGAAGATTTTTAATTTTTTTTTTTTTTTTTTAATAAAAAGTGAATATTTAGAAGGAAAACCTGCCAAACCTGAAACTTCTGGGGCTCTTAGGACAACTTTTACTCTTCTACATGAATTTTCTACATGTTAAATCTCAGAGAGTTCTGGAAGTTTGCCTGTGTGAGGACCGGCAGGAGAAACCATCTCCTGCACTTTTACAGGCACAGTAAGCCCTAATTTATTATTATCTTTACAATGACATAAACTATTCCAGCCCTAGTATTTCTTTTCCAGAAACACATTTCATGTGTACTTTCACACAAAGAAGAAGAAACAAACTCCTGCATCTATACATCTGTTTTTCCTTGAAGAAAAGCAATTACTTACAATAAACAGCTTCAAAACTTTAATCAAAATACAGTTAGAAAAAGTTTATCTTTTTGCAAAATTCTTTTTAAAAACAAGCTCCGTGTTTACAGTAACACTCATTTTTATCCATATGCTTTGAATCTGTGTATTTACTTAGCTAGGCAATATTTTTAACTCTCCCCCCCAAGTCTTTATTTTTATTGAAAAGTTTCTTACAAAGTCATTTATCTATTAAGAAAAATTTAAAATCCCAGGACCAGGTCCTCCTCTGGGGAAAAGAAGCATTGCCGCAAGAGTCCACAGGCGCTGCAGTTGTCTGCAATAAAAAGAGAAACCCAGTTTCTTCATGGTTTCCAGGGCCCCAGTCCTGCATACTTATGCACTTACTTCACTTAACTACTGGAAATGAGATCACCCGCAGCTCTGGTGTGAGCCTCTGCCTCGCAGGGAAGGGCTGCACGGGGAGATCGCTCCCGCTACCAAAACAAGCTCCGGCAGACCCTGCCCGAGCCTCTGGTGCCCTTTGCCAGGCAGACAAACCCTGCCAGGTAGACAAGCCCTCGGTGGCCTGGTTTCGCAGCGCTTTGCTGGCAGCTCACGGGCTTGGCGCGAGGCGTACGAGCGTACCGGCGTTTCTGGAGCAGGGACCGAGGTGTGGGTCAGCTCAGAGCGACCCGACCAAATCTTTCATTTGGACTTGCATGATGTTACCCCTTCCCCATTTTGCTCTGACTTGTCAGTTTGTTCCAATTCCCCAGGTAAAAAGCCAATTTCAGTCTGAAGCGCTGATTTGATTCAGCGTACTTGGGTTACGTCTAAGGACTGGTAACTCTACTCTTCCCTTAAAGGCTTTCTTTCATTTGCCTTGCAAAGCTCAGCAGTCTCCCTCTGTCTCCCACTCTGCCCTGCAAGTGCATTCGGGGCTCAGTGTCCAAGTGCATCATGGTCAGATTTCAGCCAGTTCAGACACAGTCATGGGGGGTTCAGAGCTCTGATTTGCCCCAATAACGAGGTCTCGATCACTAACTGAAGTAACACTGCTAAATTCAGTGAAGATCTGGCCTACAGATCCTTTGCCAAATGTAGTCAGATCTGGATGCAGAATTTCAATATCCCCAGTGCCTGGGTTGCTTTTGATCTTCCTTACCCAAGTGATAAAGGTACAAGAAGAACAGATTAGCGTTGGTCCATCTTAACGTTTAGGAGCCGTGTTGCAGCTCCAGTACAAATTGCAGCAGCGCGTATAATCCATACTAATAGCTCTCTGCAGCAGGGAATTCAAGGCACAAATTTCCCCTTTGCTGCCGTCATCAGAGCCTCCAGTTCACGCCGTCAAGAGAAATTCATAATTGTCAAGTGCTCAGGCGACCAAGTCGGCGCAGGACAAACAACAATCCCCGATTTGTTTGTTCCGCCCTCTCTCTTCCTCCATCCAGGCCATCCGAGTTGTCTGAGAGCACTTCACATGTTGCCCTTGGCCGAGGACAGCTCTGCCTGGAGCATGTCCAACTTGGCGTGGAGACGTTCTAATAAAGCTCCCAATGATGCTCGTTGCCAGTGAGGAGGGGGATGAGGAAGGTGAAGGAAAAGATGGCGCCAAGGTCATCGTGTTTTGGCCTATAGCGACGTGCTTTTGCAGAAAGACACGTTTCTCTCCCGATTTTACTCTTGAACGCCACTCTTAACAATGGTGATGATAATTTCATCAGTGTCGCTGATACTTGATATTTCTCATTTACATTGCATGTTTCATCTTCAAGGCTCTTGAAGTAATGAGCTAATCCTCACAACATCCCTGTAAATATTATTCCCCCCTTAAAGAAACTGAAGCAAGGAAGTTAAGTAAATAATGTACGCTATTTATATTATGATGGCTTATAGGGGTTCTGGTGAAGGTCAGGTCCTCCTTGTACGTAGACATTATATAAATAAGAATCTATATAAGTAAACTACTCCTTGACCTGATGAGTTCATACTTCAAATATACAAAACAAGCAAAGAATAGAAGGAAGAGAGCCCTATCAAAACCCCAAAATGACAAGGAGATTAAGTGATTGAACGGAGGTAGTGCCTGGAGACTTGGGCTGAAGGCAGCTCTCAGTCCCTCTCTGCTGTGTGTATTTGTCCTTTCTGAGATGAGGATTGTAAAGCCTGGATTAGGAGAACTTACTTTTACTAAATTTTTTTTTACTTGCCTTTAAAATGTTTAAAAGACCTCCATTTTAATGAAAACATATTAGTATCCAGGTTTATATCCATTATACGTTAGAATGACTTGTAGGTGACACAGGAATGGTAACTCGCTCTTGAAACAGCTTTTGGAAAATTTGTAGTTTTCTCCTTTTGGCCTTTTTTAACTGCTGCAGGGCTGTAGGTAACAGTCCATTAAAACAAAACTGAGGCTATTGTCTTAATTTCACTCCCGGCGCTCAGAACTTCAGTGTCCGGCTTGTGAAACAGAAAGGGGTTTCAGTGGGATGAGGGTCAGCAAGCATACTTTTTTCTGGAACTGAGGAGAATTATTTCTTGTTTCTCATTAGCTGAGGCTTCAGTTGAGTGAAACACTCAAGCATTTACTGAGCTTTCAACGGGAGTCCCATTGCTTTTAATTTAGAAGAATTTACCTTTGTCACAACTTCTGCTTAGAGGCAGTGGCATGTAAGCACCGGCTTAGAGTTCGGCATGTGTTAATTGTTTAAATATGTTTAGCCCTTTCCCCAAAGCTGTTGTGAATGTTTAATGCAGTATTGACACTAGCCTTAGCACAAGGACTTGCGCTGTAAGATTGATGCTTAAACATATACTTGCTCTGGAGTATGTGTCAAGTGCGTCGCTTGAATTTTTAAATTTCTACTGGGACTTGACTTGAAAGTTTCTAAGGGAAAGCACTCTTCAAGAGCAAAATGTGATTTAACGTTTAATAAAGGCAACTATCTGCTTAAGCAACAGAGTAGTTGGGGAACTGGGAGAAGCCCTGAACATCTGTGTGGTGGCAGCAGCGCAGGACACATCTAAAGCACTGCTCAAGCATCTGAAGCCTCACCACAAATGCAAGTTCTGGTGTGCTAAGAGCTTAAATACTGTCATGAGTAGATACCCCTCAAAAGGAGTACGTGTGGAAAAAATGGCATGTTTGGTACTTCAGGAGTTAACAAAAGTAAGGGCAGATCCACTTAGAGAAAGGCCATGGGGGTGTGTCACTTTTATGCAAAGATTCATTAAAAAATATCATTAGTTTATTTTAGTATAGCTATCTCGTTCTTATTTAAAGGAAGAGGTTACATGCAGTATATTTGGGGGATGATTTTATTTAACACTTGGATGCGTTTTGCTCTAAAATGAATGCTTGCTCAAGAGTCTAAGAAGGCTTCATGGGAAGAGCAAAGCAATCTAAGCCATATGTATTGGGCAGTTTGCCAGTTGTTTGCCAATATGCCCAGGCCACCTGGCTATATATGCAGCCAAGTATGCCATTCTGACTAGCCAGCTTTAACCTTCAGGCTGCTTCTTTTTCAGCTCTTAGGAAACTCTAAAGCCCTCCAAAGCGCGCTGCGTTTCCCCCATGCCAGTAGTTTGTGTGCATCCAGACGCAGGCTGCGCGGCCGCCCTGACCAGACAGCTCGCAGCACCCATTTTCAATGAGTTCGCCTTTTGTCTAGAGAGCGGTTCAGTAGCGTTGAACCCGGGCCATAAGATGAGTCTGGAGATAGCAGACTGAAACCTTTACCCATATGCCATAGTTAGACACTTTGACTGACAAGCCACAGTTTTTGTTCCCAATACTGTAGAGACACTGTTTTACGGGTGGGGTTTAGGCAGGATTTTGTTTAATGTAGTTCACCACTATAATTTCTTTTCCCGAGTATTTGCATGAATTGTAAGAGAAGTGAAGCATTTAGCATAACTCAGGCGTTAATGGCATATTGTTTCATTATTGGGGTAATTTATTTAAATGTTTATTCATTAAATTTTACTCCCAGCCAAAAATATCTCAGCATTCTATTAATCTTTAGTTACATTTTGGGTTGTGGGCAAAGCCTAAAACAAGTACAGTATCCATGGCAGCAATTTAACATTTAGTAGATATCAGATATAATTAAGCTATTCTAAATATTGAAATTAAGGTAGGGAGAAAAAAAAAAGATTATATTCAATTCAGTAAACACAGCATGGGAAGTTTTGGTGCAGCAGCCAGCAAAATCTTTAACTGCATCCAAAGTAAAGGGCGTGCAGTCTGCAGGAATTGTCTTCTGTTTTAACGGAAAGGAGTTGGGGAATGGGATAACGTGGGGACTTTCCCTCGCTTTATAGTTGTTGATAAATACGGAGGGAGAGCTGCATTTGCAGGCTGGGGAAGGCAGCCGTGTTTCTCTGGGACATGTGCTCGCTGCCTGCTTCGCTTTACAGAGGGACGCGTATTTTTTGGCGAGCACACGCGCTACAAAAACTTTCTGTGCTCCGATCTGGAAGCGGAGCCTGCGGTTCAGATCGGAAAGCTCCAGGCAGAACTCGCTCAAAATGGCCACGGTTTCCTCCCTTTGCACACCGAAGCCATAAATCTGACACAGCTTCGTTTCAAAATATCCATGAACCTGAGGGCCTGATATTTGAAACCCAACTTCTCCGTTTGCAGGTGGGATTATTCGTGGAAGTAAGCGAGAGCACACAGGCATCTCGCCTCCCGTCCGATCCCCCGCTCAGGTGGCAGCAGCACTTTTTTCACAGCCTGCAAAGCTGGGCATGGAAAAACTGATACCCCCCCTCTTATTTTTTTAGTCACAAAATTGAAGGTTAAACAAAGGAAGGGAGGTTAAGGCTTTTGAGAAAAAAAAAAAAAAAAAAAAATTGGGCCCCGAGGGAAACTTTGCCAAGTTTCCCATGGAGCCCGAAACGAGCAACTTTACGAGGGAAGTTTTGCCGCGCTCGGCTCGTCGCACATTGTTCCCATCGCTTTGAAAGCCGGGCTGCTCCCGCACCGCCACCTGCGCCCGCGCCGCTCCCAACAAAGGCAGCCCGAGATCAAACGTGGAGCCCACCGGCGCTGCGATTTAATCCAGCAGGGTTTGCTGTTGAGTTGCATTGAGGTATTCTTTGTCCCTACAGGCGTGCTGCCTTTGGGGAGCCAGGCATATTGAATTGCTTTAAATCAGAGCCCACACTGACATGCTCAAGGTACACTTTTTTGGGGAGGCCCATCTTGGGTTTCCTCCGTGAAGGAACACGTTGCGGATCTGTGACTTATTAGCGGAGCGTCGGAGCCGGGGTCGCGCGGCATCGGTGGCATGTTCGATAAAGGCCCAGGGAAAGGCGCTGTTGCAAATGCACAAAGACAGACATAAAGGGAGTGGGAAAGTGTCCCGGTGGGCTTTGCAGTCTGGCAGGTGAGATGCAGCTGCAGCCGCCCCATCTGTGCTACCTTGGCCTGCTATGGCTGTCAGCATAGGTAACTTGGGCTATGATGGGAGAAGCAGAGCAGAAATTGAGACAGAGAATAAAAATTAAGGTTAAAAGGGAGAATAATGTTCTATGGGCATTTTGGGGATACTAACAGGTCACAAATTTTCACTTTAAGCGTTCACTGGGTCCCATTTTGTGTATTGCACTAATACATGGCTGGACAAATATACCCACTACAGTTTGTATCGTTTGTTTACTCAGCCTTGTATCAATCTGTGGCGATTTCCATATAATATTTAATCTAAGTGATGGGCTTTGGGCCCCATATTAATGGTATCTCTCCTATCACACGCTTTGCCTTTGTAAATCTGTTTATTGTTTTTCGGCGTGGGTGTGCGTCGCGCACACCCGCATTCTTTCTACATTGTTACTCTCTCATTGTCTTTTTATTTATTTGGACCCGGTTTTGCTTTCAGATAAAAAGATTAGTCGTAAATAGCAGCTCTGCCATCCAAGAATTTCCAAGCACTTAAATTTTGAAAGGTTGTTCGTGAAAAGTTGTTAAATGGGAGCATTATGCTACGGTATTATATTTATAACGTTAAGTATCCGCACTTTAGTTTGATTGTTTCTCAAAAAAGCCTTTCTGCGAAAAGGACTGAGGAAAATGAGGACAGGGTATACTCCACAGTTATACCAGCCTCTGAGGATCAGATTGTTTTTTTCTTCCACCATTTCTCACCATCTTCCTCTTCCAACAAACCTTCCTCCCATCCCAACCACATAATGTATTGCAAATATGCAAAAACACTAAGGGCTTAGTTCCCCTCTGCTTGTAAACACAGCACTCCCATTAGCGGTGAGGCTGCCCATGCCTTTCAGGGGGAAAATGGACTCTGAAATGCTTGGGAGAAAGAGCAAAGCTCTAATTCATGTGTCTTGGGTTGAAAAATTGAACCCACTCTGCTTATTTGCACCTCCATGCCAAAGAAAAAAGTGCTGGTGCACTGGTCACAAGTGCAGATGAAGCAAACTAATACGGATTTCCGTGGTCTAATAACAAACAGGGATGTTCAGATGCTGTTGCCAATTCTGCATGATTGACTGTTAAGTCCAGAGAGACAACCCTGTCCCTTTGAAATCAATGGGATTTTTGCCGTTGGCTTTCCTGGGACAAAGATTTCATTTCCAATAATCCACCACCTGATTTTAGGCATGTCATTTAGTAACTGATTCACTGCCAATTTACAGGAGAAACTTCCTCTACTGAAGAATATGCTCTCTTTTTTCTCTTTTCTCCCCCCCCCCCCTTTTTTTTCCCCACTGGCTTTCCATTTAGTAATAGTTCTTTCACAAAAGGTATCCATTTTCCTTTAGGTTTTTTGTCTTGTTTTGTTCTGTTGGGGGTTTTTTTGTTGTTGTTTTTGTATTTTACTACATACCATAACATGGGAAATGGTCCCTCCAGGCATGACTGTTTGAGTCGAGGATGTGGTAAGTTGAGGATCTATGTTGTTGTGTTGGATTTCATCACGCCTCCACACATCCTTAAAGCACTGTGACATGCACTGACTTGGAACAACTAATCCACACCTGGTGACAGGCTACATCACCGTGGCTTAAAAAATTTCAGCCTCTTCCCTGGCGTACAGGAAGGGGTCATGTTCCCCATGCCTGCCGCGGGATGCTAACAGATATAATAGTCAGGACAGGGAAACAGAAGGATCTGTTAAAGGGAGTTGTCGTAATAAACAGGTGTGATATTCAGGTTGCTACTTCAGGGAATCTCGGGAAAGGAAGCTGGGTAGCCGAACCCCAAGCAGATGGTAGGGTTTGTCTTTGCAGAAGGCACAGCCTGAAACAAATTTTGACACGGTTGCACTAAGGCAAACCAGGGTTGGCTCCACAGCGTGGTTTAGGGCTGTAATGGAAAACAGCACAAGCTCCACAACTTCTTAGAATTTTGTCTTTAAATTTTAGGCTGTTATAAAGCTGATAACTTTCAAACGAATGTAAATGACTACAGGGTGTTGGACAACCCTGTCACAGTCCAGACTCTTCTGGGTGCATAGGTTCTCCACCAGGGCCAGAGCTTGGATTAATACTTGGGCTCCAGTTAGCAGTATGTGACTGCTCACACAGCTTTGAATGTTTGAGAGTTGATAGTTAAAGTTTGGGATTCACAGGCAAGGATAAGTCTACAGAGGAACTACCTGCGAAAAACTTGAACAACACTGCAAAATACAGGAAAGAAAAACAGTTCTCAAACAGAATAAAAATTAAGGCAAAACATGAAATTAATAAAAATGGAAGGCAAAAATACATAGTGTGTTAAAATAATAAGTCATTTTGTGCACACGCACAATTTATTAATTTACAGTTGTGTTTCTGGAGGCACTATTTCTGTTCCTAGGTCTCAGTTACTTCAGTATAGAAAAATGTCAATTTCCACTAAAATTCTGTCAGCACTGATATCAGTTTTATCACAGTTATTTATAACCCATATACCAACCTGAATATAATTAACTGTATATAATTTGTAGGGCTTGCCAAATAGCGAACAGTTTCTTGCTACCAAAGTATTTATGTAATTAAAAAAATGTCAGCTAGTGTATTAGAAACATTTCACACAGCTGGCTAAATAGTTCAGAACATATTGGTGAATAATATATTAATTCACTGATGTACTACATATTGAATGAACTGTTTTAATAAGTTAAATTGCATTTGGCCCATTAGAGTTGACTGCAACTCCGCAAAGTGTTGAGTCAAAGGGAGCTGAGGGCACGATAGAGGAGGCTTTATCAGGTTGTTAAATATTAGGTCTTGTGAGTACAGCAGTTAGGGGTACACTTTGGAGCACTACTGAATGAAGAAAATACAGTTCTCCAAGACACTGTTCTCCCGAGGTCATTCAAATGTGGTAACTGGAACCTTTCTTAGGCATAAAAGTACTTTTGTACTTTTGCAAAATCAATACGGTGCCGTTAATGCGAAGTTCGCTTTCCCAGCCTGTAATTATTAAGGTCAATATTATACAGTCGTTATTAAATTTAAAAAAAAAAAAAAAGTTCCCACCCTGTATCTAATCAAATTTCAGGTCCTGTGTTCTGTAAGTTCATGTTATAACTTTGCCCTGTTAATGAGGAGTCTGTGCAGCGGCGCTGGCTGCGCTGTGCAGCTACATTGTGTAAGTGCTTTCCCATATGGTGAGCTGTGCCTGCAGCAGCATATAGCACTTCTGTTGGGTGCCATGCTCCCCTTTCCTCAGGTTTTATATGCCTAGTTCCATACCAAGGCGATTCAAGTTAAAGGGGAAATTGAGCCCTTGCCTTGTGGCCCCTGTGCTGGCTGTCTCAGTGTCCTTTGCCTGTGAAGATTCTAAGGCAAGAGGCCTTGGGAGTGAGTTTTTGTCAATGTTTTAGGTTGGTATCAATTCCATGAGATGCACAAGAGATTTTTGTGGCTTCCCATTGTGCTTGTGTACTCTATTCAGAGCAGGGAAGCAGTAAATTTAGAAAAATAATAAAACAGGTTTCTGTATTTTTCAGTATTTTTAATAAAATTAAGTAATTGGCATATTATAAAGCCATAAACCGGTACAATTTTTACTGCAATGTCCATTCAAAGAGGGCTCCTGGATCGTGGCAGTGATAAGCAGGCAGGGCTGTCTGTTGGGTTACTTATCCGTGGCACCAGGATTCTCTGCTGTTCAGATGTGTGAGCTCCGGCCTCGGTTTCCGTTCACGGCTGCCGTGTATCATCGCAAGAGTGATGATAACGCCTCTTCAAGGTGGCATTATAGTGACAGTTTAACATGGCAAACTTCTGCTTGGCAAACAGACAGCGACTGTTAGCCAATATTGGCTGAGACTCGCTGATGATACCACGTAGTGTATCCTTAAAGAGGATAGTTCTTTGGACTTGATCCCGCTCCGTTTTCTCTCATGCGCCTCTCAGTCCAAGGAGGAAAAAAGAGAGCAGATGAATGTATCGACCGCCCTTTTTATGGCTGCATTCACCCTCCTTTTTACAGGGGTGTGCGGAGGAATGGTTTCCAAATATAGGCTTTTTACTGTCTTTCCTTCTAGGAAATGGACTGGAGTTTGCAGAGTCAGAAATCATACTTCTGAAGTGCTAAAAAGGGGGTTTAGCATAATGCTTCTCATTGGGAGATGTTTCTTCTTTGTGAGAGACTCAAGAGAGTGCATCCCAGTCTGCCCTGCCGGGCAGGATGGCAGTCTCCCTCCGCGGGTTTTTGGGTTAACCAAGTTAGGGTAATCTCTGGCCTGTGCTCAGTAACTCAGCCCTGAAACTCTGCAGCTGGAGACCTCAAACATTCCTCCTCCTCTGCCCAAACATGCTGTCATATCCTTCTTTACCACTAGAGCACAAAATCCAGCAATCCACATGAACTGCTTCTCGATCTCTACTGTTAACTTCTAGTAAATAATGCATTTAGGATTATTTAAAATAGTTGCTTTTTTACCATGTAACTTCATTACGATGCTCTCTGAATGCCTGTCAGTGAAATAACTGTGAATTTTAACAAGCATGCTTTAAATAGGCTGCTTTATGTATAAATGTAAGTTAACATCTTAACAGGAATTCCATTTTAGTATCTATCGTAATGTTTTGATGATCCCTTCTGATACCTTCTGTGTACTGAGAGTCTCATTCCTCAAGTAACACTGTGTTGTTAAAAGGTTATTCTTATTTTACAACCTTTTTTTGTGAGCTTGGTGATGGCAGTGGAAGCACACAGGCCCCATTTCAGACAGTGGACGCTACAGGGGCACTTGTAACTCATGTCCTCAAAAAAAGGGGGTGTGCAGGCGTGCTGATGTAGTTTGCCAATTGTACTGAGACCCCTTTGCAATTCCTGCACAATTTTTCTCTCTTGAGCTAAGCTTCTGGAGTCCCTTTTGGCAACTGGAGGGCTCGGTGCGTTCATTTTTGTGTGCTTTGGTCACGGGCTGCTGGGCATGTGGACGGGTTACTACGTGGGTGGAAGCGGAGCAGCGTCGTGCTCAGTTCAGGAAAAACATTGCTCCAGAGCAACTTTGTCTTGGTTTGTTTTGGAAGGAGCCGTCACGGATCTTGGCTGGAGGCGAAGCTGTCAGGGCGAGGGTCATGACGAGCTGTACGATAGCGGTGAGGCTGCAGGAAAGCCGGTGTCACGAGCCAGAAAAAGTGCCGGCCTGAAGCCGAGCAGATTTACTTTATCCCCACCGCAGCTCAAGTCAGATTGCCGTCTTTACTGCTCCGACGGGAATTTGCCAGCCCTTCTTAGGTACCACCCCAGACATCTTAGGAAGATGCATCTTACCACGTGCCCTGTCCCAGCAGGAATGAGCAGGGACTATTCTCTTTTCCAGAAATACATTGCAAATTGTTGGGCCAAAATAGAATGAGTAAGTAAAGCTTAGAGGTAATCTCTGCTTAAGCACTGACCCCGGGCCTTAGATTTATAAGCTTATTCCTGCTGTCCCACCATAAAACAAAAATACCCACTCCAACATGCAGCATTTACATAATAGTTTGCTGCAGCTTTATGAGTGTATGTGCTCATATTTTTCCACTTGCTGTGAAAAAGAGAGTCCTGAGGACTTGATTCAGCCTGGCTGTCCCAGTGCGGTGCAACTCGATCCCGGTATTGCAGAAGGTGGACTCATTGCCTGGGGAGAGTCACATCACTTTCTTGGGAATGCCGTGAAGAAAGCAGCTGTAAAGTGTCTGTAGGGCTGCCCAGCGAGCAGCTGCCTCCCGGGTGTCCTGGCCATGGCCTCATAGCTCTGCCTCCTCTTCCTCCAGGGAGGAAGGTGGGGGTGCCTCGCAGTTGGGCAGCACCCGCTCGGGGCAGGACAGCTGCTGCCGGGAGCTGGCACCTCAATTTTTGCCCTTCAGGGACCTGGCGATGAGCGGAACCCTCTAAAGTGAATAAACAGTTGCAAAGTGAGTTTTGCAATAAAACATGTAAAATATGCAGTATATAAAAAAGAAGGTTATTAAAAACTTAAGATAAGATCAAAACATTCCAGACGTTATGGTCTGTTCCTGCAGAGCTGTGTAAAAAATGCTGGAGCTTTTTACAAAGGGGAGCAGCAGAAGAGTTCAGATATGTCAGATGCTTTGGACCTTGCAGCCCATTAATGTAACAAACTAAAAATAACAGATGATAGTCTAACTCTGAGATTGTAGCACAGTCCTGGTTTTAAAGGCAGAAAATGTTTCTGATTTTTCACAACAAATTCATCAGGTTTTTACGGAAGATTTTCAGAGGTTTCTTGAGTGCTTTGCTAACATTGTGACTTTCAGTATAAAATATGCACTAGGATTTACACCCTAACCATACACTTTATAATTGGAAAAGGGTGTTCCTGTGGCTGAGATTCAGCTGCAAAATCCATGGGATTCAGAACCAAGCTTTCATTTTGAACTGTGGCCATGCAATCTCCAAATTAAACATGAAAATACTAGCTAAGAGATGAATATAACGAGTGGAACAGATGATCTGCAGCAAACATGAGATATTTCCTTTTAAATTATGAATCATCAAAATCACACCTATAGTTATTATTTTCCCAGTCTCCATGGAAGGTCAGAAGTGTCATCAGCTACATGGATGCAAATCTAGAATACTTTCAGCAAAGTTACTGAAACACACAGCAGACTGATTGCATTGATGAAGAAAAGGAGATGAAAGATATATGGCCTTTTTAACACCTTCTTTCCACAGTGTGAATTGGTTTAATGCTTATTTAGTCCTAATTGTATATATATATATATATATAGGTTTTTGAAAATAATTTCTTTTTAACCTGTTGTTGCAGTATATAATCAAATATTTTAAGGGACAAGTTTGGGACTCGCCAGTTGCAAAAAGTGCCTCTCTAAATTGCCCAACTATAAAAGTCAGATGTCCTCAAATACCATTTGAAAAGATAACCATATTTTTTTTTTTTCAGCTGTGCCATAGCCTCCATATCTTACTGTCAAGAAGCTTCTTTTGGGACTGAGACAGGTCACGTTGGAAGTCAGTGGCTAATCAGCTCCCACTGCACACTGTCTGCTTTCAGCTTGAATTATCTTAGGCAGACATCCTGGCTAGCTGCAACACAAACCTCTGATGGCTTAAGCCTGAGAAGACCTGAGTTTGGCAGCCACTAAGTTAGCAGTGAGGAGAGGAAAAGAAATCCTATCTCTTCTGGTGCTTTTCCCGTCTTGGTTTCCCCACTAGAAATCAATAGGGAGGTCGATAGTTGGTTTTGAGTTGTTCGCTACATGCTGGAGTTTTCTGATGTAAACCTTGGGTGTCTGGGTTTCAGACGCTCTAATGTGTCAGGAGGTTTGATAGCTACCGCTGCCATCCCAAGTTACACTTTCTTTCCAGTGACAGCCTTTGTAACATGAGACAGGGATGAATTCAACAGTTAGAAGTACAGATCAATCTTAGACGCTCACTGCTTGGGGGGAGGGGACAGGTTAAAATTTTTAGAGAAATTGATTATGGTGGTTTTTGAACTCTATGCTGAAAAAATGCTGTGTGAGATAGGGCTACATGGAGGTAACATCATTTTTTTCCCCGAAGATACTTTTGGCATAATTCAAAACTCCATGACCGTTGGGTTTCTTTGCTCACTGCTAAGTAGAAATTACTCAGCATGAAGGTACAGTAGCTGGGGAAAGTTTTTATTGATTAAAAAGCTCCCATTCAGGGTTCTTTTGTTAGCACTTCCATAACCAGAACAGCTAAGATAGTAAGAATATTGCGTAAATGGTATTTTACAACATGTTTTCTCTGTTGACGTGAAGGACCTGAATCCATGAAGGAAGCGTGTGTTGTGGCAGGGAAGCTCGAGTTGTGAGCAGTCTGAAGGTCTTTTCTGCATTTATTGAGTCTTACAAGCATAGGTACAAGAGTTGTCTCCCGTGCATCTCTGTAACATGGATTTGTCTTTTGTGACAGTGGTTTGGTGTCTTTCTGCCTCACCTGCTCTCATCTTTTGTCACATCTCCTCTGCAAGAACCCATTTACACCCTTGCATCTTGAGTGACTTGGTTCTTTATTCCTGAAGAACGTGGCATTGGTGGGGAAGGTTGCTGCTGTCATTCTTCTACTGCAGATTTGGAGAAGGGGTAGATGGATGTTCACCACATAGCACTTCCTCGGCAACAATAAGACATTGCTCTTTAATTCATCTTCTACTCACTCTTTCTTCACACCAGAGGAAGTTCTGTCCTTGGGTTTTTACATGGGCTTCACCAGTTGGCTTCAGTGCACAGCAGCTGAAAGCTACATCAGGACCATAAATGTTTGGAAACCACGATCCAGTGCTCCCAGCCTTTCTCCCAACATATCTGTTGGTAGCCTTGGCAAGCATTTCAGTGAGGGTGTCTATAGATCCTGAGGAAAATGCTTAAGCTGTCCTGCCTTACACAGGTATTAATTGCAAATGTGATTTTTAGATCTAAAATGCTTGAAGTGGACCTAGAAAAGTCTTTGAAAATTGTGACGATACATCTTTCATATTACCAAAATTACACTGTTATTTAAAGCACTGAAACTGCTCTTTGAATTCTATTTCAATATTTAACCAATAATATTTAAAGATGTGCACATGAAGCGAGTATCTTACCCCAGTACACTTCTAGATATCAATCATGCTGTATTAATTGAAAGGATTTGGTCTAATCTCATAAAGAAACAGGCAAACTCTTGGCTTTTCTCTAAAGTAAAAATATATCACTCATGTCATCCATTACTGTGCTATAATTATGGTAAGTGAAGCAGAACAGAATCGATGGAGCAATTTATCAATGCATTCCCAACTATCCCTGCACAGCTGACGTCATGCAGCTGCAGATACTGTCCTTCAATATAAAAGATACCCAGCAGTGTCAAGACTTTATTCTGATCTACTCCAGCATAATATTTTCATATTTAATATTGTCATTTCAATTATGGTTTAATTAATTTATTTCATTCACTATGAAATTACACTTAATTAGTTGGCTTTTAATTTTTTTCCCCCCAAATTAAAATTTCAAAGGGGCAAAAAAAAGAGGGAGAATAAAAATCCCAGACATCATTTAATTCAGACTTCAAGGTCAAAAACCCCTTATAGTTTAAACTTTATGCTAATAGAGCATAAACTTGATCTTTTCTGTTCCACTCTAAATTATTTCAAGATAAGAAGCAGAATATAATGTGTGTAGTAAGCATTTCCAAAAGACATTTGTCTTCAGATATTAAATACTTCCCCAAAATGTCATTTTAATACTCGGATACTGTTTAGTACCTTCAAATATTTGCCTTTTTGCACACTCTGTTTTCCAAGTGTTGAGTTTTACCCATATATTATCTTTTTAAGTTTTATTCAAATAGGCTGAGAGAGTTAGAGCCTCATGTAGACTAAACTTTAGTGCAGCAGTCCTGGAGATAGCACTGTTTGTTCTGCAAAAACACTCACCCCGCATTCCTCCTCAAGTTATTAAATGTGTTTACACTACATTAAATATGAAAAATGAACTTCTTCAGCAAAGAGATTGTTTAAAATACTGGGAGAAATATGGCCGGAATACCTTGCTGTACCCCCTGGCCCCGAGGAGCAGTACCGAGGCGCTTCTCTCGGCTCCTCACAGCACTTTTCCTACTCCTGGGCCAGAGGAGTTTCTGACAACCGTGCCTTTCTTCATCTGGCACCAAGTCTTCCTTGGGATCTTGGCACTGTCAGAGTGAAGGGCGTTTGGTCCAAAAACACGCCGGTCTCGCAGGGTGGGGAGAAGAAGGGAAGTGTTTGTTTACAGCTCGCCCCGCCATCGGGCTCTCTCGATAAACCAGCCTTCCCTAAGATGTCTGGCTGCTGGGATGACTTTTTTCTCCTCAAACTTTTCCTTTTGTCTCCGGGAGAGGAGCACATGGAAAAGTTCATCAGGAAATTAAGGCTGCGAAAGTAGTTTTTTCTCACACGACAGCTGCGGGTTTGCGTGTTGTTGTGTACAGTTCCCCCTGTCATCCCATTTCCTCCTTTGGAGGGGCCTTTGCTCCCAGTGGGGTTCCTGGGGCCTCGTTAAACAGTGATGAAAAGCAACTCGTCTTCTGTGTCCCAACATCCATGGGGTCCCTGTTCCGCACTGTTCCTGTCATCAGGACCCCCTCGTGGGTGCCTTGGCGGGGCTTTGCCAGCACCGTGCCCTGGAAAGGGTTAAGGTGCCCAGGCAGCCCCATGGAAAGCACAGTGTCCGTCTCT
Organism: Oreocharis arfaki; assembly: GCA_013398015.1. Classification (NCBI taxonomy): domain Eukaryota; kingdom Metazoa; phylum Chordata; class Aves; order Passeriformes; family Paramythiidae; genus Oreocharis; species Oreocharis arfaki. Next base: position 356,558 of record VZRR01008910.1, on the reverse strand, counting down.
CTTTAAAGATGTACTTATAAACACCTGCGGGGTGGGTTTCTGAAGGGTGAGTTTACCTGATATTACGCGGTATTGTTTAATTTGGACTATATTTAACCAGCGCTGTGTTGAAACAGTGTCGGCGAGCTCTGAGAGCTTGCCAGGCACATTCTCAAAATGGTTGCCAAGCTGTAAGATGGCTGCCAAGGTCTGACTGCACTGAACAGGTCCAAAATGGTGACCAACTTCTCACCATTTTCCCTAATTGTATTTTCTTTTTTTTCTTTTTTTTTTCTCTTTTTTTTTTTTTTTCTTTTTTTTTTTGGTCCGTGTGTGTATGTTTTGTTTTCCTTCCCAAAGTAAGGAAGATGCCGGACTTGGCACCGGCCTCTTGGCACTACGATTTATAGTGTCATCCAGAGATTCAAGTAGTTACTGTGTTCTTGTTTCACAGCACTTGGCAGAAAGCTGCCGAGGGGAGGACGTGAGGTGAAATAGCCGGTGCAAAATAACATCAGCGTTTTCCTTCCTTGGCTAAAAAGTACCAAACACGCTGGGGGGGAAAAGAAAGTTAAAAAAACCCAGCGTGGAAGGTAGGATATTTTGGAAAGAAATCAGCAGAGAGCAGCTTTGACCAAAGCTCCGGACTTTCCTTTTGANTTTTTTTCCCCCTGCATTTGTTTACTGGAGTTTATAGCAGTTTCTTTCTGGCAGTTGTGCTACTTAGCAGATTGAAATAAAATCATAAGGGTGAATTAAAACACACTGCTGTTAGTGCTGATTAGAATTTTAGCTTAGTGTAAATACCGGATGCAGTGTCCAACTTTTCAGGGACTTGGCATAGACTCAACAGGGATCTCCGGGCTGCACAGGAGACAGTGTGTGCTTGCAAGCTTTTTAAATACTTGGATAGGTGAAACTCACTGCTTCTGCTGGCGTGCGAGCTCATTTGGTGTCTGTGTAATGCATTATGTAGTCCAAGGTGGCCCTAAAAAAGAAAGGAAAAAAGCAAAGGATAAGAATAAAAGGCAAGTAGTTCAATCTAAACTTCACGTATTGTATGGGTTTGTATTTATATGCTGACCATCCCGTGCTAAATGCTTGCCTGTGCATACCAGCAGTAAATATAGTCCCAGCTACTTTTTGGATTGCACTTGAAATTAAACAGATTGCCTAAGGACAACTAATTTTGAAAATACTAAATGGTCCTCTATGCAGCTGGAAAATATTTGTAGTTACAGTAACAGAATGGTAGATGGAGGCTTTTTTTCTGATGCAAATACCTACATTCAGGTGGATTACATTAGTAAAAACTCCGTTTCTCATAGTCTCACTCTCAGCCCACGTGTCAACTTTCATCTGTTAGGAGTTTTCAGGGTCTCGAATTACCTTGGTGTATTTTCCCCATTTAAGTCAACGGTGGAAAATCAAGTATTGTCATCCCAGGTGATGCGACAGCTTCCCTCCACCCGGCATTTGGGAGGTATTAAACCAGCAACAGGATCCACACCTAAATCTAAATGCTTCATCTCTGCTATTGCACATCCTCTGCTAGTGCTGGGCCACATCATTTTTCCTGAAGGCAGGACTTTGAAATCTACTTTGCCTTTATCAATTTGCTTGAGGAAATTCATACGGATGCAGATGTCTTTAGCAGCAATGTTTGCTGTTTATGTCCCCATTTCTCCCATAACCTATTCCTTTATGTCTTCGTAGATGTTATAAACATCCCTTCAGTTCAGGTTCACCCTCTTTCATTGGCAGCCTATATTTCCATAGTACTTCCTTAGACCAGGGTATTATTTTTAATGATGTAATTTGAACTCTTGATTCTGTGGTGAAAAGATGAGATTAAGACACACAGCCTCTGAAAAAAGTATTGGATACTGGTCAGGGCACATGGAATTTAATTGAGCCAGATGCATTTATTGAGTTATATACCAGATCCTCTAAAATATTTTTCAGGATATTTTAACATTATACATGACCAAAATTTAGACCACTTCAAATTCAAGGGAAAAAATCAAGAAAAGTCTTGCTTATCAATGTAATAAAAAAAAGAAGGTGTAGAAACTCGAAGTGAACCCTGTTCAGTGTTTAAAAGTCTTAGTGAAGACTTTTAAAGAAAGATAGGAACAGGATACTGGTGTCATGTTCTCAACTTCATCTCTCTTTCTGCCACTTTAATAAAAAACTATTAATTCAAAGGGTAATGTTTCATCTGCTTTAAATAAAAAAGCGCAGTGTTTAGGAGATCCTAAACCTAGTTGCAGCATGCACACCAGCATAATGTGCATCACAACTTTTTAAATTGAATTTAGGAGTTCATTCTTGCCTTTATGTTTGAGGTCTCGGTAGACAAACCCTCATCCTCTGCTGCAAGCCTGATTTTCGTTTACGAAACTTGGCAATTTGTTTAGTTACATAAATATTCAATTAAACACAACCTTTGAATGTGAAAAATTTGTGAGCCGTTAGGACACTCGCAGCTCACCCTAAATTATCTCTGGGCCATTTTAGCCCTCATGTTAGCGTGGCTCCTGCATGTGAAGATTGTCTTTTGATTTACGCATCAGTAAATTTTCTTTTGATTTAGGAGGAGAATGAGGTCTGTGGTACTTTTCTTTAAGTAGCCATTATTAGTTCTAGATTCTGATGTCGTTATACTCCTGAACAATGGAAACAACTCTGCTGAAACTAATGAAACACTGCAGTGAATATTGTGACACCGGTAGGACTGAGAAGAGGATCAGGTCTTTAGTTTACAACTTTTCAGACCTGCAAATTCATCTCCCACAAACAGCAGTGAAATCCTTCAGCAGCTTTTGGCACTTTTGCTTGTTTGTATATTCCTCATGTACACATCATGTGCATCTGTGTGTGTCTGTGTGTACGTATATATGATATGTGTAAAAGTACTTTTTATATAGTAACTTTCTGCATAGGGCAACCCAAACAGCTGTTATTCCTTTTTATAGCTTCTTTAATCTATGTGCCAACAAGTCAGTTTACAAAATCTGTTTTGTTGATGACTGCTGCGATAATAATTGTGGTGTTTTGTGGCTTGGCAAAAGCCTGGGGTCTCCTCCGAGGACTCTTGCCAAAGCCTTTGAAGGGGTTGAGGTGGATTCACTGCCAAAATGAGTCACCACTCTCTATTTTATTTAGTGTCCTTCTGCCAAGGCCTTAGACACTTTCTGTTTTCATTCTTTTGTAGGCTTTCCTTCCCACATTGTGGTTTCCTTCACAGCCAGAGTAATGTGTTTGCCAGCATAGGTGAGAGAGTGTGGCTGACTCTCCAAATGCCACTGCTAGACTCTGCTTAAGGGTTAGTGGTTTAGCTATTGTGCTTTCTCAAAATGAATGTGCAAGATTTAATTATATGCCTATGAATTATAAATTAAAAAAAAATAGGCTGCTGCATCTGATGCAGCACAGTGCAATAATCTACAGTAAGGTCAAGGGATTTCAGAGGTCTGTCAGTGTTTACTCCTCCAAATCTCTGTGCTCTACATCCTTTGAATTATTTTACTTGTGATTGTGCTGGTCAAATCAGAGATGAGCCAATCCTCTAGAATAAGTCTTCCTTTTTTTTTTTTTTTTCTTTTTTTTTTGCCTGAGGCTGGCCTCTCTACTTTCTTCTCCATCCGGAAGCAGATAATGGTTCTGTTCACAGCAGAAAAACAGATGCATAGTAGTTATCATAACACTTTGCATGTCCCACCCAGATGTCTCAAAAAATTTGAGAAACCAAGATGAATGGATGTGACATTCTGACATCCTTCATACAGATGTGAAAAGCGGGGCACAGAGCAGTGAAGAGATTCAGCTGAAGTCACATAGGAAGTCTGCGTGAGGCCTGGAAACAGAACCCACATCATCTGACTCATTGGCCTTTGCTCTAACCACAAAAACTTCCTTTTCCCCGCTATGCTGAAAGTGATATGTTTTGGCCTTATTCTCAATAAAATGTTAGATGTAGAGATGGCCTAGATACCCTTACAGTAAAATGTGTAATTCGTACTCGGGTGATGTTGGATGAGTCACGGCTTATTACAGTATCTGTGGTTTTCTTAGGGTTGTGAGGTTTTGGTTTGAATGAGGAAAGCAATATGGGGATTTCAGTTAACTGCTAAGCAAAATTAGAGTGGAAAAAACACAGAGTAACAGCAGCATTGAGCTTTCCAAACAGGTTTTCTGTTCCTCATCAATAAAGTGCTGCTGCACTATGAGGTTGGCAGCTGGATAGTGCAGTGCTGACATGCAACCCTCAGTTTTAAAGGACCTAAAGGAATTATTGTGCTCCCCAAAATCATGCCCTTAACTGACTCTGTGTTCACAGAGGTGGATAGAGAGGTGATCCTGCAGGATTTGGAGTGTCACACTTGTTTCTCCAGTAAGGCACTACGTGGGAGCTTACAGGTGCTCCTCAGTGTTTGCTATCAAGCAAAATTATTCTAATTGCATATTTTTGAACATTAAAAAAACACACATGCTGTCAGGCAGTGTAGTCCTTTGTATAGTTGTAGAGTGGAGCCAGATCAGGAGATGTGTTTCCATCCATCCTTTTCAGTGTCTTTTGCTGTGTGTTTCCCTCTTTCTTGTTTGCCTTCTCCTCTTCTTTCGAGATCGGCACAAAGGCTGAGCGGTTCTCAGTCCTGCTCCAGCTTCCGAGTGATGTAAGTCTTTGCCTGAAAGTCTGGTTTGGGGTGAACTTCACCCAGAAAACATTTTAATCCCAGGAATTTTTTGTGTCCTTAACAATGCCTAGATCTCATATCCCCTCCATACGAGGAAACATTTTAGCCTTCATCCTCTCACACCTATACAACTCCTGGGATAACCTGGCTGCACTTGACCAGGATTGGGTTTGGGTTTGCAGATATCAAACTGAAGTTGTAATTGCAAAGAAAAGACCACTTTCTGTTTTACAGTCCAAATTAAACTCGTGTAGGCCATTCTCTTTTCCATGTTATTCAACATGGCTCCAGGTCTTGTGTCCTGACTAATCCAGCGGGACTGGGTGATCTCCAGGAGTGAAGGGTGGAGAAAAGGGAAAAGGAGAAGAGGAAAGCAAGGGTGAAGTGAAAGGGAAAAAAAGAAAATATCAGTGATTTAGGGAGATTTACAGGGACAGATTGTATCCCTGTCCTCGGACACAATATCAGAAACAAGTGTGCTGCCATTCCATGTGTCAGACACGTCCTTGCTTTTAATGACTCTAGTAATCTTAATTTTAAGAGTTGTGTCCTTTTTTATTCAGAAAATATTTGATGTCTTGTACTCAGGTAACAATTCAACTCTATGGAGTGTGGATGGCTGTGACTAAATTCAGTTTTAAGTACAAGTTAAGGGGATGATTTGTGCAGTTCAGCCACAGCTTGCCCAGGTTATCTGTGGGTTATGGAATTTGCTTCACCAGTGACAGCATAAACAATGCAGGCTTTATTTACAAGAGGTTTATAGTGATACCACAACTGATAAAAATCTCTGTAGTTCCACTGGTTTTAATGGAATTATTCCAGATCTAGCTGTAGATCTCATCTGTAACACAGCACTCCACATTTTAAATAACCATTACAGTTTAGAGGAGTTAAACTGAATTCTGGGACTCAATGCATAGTTATCACTGGGAGAAACTATTATAATTAAGATGCAAACCCCCACTTTTCCAGAGTTAAATTAGGATCTGTATTTGTTAGCAGCAGCTAGACTGAGTCAGCCACACTGGGGAAGATGCAGAGACACCATAAATATTTATTTCCCTTCCCCCTTGTACTGTTTTTAAAGCATTTGCTGAGTTCTGTAGCTCTAATTCAAAATTAGAGAAGTAAAGAGACAGAAACATTTTAAGATCATGTGGTATGTTCTCCATCCTGTAAATGCACAAGTTGAAGAAATGGTTGCTTTACGAGTAGAACAGAAAGAAATCTTTCAGTTCAGTAAAAACTTCTAAAACACAATAACAGAGCCTGGAGTATATCATATTAGAGAATATATTGCTTACCTTGCTGAAGTAGATTGAGGGTATTCATGACCACTGGTGAATTCTCTGGTGTGTAGTAATCTCCGATTATTTGCACCTGAAATTCTTCACCAGCATAATGTTCTGTAGCTGAGGCTTATATAAAGTTCAGTTTTTATTAATTCAACCTTATAAGCACAGTACTTGGTTCACATTCGTGATTACAATTATTTATTTAAGTAGAAAGAGATATCTAAAAAACACTATGTGGATTATCCTGAATCTCAGAAGGGTCTTTTATATACAATATTTAATGACCAATCTACTTTGGAAAATAACTAGATTTATTGTGGGTAGCAGTCCTTTATCCGAGTGATGTGATATAAATACAGTGGAAGCCACTTTTTAAATTATTATAATAATAGGAGCACTGAAAGAAATAAAAAAGATTTTTTTTTTTGGTATGGCAAGCCATAAAATGTACAATGGTGCAGCAGAATGAATGAGTGCCTGTTCAGAAGGGAAACTTTCTGTGCACCAGAAGGCTAACTGCCGAAATAATGGAGCCATTCACAAATATATTTTTTTGTGTAGCAAATAATAAAATAGTCGGACAATGAAGTCTCCTCAAGTGCATAATAAATAAAGAAATTAACCGCAAAAAAAAAAGAAAAAAAAAAGAAAAGAAAAGAAAAAAGAAAAAAGGGAAATAAAATTCCATCTTCAGGATCATGGTTGAATCAATTAGAAAATATTTGTAAAGGCTGATCCTTTGCAAGCCTCTGTGTGCCCCAAAGGCCGCTGATGCTCACAGGATGGAGCCTTTTCTGGACTCTTTAAAGAAGCTGAGCCCCAAGGACTGTGAGTGTCAGTTTGGGGCACTCTGTAAAAAAGGAAATACTTAATCGAGCTGGGAGTTTCGATCCAGTCTGTCCTGAGCACATAAATACTCAGCCAGCAATTATTCTCTTTGCTGTTCTTCACATTCAGCATTAGTTTTGGGCACTTTTTAGATGTGTTCCATTATCTGTGCCTAAAACAGGGGGCCAGTACACTACCTTTCTTATCACATTGCATTATTGACACTGTAGTTAGAGCCGAGGTGGTATTTTGAGTGTAAATCATATCCTTCTGTGGTTTATGTATTTATTAAAGGACTTAGATGCTTTTAATATATTCTTTCCTTCAAAGGTCTGGAACGAAACAGAGTGGACAGAATTACCTTATACTTTTTTCCCCCCCATTTTTATTTATGGCCTTTTGGAGCCAGAGCTCTGAAGATTTACACTTGGCAGGAGACTAAGGTGCTGTGCTTGTTCTGCTCTCCTGGTAGGCTTAGTAAATCGTGAGCTCTTTGAGGCAAGGGCTCTCTCTCTCTTTGTTCTTTCCTTCAACAGAGCTCAGCAAAATGGAGATCTGCAAGGTGGCAGCCCTGGGTGCAGTCCTGATCAAAATTAGTCCTGGTCACAATTAGTCCTGACCACAATTAGCAATCCTGGACTTGGCAGTGAGGTCCCTGTGCAGGGGTAAAGGATGAGCCCTTTCCTAGACTGCAGGAGCAGTCCATAGGTGTTGCAGGTATGGGAAGAGTTTCTGCTTGGATTATGGTACCTGTGTAAGGCTGAGAAAGCTGCAAAGTCAGATATTTGGTGCATTCACCCCTCCAGTGTCCTTGCTTCTCGGTCTCAGCAGCACAGAGCAAATTGTCCTGGAATACGTCCTGGGTATTGCTCTTGAGTAGGGAGTGGCGAAAAACCAGGAGAGGATTTTGCCTAGTGGGGGAGCACAAGACAGTCATAATTTATTGCAGTCTCGCCTGTCATGACTAATGGACTCAGCCCCTATTAACTGAGCTGTGACACCTAAACCGACTATTTTTCTTCAGCTTCTTCCCTCAATTTGGACCAAACCACACACCTAGCAAGAAGGACATTCCTCTTTTCTCTCAAGTTAGATTTCTGGGGTGTGAGATGAAGGGGGCCTTCAGGGACAAAGTCACACCCACACACGTAGGCCATAGTTGGAGTTACAGACCACCATCACTTCTGCCCAGAAGTTTGAGTTTCAGGGCACTTATATAAAAACACAACAGCGTGAACTCTGCAACACCTCTGGCTGCCTTCTCCTTGCCGCTCTTCCCCACTCTCCCTTGCTATTCCTGTTTTGTTTATCCTGCCATAATAAAATTAGTATCTAGCAGAGACTGGGCAAACTGGAGCTCTGCAGGCATGTGCTGAGGGGTGGCCTTTCCTTGGTTAGTCAGAAGGATGAGCGTTCCCACCTTACTCACTGGGATGGGCTTGGTACATCCGAGCATCCATAAAATCATAGCGATCCCAGAACAAAGCGACGCGGGGAGCTGGGGGACATTTGCAGGAAGGCTCTGTACTTGCACGGACTGATTTTATCACAGAGGTTATTTTGGAACTTCTTCAGGATGAGAGAGCTGCTGTAAGAGGATGGGCCAGACTTTCCTCATCATTGAGCGCTGTCGGGTGCTGCGGTGCCACAAGGAACTGGGGTTTATAACTAACTTCTTTTTTTTTTCAGTTTTAGACACTTATTTTTAGGCTTGGGTTTGCTAAATGGAGAAATTCCTCTTTTGGAACCAGCATGAAATTTCCAATTTCTGAGCACGTTCATAAAATGATTTACTCTTGAGAGGAAATTTAAGGGGAAGAAATCATCCTGTTTTAAAGTCTTACATATACTTTTCTAACTAGATCATGGGCTACGTAGTAATTTTAGGAAGGGAACAGAGTTCACATTTGAGGGCTAAGTTAAAAAACCCTGAGTTTGAAATTCATAGGAGGAGAGAGACATTCCTGCTTTATTCTTATGGTTTGGCATCAAACCAGTCGTATGCAAATTTTAAATTGTGCTGCTAAATAGTTAAATAAGCAGATCTGAAGGGTGTAAGGTTCCCAGATCCTTTGTAACATCCACACACAACTAATTTTATATCGTCTACCAATACATTTTGAATCACTTTTCTGATTTTATTGAAGAAAATGTCTGGAATTTTGATAGGAAGGACTTGAAAAAGATAGCTGAATCTGGATAAAATATTCTTAGATGTAAGAATTTCTAGTTCCAGGAAAAGGCTGCTGGGTGCCTTCTTGACTGTTCTTCTAATTTCCTAATTTCTGTTTTCCCTGTTTTCTGTGCTGTGTGTTTAAATAAACTCTTCTGGTTCTGTCTTTCACACATCATTGCTTTTTGCTTCAAAGGCTCCTTTTAATAACTTATTCTTTGGTTTAATTTTCTTTTGAACATGAATTGGGCTTCACCAAACACTCTGTATCCAGCTCACACCCACAAATCCTGAGAGCAGGGTTGATTCTGTCTACATGTAATTTTGTGCATGGAGTTACTCTTTACTGCATTGGCTGACAGAGTTTCTGTTTCCAAAATAGTTTCCATCGTTCCTCCTTCTTTTACCAATCCCATGGTTGAGGCTGCAACTTTTCCTCCCTTGTCTTTGTGGAAAACAGACCACACTCCAGGTTTGCACGGAATCTCTTCCACCATATGTTTTTAGTAATTGTATAGTAGGGGGGGGGAAAAAATCACTTTTCCCTTGTCAGACATTTCTAGCAACACTTTTTTTGCGAAGGCCTTCATCAGAAGTGGCTGAAATTTGAGACTATTCATAGAAATAGTCCTCAGAGAAGGTTAAGTTTGAGAAAGAAAACAGAAAATGTGGCTAAGCTGTGACTCGAAAAATCCCTCCTGAGCGCGTTCGCCGGAGCCTTGCCTCGCAGCGCGAGCGCTCTTTGTTTTTGTGGCCCTGGAAGCAGTCCGAGGGCTCAGCCGGAGGGAGCGGATGCCGTGTGCTGGCGGCTGCCAGGACAGCTTTCCAGAGGGTGTCGTTTATTAGCAGCTCTGCTACAAACTTTGCTTTGCACTGGGTTATTTTCCTGCTGTTGCACCTGTGCCCTTTGGTGGGCAGTGGCTGCGTCTGCTGCCTGCTGCATGTCGATGAATCATGTGGCACTTTGTGTGCCTCCCTAACTGCATTTCCCTACTTCTGATCTGCTTTTCAGCCCTGATTTTTTTTTTTTTTTTAATACTTGGTATGGAGGTAAATGTATCTCTCTTGGTGTTATTCCTTATTTCTTCCACTGAACAAGCTGCTGTTGGTGGCAACTTAATAGTAGGGAACACAGAAGAAAAATATCCCATTTTAAAAATACAAGACACTCATCTGACAGAGGCAAACATGGCATACGCAGGAGGCAGAGGGAAATCAAATGGTTATTTACCTTTTGGGATGAGTTGCTCAGATTGTAGATAATCCCATTAGAGTAGGAACAATCCTCTTGGATGGTGAGGTCTGTGCATCACGTGTGACCTTGGGACCAGTTTGCTGAGGCACCTGAGTCCTTACCTGAGTGGTAATGGGAATTAATAATAGTCTTAATATCATTAATAATTTGTGTGCTCCAAGGGGTTTTTAGATATGGGAGGAAGTGATTAAGGAAAAGGTAGAGCTGGTTCTCTGCAGTCTTCCCATGGTCTATAATGGGACCAGCAAAAGGTCCTATAAATAGCTTTGAACATTTTAATCTGTAACATTTGGTGTAAATTGTAACTTTCAGAAACTTATCTTTTATGTGGTGCAGTTTGCTTTTATGTCCCTACTGTCTAATCTTATCTTCCCATGTGCTGAAATATAAAAATTCATTGCAATTATCTTTCCTGTAGTAAGATATCAAGGAGTTGGTACATTGTAAGGGGACTGGGTTGAAGTACAATCAACACCCATTTTTTTTGGATCTAAAAATATCAGTGTTCCAAAGGTCAGCTAAATGATAAATCCCGTTCTAAGTGTATATATAATACACATGAATGCACACTATAAATTTGTTTTATAGATTTTCATTGAAGTGCTTCACAGTCTGATGATAATTTCAAAATGTTTGGGGTTTATCCGAGGTCGCCGGTGCAGCGAGCGAGGAGGGATAGCGGCGACGGCAAAGGCGGCAGGAGGAGGTTCCGTCCCTCTCGGCCGAGGGGGAAGGAGCCTGCCAGGACCTGGCTATTGAGCACGGTGAAAACCCACTGCTGCCTGTCCCTAAGAAGTCAGTTGGACAACAGCAGCCTTCTCCTGTGGCCAGAGTCACTCCTGTTGATTTAAATAGGAACAGGCCCTCGTATCGGGCTGTTGACTTCTCCTTTGTTTCCCTGAGAGCACGAAGGGTGAATGTGTGCAGAGCGCAGCTGCTGGGGCTCGTGCTGCCTTCCCTGTGTGGACAGTGCGGTCCACAACCCACAACTTAACAGTGTTTCTAGCAGGGTGAACACAGAAATCCTTCTAGAAGTACTCCCAGAGCGCTGTGTCCCCTCTCATGGTCTTTTTGTTTCCATGGGGAAAGGTGGATTCAACCAGGGCCTTGTAAATAATATAATTTTCTGGAGGTATTTTTAGATGCACAAATGCTAAAATGGATTTTCTCTAACATATAAGGAGAGGAGACTTTTATTCCTCTCCAACTGGTACAATTTATTTAAGTTTGGTGGTCTTGGTATGCCTTTATTAGGAGTAAGAGTAACAGTTAAAAAAGAGGTAGCAGTCAAGGGAACCGAAGGACTCTCATCTGTTTCTCAAAATAATAAGTATTTTTAAGTAGACCCAATGTTTCTTGTACCGAACTAAATAAAGCATTCCAGAGTAAAATAAACACGTCTTCCCGTTCAGGCTTTCATTGCACAAGTCCTGTTGAAATTCGTACTAGGAGGGCTTGAGAATTTCCCTCCCTCCCATGGACGATCCCAGTGCCCAGCACCGTGTCCAGCCCGCTCCGTGCTCGGGGACAAACACAGCTGGGTGCTCAGGTTTGTGCTCGCAGGAGCTTTGGAAAGAGCTCATCAGATGAAAGCGCCTCACGTGCGTCGCCTGCGTGACTGTGAGGAGCAAGTCGAGTTTTAGCTACGCTTTCTGAAGTGTTACAGGCAATACAGTTGCTCTTTTCACTGGATAGTGCTTACTTTTCCTTGGGATCACAAATATTTGAATACAATTATTCAGTCAGCCGGACATCTTTTTCCTCCCATTTCTGCTCGAACAGTAGTAGAATTTAGTGTTGATTTAAAAGACTGTCTGCCTTAAAGCAGATTGCAGAGTTTGCACACTGTGAATTGTAATTAAAGTGTAAGGGGTGCTTATTATGTCAACAACTGGCATGAGAACCCCCGAGCAGCAGGTGACCCCAAACATGTGACGTTTGTGACAGCTAGGATCCTTCTTTCACTGGTTTAGCAATCTGAAAGACCAAATTGAAAGAAGCCCAGAGGCTGTATATTTCATTAAGTCCCAAGGGAAGTGTGGGATACAGCTTCCTTCTGCTTTGCTGGGACGTAGCCAAAAACTTTGTAGAGGCTCTGTTTTTGACAGAGGCTTGCTGAAGGGGGGGGAAGAAACCTTCCACCAATCACCCATAGGACCATAAATTTGACATTTCCCACAGTTTCTTTGAGGCACTGATGTTGCTGTGTCAGCAGTATGTCCCGAATCTTGTGTTGTATTGTTTGAAAAGGAGCAGTCAAACTTTCAGGGGAGCTGAAATGTTTTTCTTCATTGTCCAGCAGTTCCTCTGCTGCAAAAAGCCACAAGGGTTGTAAAGCACACCTCTCCAAGCAGGGGCTGCTTTTATCAGCAGAGGGTTCTGTGCACGCTGGCAGAGCGTGTGCTGCTCTCTGACGCGGCAGAACAGTCGATAACATTTCATCCATGTCACAGAGCAGGCAGGAGATTATCAGTTGTAGCCACATACGACCTGATTGCAGGAATGATAAGGAAAGGAGCCTTACGAAAGCACACCGCGCTAAGTTTATCCCCAGTGTAATTCCAGTTGGGTTATGTCAAGAATTATCTTGGCCCAGAGGCTGAATTTTATGGTTTGTAACACAGCCTGTAATTTATTTTTAAATAATTCTGAGTTCCGTGTTGAACAAATTCTCCGGCCTCAGACCCTGCCACACAGCCCACCAATCTTTTTGTGGGTGACCTGTGGTGCAGCTGGAAAACCCTTGCTCTTCCTGAGCCTCCAGGGGAGAGCAGGGAGCACTTCTGTGCATGTTTTAGGGGGGAAGGCTTTTCGTCTTTGATAAGAAAGTTGACCTTTTTTTTTTTTTTTCCAAGAGGCTTGAAAAATAGCAAATGCCTTCTCATTCTCTTCATACGTAGTTTGTTGCTGTCACACACCTCTTGATCTGTCCATCCACACTGCCACAGCGTGTCCTGCCAGCTGGTTTGTGTGCTGCTGATTCCGGATCCTTCACTTACCTCGGTGGCACCTCGATCACATGATGGTTGAGGGGGTTTTCGTGCTCCCTAGGTTAGTTTACATTTATGTATGTTTTTAATTAGTGGATGAAAGGTTTAGAGTCCTTGACTCCCAAATATGTGAGCACTATCCCTTCTTCCACTGAGCTAGTAAGTGTTTCTGGTCAAGTCACTTAACCTATAGTCCTCATCTGCCTAGAGAGATGCTACAGTAACCAGCACTTTATAAAGAAAATAGATCAAGCTAGATAAAGATAAAATACTTTTAATAGTACTCCTTTTAGTACTTCTATTTCAAAGGAGTATTTTGAGAATTATTGTTGATGTAGTTCTTTGATCTTGGATGAAAGATGCTTCAGAAATGTAAAATATCTTTGTCTTTTGTCATCTCTGTGGCTGTGAATTTTTTCTTAGAAATGAAATTTTGCTCTGTACATGCAGAAGGTTTTATACATGCAGTGTAGACCCGATTGTTCAATTTTTTTCATAGACTTTCAGAAAAAAAAGTGACTGGGTTGTTTGTGATTACACAGAGCACAGTATGTCAGTGGAGATGTAGGTAATCCGGAGTCCTTAACGCAACTTCCCTCATTTTGACATCATATTCCAGTTCTACTGAAAAAGTAATAAAATTACTGAAATGTTGTGATTTTGAAGGTGGTTTGGAGCCCGTCCTGCCCACGCTGTGTGTTGCCATCATTCTCACAGGATTGCATTTTCATTTCTAACCCTACACGTGGAGCCAGTCGGACTCTGGAACTGAGACAGAATTAGGTCCTCAGAAGTGCTGGAACAGAAGCTTTGCCCCCTCTCAGCTCTGGGCCAGGGCAGTGGTTGACTTAATGTCTTAGCATTTGATTTCAGTACATTCTGACAAAGGCCTGCAGACAGCCTCTTCCCTGCCAGCAGAGAAATGGGTGAAAATACTGTTAAAAATGGCAGAGGAAGTAGTTGTAAGTCAATGAGGTGGTTACATTAGGTCTATTTGTAATTTTTGGACGACTCATTTCTTTTGAAAATCAGCTTCTAAGTGAACCCTTTCCCAAATGTAAATGCTGCACCTTGAACTTTTTGGAAGGTCTGTTTCTGGGGAAAAAATAAATAAATAAATAAACAACATTAGTAATGTTTTATCTGGGAAGTTTTAAGGGGGTTTTTTTGTCCAGCTGAAGTTTTCAGGCTCTGTAACGTACTGCTTGCTAAAAGGCACACTCTACAATGCATTAAGTACAACAGAATATTCCTTTGCAGGATTCCCTTTGTTGCAGACATTATTTATGACATTTTAGTCAATATTTGCATGGCAGACTGTCCAAAATTATTTTGTTTTAGGCACATCACTGATAACTGGACCCATACTCTTTATCATTCTTTTACATTCATTAGTCACTCTGTAGTGTTTTTAACATTTTAAAACACTCATGCAATTCAAAGGAAAATAGATTTCAGCCAAAACGCCTTCAAAATTATCTTTTTTCCTTTGAGTTATTCAGCGATTTTTAACACTTCGTATGTTTGATGTTTTTTTCTTTAGTCTCAGCAAGGCAAAGTTTTTGCAGGCTTTGACTATGCTAAAGATAGGATTTTGATAGAAAAAAAAAAAAGTGAGGTAAACTGAACTTAATGTGAAAATGTTATCAGACGTGGTGTAAGGTGTAGCCAGCCAAAAAAACTGGCTATTTGCCTTCTGTGTAAAAGGTAATTTAAAAAAAAAAAAAAAATTACAACAAAACTAATTAGCAGATATTCTAATGCAAGAAAATGTTGCTGTTAGTAAAGTTTCTTCAATATGCCAGAAAGCAGATGGTGGCAATGGAATAGCGTTTTCTTTTGCCAGCTTTTCTATATGCTTTCTAAACCTGCAAGAGCTTTTGCTATTCAGTATTCAAATTTCTGACACTCTATGATCTTTTTCATCTTAAAACAGAAATAGAAACTGAAACTTAAAAATGTAATCAAGTCAAGCTGTCTATTCATCAGATCATAACCATGGCTTTAAAAGTTTGATTAAAATTTCATCTACGAAGTGTAGTTACGGGTTTGGAGAGCTCCGGACTTTTCTGGTTTTAAATTCCTTCCTCAAAATTTAGATTTGCAGCACTGGGACCAAGTGAAAATGGATTTTAGGTTGCATTTTCAGAGTCAACACATTATGCTGAATATTTTTTTTCAGGGGGCCAACTATATATGCACCCAACTCTTTCCTATATTTATACTGATCCACTGTCCTTTGAGGTGTAGATGTAATTCCGTTTCTCGATGATTTATGGTGGTTGTACCTCAGATCTTGCTGTAACTCGTACCGAGCCTGCAGGATGTTACTTCTCTCCAAGTTTTAACTTTCTCTTCCACTTGCATGGCTTACAAACACAGCAGAAACACAGACCAAGCAGGCTGCCTACCAAAAGGCTGCTTTTTTTTCTGCCCGAGTCTGTGGTGTTGATGCCAACATGATACTGATGCAACAAAACACGTCCCGATTTTTATGGTAATTCTCAGTTCTTCTTCGCAGTCTGCAATATTGTGAGAGTAGAAACAGATCCATGGAGCAACACTCAGTGGCAATTCTTTGTGGGCAGAACCCTCTGACTTTTCACTTTGGAGAAAGGCTTCAGGCTGATGGCAATATTTCTGCAATTATTTGTAGAGGAAAAAAAAGGCGAAAGGAAGGGAGGAAGGGAAGAAAGGGAACTATCGAGCAGCTTTTTCTGTTGTATAATTTTATATATCTATGTATTTTTGCCAGCAGTTTAATTTTGTATATAGCTCATGAAAACCTGAAATGGAAATTTTTCACATGCCACGTTGAACTCCTTGCAGTGCACAGAACAAGGAAAAGACATCTGCCAGAAAAAAAAAAAAATTTAAAAAAAAATTGGCCACTACAACCAAATATGTACTTAAGAGGGACTGAAATTGGAGCCAAGAGGAAAAGTGTCAGGTACATCAAAATAAAAGAGTTGTGAAAACAGGACTGCAAGTGTAGATCCACAATAAAAAAATAGTACCTAAACTTTGCTTAGACTGCCTCATCTGTAACTTGATATTAATCTGCTATTGAGAGAAACTCCATGGAATATTAGTTCATCTTTTGTTTATTTCTTAAATAGCCACACATATTTTTATTATCAACATTGTTTTTCCCTCTGTGAAATAGAATAATCCTGAATAGGGAAAATGGGCCTATTCTTTGAGATACTAGCTCTTTTTAAGTATTCTTCACTCTGTTGGATGTACAGATTCCTAGTTGAATTTTTGGTTGATCACAGGAAAATTTTACACTTGTCCTTTAGAGGAAAGAGAAGCGGACGAGGTTGAAAAAGAAGGAGGAAGAGGTTGGGGCTCCCGCCCAGTTTGTTGGTGTGGTGAAAGGTTTTTCTTTGTTTTTGCTGGCTGATGAAGTCTTGAATGGCCGAGGCTGCTGAGAGACCTTAGGAAGAGGCACAGGCTGAAAAACAGGAGCACTCTGATGGTCTCCACAAACAGCCTGGTTATCCGCGTGGTGTTAGAAAGGCCGGCTCTGGAGAGCAGTTTGTGAAGCTTGTGCTCGTTGCCGGGGTTTATTTGGCTTTTTGATAGAGGCCAGCTTTGAAAAATTCCTTATTCTTGTCAGTTCCATAAAATCTAGAGATCCTCCTTGGGCATGACCTTGTAGCACCGCGCGCCTTGGCCGGAGGAGAGGCGCCAGCTCGCCAGCTACTGCTTGGGATAAAGGATGAGCATGGGCACTGACGCCAATAGCCTGGGAATACGCAGCTCCCCGCCTAGGGTCCCATAAGGATGAGTTTGTCACAATAAATAAATAACAAGGGGATGGTGGGGGGATAGAGATTAATTGGGTGGCTGTACGACCGCCAATGGAGCCTCACCATATGGTGGACATAATCCTGCTTTGCTGATGTTGGTTTACTCACCAGGGTAAAGCTGCACAAAAGCAGAACCTGGAGTCTTTGACCAAAGCTACCAGATCTGCTCATCACACAGGCTCTTCCCCACTTGCCTTTGTACATGGAATCAGGCATTGCAAAACCAGCTATTGAGTCGAGCTAAATACTGTTGTTGTTGTTATTGTTAAACTGAGATAGAAAATACTCTGGAGAGAAATTATTTCTTGTTTTTCAAAACACCTAATGAGAAAAAGAAAGGCATGCGAAACAGAAGCTGAGAGTGACTGGAAATAACCCCCTTCTAGGTGACTTTGGATCCACTCTACCAAGTAATTTCCTACATAATGTAGCTCAAGGCTTCCTAAGTGGGCACTGCCATTGCCATTGTAATGGCTGCATTGGTGGGAGGGAGACTTTATTATCCACAGCTCGAGAGCCCGGCCCCGTGCTTTTTACTCCTTTTAGTAACTGTGCCTCTCAAGGTAAATCACTTAACCTCTATGTGCCTCCTTCATCCCCGCATAAAGTGGGCATAGTTATGCTCACCTTTCCCACAGAGGTGTTGTAAAGCTTAGTTTAATGTTAATAAGCTGTTTTAATTTTCAGGATAAAAGGATGTTCTATAAATACACATTAGAAGTAATAATAGTTTTAATGTATGCCATTATTTTATAACAGTGCTTTTCTAGTTTTAGAATTTTTTTAGTGGTGTGAAATTATTACAGGATCAGTTTTTGTTAATTAAAGATTGACATTCGGGCAAAATTTGTTGAATTGTTCTATAAATTCAGGCCCATGTGCACTGAGCATGCCCAGAGCTGTGCTCACCTGCACTTTGGGCTCATCAGGACGGCCCTTTGGCTTTTAAAACAACTCTTTGATGCATGTGCTCAGAAGTTTGATGGCTTCTAAATAGAATGGTTCAAATATTTCAAAGCACTTGAGATTCGTATAGTGTGAAGCAATTTAAAATTATTGTACTGCAATTAATTTTAAATAACTGAGCACTGCATATGTCTAGAAACCCGTACAGATCCAAATGGAAGCTCTCTAAAAATTGAAATGATTCAATAAATTTAAATCACTCTGAAGAAATGGTTGTAAGTACTGTAAATCATTTTGTGAGGGGGATAAGCAAATTTTCTACAAGTGAATCTGAGGGTAGAGACTCTAATTAGATCTTTTATTTTGGGGTTTATGATGATGAAATGTAGGTTAATATATATTTCCTAGGGATATGAGGGCAGCTCTTGTTGATCCATATGGTTTCTTGTAGCTCTTACATAGGCTGCTTTTTTTTCATTTCCCAAGATTACAGAAACTTAGCAATCCAACTTTGCACATATTTTTTTTCCATTACAAATATCTTTCCCTCCAAATCTGTATAAAAAGACATGAGAAAAATATTGGTCCACAGCTAGAAATGCCAAGTGTATTTTTAAATGCAGCTAAAAAAAAAAAAAAAAAAAAAAAAATCCTGCAGAATTAAAACCCTGTGCAGCATGGAAGCTCACATTTCGTGGAGCTGGGCTGCTCAGTCAATATGAATTTTTATATGCCTCAATCACTGATTCAGGTACAACCTGTATCTGCAGGTACCAAAGTGGATTATTGCCTGATAGCTGTTCGTTAGCTGAGAGCATGTTCTCTGTCCTTCCCTTACAGATGTATTAGAAAGATGCTATCTCGTTGTAGGGAGGCTGCTAAAAATATTGATGCGAGACCTATTGGAAAGTAATGTCATTTCCATTGGCTGCAGCTCAGCTCCAGGAAAATCCGCGTGCCGCTTCCTCCTCCTGCCGCCGCGCGGGCGTGTGAGGCTCCCCGTGCCGTGTTCCCAGCTCGAGGGTCGCAGTTCTTCCCGAGTACCAGAGCCAGAAAGGAGAGAGTGCTACTTTCCTGACCCTTCCGTTCCACCGTGTCCCCAAGAGCCACAGGAAGAATGGGACAGAGTGGTCCCTCCTCGTGCGAGCGCCCGGCTCTGCCCTTGGCATGAGAGCGCTTCCTCCGGAGACGTGGCCACCTCTTGGCAAAGGGCTCCTGAGGGTCTGGCTGCTGGTGTCGAGGTGTCCCAGGTGCTCAGGGTGGGACAGAGCCCTTGGTGGCCGAGGGAGCCGCTCCGCCAGGCTACTCCTGGTCACTGCGGTCTGGGGAGGGAAATTATTTCTGGATTTTCTCCATGGCTGGTGGACTCTTCCTGGCTGGAGGAGCCACAGAAAGGGAGAGGGGCCCCTCAGCAGGGTCTTCCTTAAGGCCTTACCTTACTTTTAGACAGTTGTCATTATCTTTGTCTAAAGGTCATGGCTAAATTGAATAAAAGGAAAGCTGTGTGTTCCTGTCGATGCACAATGGCAGTATTGACTTTCGTAATCCAGTTTGCTGAGGGGTGAGAGAATTAAATTAGATATCTAAGCACAGAAATTGAGAGCCTTTGAAAACAAAGATAAGGAGACAGCCTGTATTTTCCTTTTCCTGGGAGCTCTGGGCTCAAGATTTTGCAGGTGTGTCATCTGATCCATGGCTTGCATCGATCAAAACTGTGCCAATGCATATTTAATTAGCAAGGGGACCCTGGATGCATTATGGCCATCATCCCTATATTGAATGGACTGTCAGACTTTCTGAATGCCTCCCCACCCCCCCGCTTCGTTGTTTGGGGAGCTTCTGCATTTTGTCTGAGCAGCTAAAAGTTTCTTTGTTTTTAGCTGGTGATGCATACAGCACCACTGAGGAGAATACAAACAAGTAAAGTCCTAAAGTGTTTATTTTGTCTAGGAAAAAGGGCTGAACCAATTTGAATCCTTTGGGTAACGGATTTTTGTATCTCTTGGAATTAAAAAAACACAGTCCAACGATGTTTACTTTAAGAATATTTTATTATAACAAATAAAATCTGTGCTGTGGGATTTCTTAAGGAAGCCTTTGATGACAATTTGAATTAAGTCAAAATTAACGTTTGCCCACTGCAAAGGAATAAATAGAAAATGTTCCAGAAATGAATCAGTAAGCAGGAATCAAAGGCTGTAAACTGTTTTAAAAACAAACATTTAGAAGTGAATCAAATACTTGTTTGTAATATCAAGGAACAAATATGGGAATACACAGATTCCCCACATTCTAGGCTATCACACGATAGCAGTAAATCATTTATGGGCTCGTGAGAACAAAGAAAGTTGATTTAAAATGAAACCATTTTGATACAACTTTAGGGTCTCGCAGCCTCTCGGTGAAGTTTCGCATTCTTATTTCCAGCGAGGAGGGAAGTAGCGGGGAATTTCTGCAGCCAAAAAAAGTTAGGTGGGGAGTTGCGGAGATCTTTGTTTGCGTCCACCTTGGTACAAAGCCGCCCCAGCAGACAGAGTGTTGCCTGATAAACAGATGTAATACACAAAGTCTGCTTACAATACCGAGCAACAGACTGTGGGCACATGTTTTGGGCTCATTCAAACTCATCAGCATAGTCTAGCTGGCTGTTTTGTTGCTAGTCTGCTTACGGGGTAGCTTAGGAGCGTCTTACTGGTGAAGTAACAAGGAGGGGTTTTTTTGCCACAAAAGTTTTGTGGCAGGGGCTGATGGGAAAAGCATTTGCATACATCTTGTTACAAAGGCTGACTACTTCCTGGCTTAGACAAAGTGTTGCCTGATAAACAGACTTAACACACAAATGTCTGTCTGGAATAAACAACAGCAAGCTTTGATTTACATTTCTATTATCAAAGATAATCTCTTTCCCAGTGTACAGGAATTAAGAGTCCTTGCCTTATTAAAAAAAAAAAAAACAAAACAAAACAAAAAACCAGGCTGGCACCACAGGGATTTTACCACTGCAGAACCTCGTTGGAGAGCCGTAGGGATGGGGTGTACGGTGCAGGGGGTATGGAATAAAACTGGGAATCTGGTGTGGGCATATACATGTGTGATGGTGAGGTGGATGATAATGAAGCACTTTGAACTCCCTGTAAAAGTTGACTTGAAAGCAGTGGCTGGAGTAAAATGGAGAGCCAGGCCTTCCTTTAAAGAAATCCTAGTAGCCACCAAAATCGCCATAAATAATAATTGTAGCATATATGGAGCGACCCCTATGTGTTTATATGATAATGTGTGATGAAAGGAAAGTGAGTGTAAAAAGGCCCCAGTCCTGGTGCTGGTTTCTGTTTGTAAATCCCGTAAGCTCACCACATAAGACTGTATATAAAAGATCATGATTTAGAATTTTTTTTTTTTTTTAACGTATATAAATCTTTGGTAGAATCCATGCCCAAAATTATAGATGAAAAATTTATTGCACGAACACAACCCAGCCATATAAATTTTTTATTACAAATAGGACTCTGAAACTTGAATAAAATATGTCAGTTTATTACACACTATTCCCCCCACCCCCAAAACATGATATGAATGGAAAATTTAACTTGTGCGCTTCCGTGGTGCTTCTGCGAGGTGCTGGGCTGGTGGTGGAGGAGAGGAACCTGCTGTATTTCACTGCAGAGCAGGCTCAGCATGGGCAGTGGCGGTGTTGCCATGCTCATCTGGCATCGCCGGTCATTTTTTTCCTGTGCTACGCGGGGATCACCTTTACTGTTTCCAGGATAGATGTGTCTGCACCTGTGGGTAGCTCGCGGGCTGCTCAGAGGCTCAGGTTCTGCTGGGGAGCGGCTCTGCAGAGGTAAAAATGATCCTGGCACCCATTCACTGGGTTTGTGCAGACCAGCAGACAGTAAATAGGGTCACCGCCACCCCAGTGGCTGGATTCAGCCCGCCCTGGAAAACATGGTGTATTTTTGGGAGTGCTCCACAAAGTGTCCCATCTCCCCAGTCAGGTCGCCACGGAGTGGTTTATCACTGGGAAGTGCCATGGCACTCGAAAGAGGCTTTTTTTGGTGGAGTAGTGCAACAGCACTTCACCGTCTGTGTCACGGTCTACAAAAAAGAACAACATTGTCAGTCTGTTGACATTGGTCCTGTCCACGGGCCAGACTTTCCTGGGAAGGTTTTATTCTTTCCAAACAATGGAGCGCTCCCTTCCAGTGCCGCCAGCCCTGCTTCCATGCAGCCGCCGTGCAGCCCAGCTGG
The DNA here is from genome assembly GCA_013398015.1 of Oreocharis arfaki. Taxonomy (NCBI): domain Eukaryota; kingdom Metazoa; phylum Chordata; class Aves; order Passeriformes; family Paramythiidae; genus Oreocharis; species Oreocharis arfaki. Next base: position 334,366 of record VZRR01008910.1, on the reverse strand, counting down.
AGCTGTGCTCCTGCTGCAGCTGAAAAGGAAAACTGCAGGCTGAAAAGTCCAGAGCTTCTGTCCTGGAGCTGGAGGTCCCTGCCTGCGTATGGTTTGGGATCAGGCAGATCTGGGGCTCGCTCGTGCTGGGGTAGCATATGCTTAAGGAACAGATCCAAAGAGGAGCAGGGAATAGAGGCTTGATAGGAAATGCTACTTTGAAAAACTAGCTGGTTCTGTTGTTTGGTGGTTTTTTTTTTTTTCCTTTATCCCTGAATCATAATTGATTCCTGGAAGTAGAGAGTGAAATAGCTTCAGCATGTTTTTTTGATCCTGTTTGCCATGGTTATGGTTGATACCAGATCCCCTTAAGCTTCTCCTGCCCAGTAACCTTGAGCCCAGCGCACAGACTCACTCAAACCCCGGCTAGCTCAGGGTTAAATATTCCAACCACTAACTTTTCTCTAACTAAAAAAGCCCCCAAATAAAACCCATTGTGCTATTCAAGGTTAAGCTTCCTTAAACATAAAACTAGATTCCTTGGTGATTTTTTTTTTTTTTAATCAGCAATCTTAATAGTGGTTCCTCACTATAATATTTCTAACTCCATCTGAAATCATTTAAATCCTCCCCTTAATAACATGCACTTTATTGTAATATACAGATTCTTTGGCTTCCTACCAGCCTTAGCTTAAGGCACCAATGAAACTCATTGCCGCAGGGGGCCGTGGATTCAAGAGGGGCTCGCATCTACTGTATATTTTGTTTTGTATGTTTTCCAATGGCTCTAATTATTGCAGGTGGTAGAATTTAACTGGCAGTGTTGTTGCTAAAGAAAACAGGCATAAAGTGTATACTGTTTTGCAGAGTGGCTATCAAATATATAGAAAAGAGAAAATCAAATGAATTGTTAAACTGCTCTATAGTAAGTGATTTTATTGATTTAATGCAAATGCTTATGAAAACGATCTTCCATTTATATCAATTATGTATGGGCAAAAATTAATTTATTCCTCCGGTCACCTGTTTGGCTAACTGACTCAGCAGGACAGACATTCCCCCTCCTGTCATAGCCGAGCCCGCAAAACACTAAACGTTCAGAAAACTGGAATTTGAAAGTTTCCATGTGCAAAACAACAAAAAAGCCCCGACAGGAGTTAGTGCCAACTGCTGAAAAAGCAGAGAGCGAGCGGTGGAGGCTGAGCAAGACTCCCTCGTCCTAGGCAAGACTGTAAAACACAACGGCTCTGATTTTGCCAATCCCTTAACCATGTGGCGGCACATTTATATGTGCCGGATCATCTGCGGCATCTGAATAAAATCAGGGAAGCAAAATTCTGCATATAAACATTTTGGCTAAGTGCCTTAACTCAGTCTTCTTATCTGGGGTTTCCACAAGATGCCACCTTGCATAACAATGCTGAGCACACGCTTGCCCACTCCATGTTTTCGGTAGCCTCCCGTGATCCCCACCGCAGGATTGAGTGGCTTTAGTTCTACCTCGTCCTGCGTTTCAGCGCCCCGTGCCTCTCCACGAAGAATAGTGCTTAAAGCTGTGTTGTCTTTTCCTAGGAAATTAATATTTAATTTCAGCAGAAGGGGCGGGTTGCGGGGAAGCAGAATTAGGAAGAACGCTATCGCCGGAGCCGAGGCGATGAAGGGAGAAAGTTAAAGACTCGGTGTGCAAACAAACGTCCTACTGCCAGTGGAGCCCCTCTTGTGCCACTAGCCTTGGTGTTGGAAAAAACCAGCACTCAACGCAGACAAAAGTACTTTGTTTGTTTCTCCCAAGCCAGGAGCAGCTCGGGCTGCGTGTGCTGCCCACCGGCTGCAGGGCTGTGCCGGAGCCAAGGTGCCAGCGCCGAGCCCGGCTCCCGCGGCTGCCACCGCGGCCCTCTCGCCGCCTCCCTGGGTCCTCCCAAATTTTAGGAAGGGAAACGTGCTCTCTCGGTCCCACATTTCAGCGGGAGCCTTTCCAAATCTATAAGTTGGTTTTTTTTGTGGAATTCCGAGCCTACTTGAAACACAAAGCCCAAACTCTGATTGAGCCATGGCTGGCTGGAGGGAAAGAAAAACCTAGAAAATAAGCAAAAGCCTAACGCCCGCCCTGTGAAATGAAATCCATCGAATGTTGGCTTTGAATGTTAACTAAATATTTTACATTCCTAATATTTTACCTTTGTTTCTACCTTTGCATTATTGGAAACGTGAAACTTCTTGCCAAAATCGAGTCTCCAGAATACAACAGCACTGTGCATGTTACCCCATAGTGTATCTGCTGGCACTGATTCCAGCTTCAAGGAGAGATAATTCAGAAGATCAATATTTAAAACAAAATTGCAGAAGTGAGGATTTTTTTTTTTTTCCCTGAGCTTCATTGGCGAAATTATTAAAAATAATAAATACAAAAGCGAGGAAATGGATTCTGGGACACACTGGGTATGTGTCACTTTTTAGGGGAATTTCATTGATTTTAAATAGAAGTATCACGACTGAAATGTTCTTTGCTAAATACTCGGAGTGTTTGTATTCTGAAATTTATCAAATTTTGTTTTGTGAGCCCTTTTTTTTTACTCGTAGTTTTTAATTTATACGAGATTGTCCTCTAAGCTTCTGAATGATACCTAAAGCAGACAGTCAGCAGGTAAAAAAAAAAAAAAAAATTTGAATATTTAAAATAGGCATTTTCTTTATAGTGCTCTGCGGTAATTAAAATCTTCATTTGCTTAAAAGCAAGGAACCTTTTTAAAGCAATAAATTAGCATTGCTTGACCCAAGGTCACTAGTAGTACTGCTTCTTCCAGCACTATTAATACCTCAAAGAAAAAGAAGGGGTGGTGTTATGACTCTGTTGCAATAGAAGTAAGATTTTCAATTTAATCACAGTTAAGTGTCGTGACCTTTTGATCTTGCATTGACTTCTCACTGAAATGTGGTCAAATTTCAGACAGCTAATTCCAAACTCTGCAAAGTCAAGGTGAAGTCAGAAAATAGGTTTGCCACGATGAGGGGTGGTTTTGAGGCGGTAGCAAGTGGTTTCATTGCCTAAGTTTTGTTTCACAGCAAAAACTTTTTCCACGGGATCAATAAATTACAGAACAATTTCTGGGGAAAGGAAAAAAGAATAGTATTAATTGCAAAAACCAGTAATTTGAGGGATTTTTTTAAAAATATTTTTTCCTACAGGTAAAGGGACCTTTTTTTCCCGGTTCATAGTGACAGAAATAATTAAGAAGGAAAACACTATTTGACTAAAGCTTCTACTAAGAATAATTTTTGGACCAAAGAGCAATCATCTTCACATAAAGTAGAGTTAATAACATGTAAAGAATGCAAAACACTCGTATTTACACATACCCTTTTACAGGTTGTTTTATTATTTTAGGCAAATAAATTGTGCTCGTTGGAGAGTGTTAGCTGGGAGTTTGTAGGATTATTTGCACAAGTTCTAAAGCAGGTCATCCACTATCTGGTCTCACTTATCCCACTGCAAATCACCACCAGCACTGCACATTTTAGGGATCTCGTGGTGCTGTAACCGCTGCAAAAGTACGCCAAAAAATCAGCTCTTCCCTCAGTTTTGCAGATTTTGTTCCAGAAATGTGTAGCCAACAATCTCCACGACTATGTAGGGTTGCTTAGTTACCTTTCTATGCCTGCTTGGAGATATGTTTTGAGACTTTACTATGTGTTGGAGTAAGGCTCTGGTTTGTATACAACATAGAGGCTGCATTATAAAAAACATGTAGGAGAGTCGTTTAAATATGCCTTCTTTAAAAAGAAGGATTCTCAAAGCTTAATTTATGCCAACACACACCCCAAGCACTCTGTTTAGTGCTGTAAACAAGATTCCCTTTTTTTTTTTTCTTTTTTTCTTCCTTTTTTTTTTTTTTTTTTTTTTTTTTTTTTTTTTTTTTTTTGCTAGCAAACATATTACCTAGGCACGGGACTTTTGCATTATCATGTCCTAGTGCAACACTCCTGTCCTCAGTTTGTACTCTCAGCCTTTTGAGGAAGTCTGGCGCCTCTGATCTATTTTCCACAGCAGACCCTGTAATTTTTGGCTGTATTTTATGTTTTTCAGATTCAAGTCAATCTGAAAGTCCCAGCCAGCCAAGTGAAGCTGATATTAAGGACCAGCCAGAAAATGGTAAGTTCTTACCTGCTGCTCCTGCTTTGGGATATTAAAACAGCCCATATATATAAAGATTTTTTTTTTCCCCATGTCTAATATAAAAAGATGATTCTGAATAATTGACATGGGATGGCTACAAATAGGTTGTGCACTCTCCTCATAGTAAAAATGCTACTGTTTCATTAATCTAAGGTAGCATTTGTTTCTCCAGTCCTGGAGAGAGACTTCTTTTTTTCCCCCTTTAAAAATAATTTTAATTAGGGAGATGCCATTAAAGAGCCTGCTGTATGCAACCCTTATCCTTATTCCTCCATAGCAAAGGCTTTCAGTCCCTGGGCCTTGAGTCACGACCTTCAGGGGAGTAGATACTTCAGGAAAACAGATCAGAGAGGCTCAGCTACAGCTCCTTGGTGCTTCTCTCCCTGCTCTCAAGAGGCAGTGGCTGGAGTGGCAGCAGCACTTTTGGGAGAACTCATATTCCTTGGACCAGGTCAGATTCAAAGTGGAAGCAACAGCTTCTACTGAACCAATGGCTTGCTTTGTAAAGCAGACCGGAAAAAATATCATTCAATCATAGTGGATTTCTGTAGGGACTGTATGTGAAAGGATGGATGTGTGTGTAATGGAACAGCTTCTCTTCCTTTTTGTGTTTAGCTGAGGTAGACCTCAACAATTTTTGTTGGCCCATTGGCAACCGAGTTTTGTTTTACTACTTATATTTGGGACTTAGAATGTCTCCCAAAGTGAAAAGGATGATTATTATTAACAGTTTTTCTTGACTTTTTCTGTCCATAACCAGAATTTTTTTTATAAGACCTAAATGTAGATTGGGTTATCCTCTGTACTTGGGGTCCACTCTACATATACAGAAAAGAATTTATGTGAAGGGTTTATGCCTCTGAAACCCTGTCACCATTTCTGGCATGTGTAAATCCATGCAGAAATGCAGTATCTATAATAATACACATGTGATTTCCCTTTCACGGAGCACCAAACTGCTTTGCCTCAAACCCCTACAGCTGTGTGTGTGTGTTCAGTGAGTGTTTTGGGGGCTTCATTAGCAGCCAAACAAGCTGTGAGGGATGGTGAGGCTGAGGGGCTACATTCACATCTGGACTGCTCTGGGGTTAGGGTTTAAACAGGGGATAAATGTTAAGGGAAGAAGAAGAGGTTTGGGTGAATAAAAACCTTTAAACTACCAGCATGAATCATAGGGCATGGAACATAGGGCTCGTTGGGCCGGTGAGATTTTTGGCTTTTGGGGCTCCTCCTGTATTTTCCTCCCATTAGATATGAAAGGTTTCATATTTTGATAGATTTTGTGCTGTTCGTCTCTAAACATACCATCTTAAAACATTGCTGTTTCTGAAAGACAGCGCCTAATTTCCCTTATCAATCCTGTTCACAGAAATTCTAATTTGTAGCCAAAGGATTGCAAGGTTAAGAGAAGAACTGACTAAACTGTGATTTTTGTTCTGCCAATTCTGCTATTTTTTTTTTTATGGGGAATATGTTGCCTGTGTTTATTAAATCATATTTTAATTTAGAATGTATTAGGCACCAAGCATGTTATTATTTCGTGTTTAGATAATATTCTTTTGCAGCCATTAAAGCACAGCTCTTCTTACCCTGCAGTTTCTTAATCTTTAACAAAGCTTGCTACTCAACAACTGCCCCGAAAAGCAGCAATGTCAGTGTTTAATAATGTAGAATCTGTAAGAGCCTAGTGAAATGAAATATCTCTGATTTGGAGCCTGTCTCTTCTTTGTAAAACAATCTTTTAGAGAATTCTTGGAACTTTGCTGGTGATCTGCAAAAGCTACTTTTTTTTAAAATAAACAGGAAAAGGATTTTTCTTCTTCTTTTTTTTTTTTGGTTTTTTTTTTGGTTTTTTTTGTTTTCTCAGTTTTACTAAAGGGTGATTTTTTTTCCACACCACAGCAGCAGCCTCCTCACTGGTTCTGCACCTTTTGCAAGTGCGTGTGTGGGAGATTTTCTAAGCCAGAGTGTTGGCCCTGAAGGGCTCGTTCCCCCCGGGCAGGCGCTGAGCTCATTCCCAGCACACAGAGCCCCCAGCTCCGGGGTACCCGGCGTAGATCAACACAGATCTGCAGCTCTTATCTCCTGAACGTGAGGATGAAAGCAAAACTGCAGGCTTTAGAAAATGAAAAACTGCACGCACAGAAACGGACACGATAAATCATATTAACTGCGTTGTTCTACGCTTGCTGGAGANTATATTTTTTTTTTTTTTTTTAAATCAGAGGAAAAATAGAATCATGAATAATCTTATTCCCACTGATGCCAGCAGCAGAGTGACCAGATTGAGGGCAGATTTGGAAGCATTTTTGCATATGTTTCTGGAAGGCACAAAGAAGTGTATCGATTCGGTGCTGCCTTTTCCATGCATGCATTCCTTCATTTTGAAAAAATAAATCTTTAAAGGCCTTGTGAGGGTTATGCAGCCTCTCTACTTGCCTGTTAATATCCTTTCTGTTCCACTCCATAAATTCTAGAGCTATTTATTATACACATATATTTTGCATACCTTGAGTAATGTAGGTTCAGAAGGGTCAACTATACGGCCCTGAAAAAGAAGGCCTCCTACTACAGATTTTAATTTATCATTCTAAATTGTATGTGTTGTTTTGCAAAGCCTAAATGTCTAACCTTCACTGAAGTGAAGTTCATGGGAAAAAAAGCTTCTCTTTTCTAGAGCCACTTCTGTTTTTTAATAGTGGGCTTTGCTGATGCATTTTCTGGAGCAGAATCATCACGGCCAGGGAAGATGGTGACATCTTCTGCTCTCAGTGGTGGCTTCAACACCAGCTCTGGCCTTTCCCTCAGCCTTCATTAAGCCAGAATAGTTTTCAGGCAGTCATCCAGTCACCACTGCAAATATTTAACAGAAATATTAAGCATTTAATTATTTCTAAAGAGAGAGATGCAACGTGATGGCCATGAAAAGCAAACACGCAGGGCTCGTTGGTGCATGGATGGTCCAAGGTCCAGATGTTTTGTGCTGGAGCTGGGGGTAAAACTAACACAGGTTGTGCACAGTGCTGCTCTGTCAGCATGGGAAACAGCTTTTTGGGGAGAGGCAGAAAATCTAGAATTCCTCTGTTTGTTATATGGGTGAGGAAATTTGCAGGAGGGATAATGAAAGAGGCCAGCAACTTCATCTGAAAGGCAGGAGCATGTTTTGATGCCCTGATATTTCGCTCAAATGAGGGATTTTTTTCTGACCAGCTGGGTGGAACACCCATGTGGAAAATTCCCCACTTTTGTAGTTGCCTAATGGTATGTAAAAGCTTCATTTCAGTTGGCACCACAAAGTGATTTTGCAATTCGCCCAATCAAAAAAAAAAAAAAAAGTTATTGATTTTAAAAGCTTGTTAAATGCACTGGTTTGGTGTTGTGTTTTATAAACAAACTAGTTTTCAGTGAAGTCAGGATGACAGAATGGGTAGTCTGATGTAGTGAAGTGACTGCATGCCTGGGGATCAGGAACAACTGAATTCCCAGCTCAGCACTGCTGTGGACTCTCTCTCAGGCTTTTGATTCTCAGTTTCAGTCGTGGAAATAGCTATCAGATAGATTTTCTTTTTGTAAGTAGGATTATTTTAAACTTTTGTAGGAAAACCTTTGGGTCTTTTTGTCTGCGAAGTGGGGATATTTGCGATTCTGGGTTTCAGAAAATATTAAAAGTAAGATCCTGCTCTGCTCCGTCAGGAGTTTGACCCCAGAGAAAGGCAGGGAGGAGGTGGCACAGAGTGGTTAATAACTGTGGCACAGAGCTGCGTTGCTGCTGTCAGTAAATGGATGTCAGGCAATGTTTGTGTTTGATGTGGTGGCACTGGTGAATTAATAAGTGCAGCGTAAAGGTGCACGCGAGGTGTGCTGTGCAAAGCAGGAGAATGCTGTGTCATTTCTGACAGGCTGCTCGGGGAGGGGGCTGTGATTTGGTGGCTCAGAGTTGGTAGCACAGCACTTTAATTGTAGATGAGCGAATTCTTTTCAAAGAAGTTGGGAAATTCTCCCATTTCAAGCGAGCAGGGCAGCATTCATCATTACAGCTGATTACAAACGTGTGCCAAATCCATTGCTCAAACAATTTCTGTGGAGGGAGAGGCATTTTTTTCTAAAAAAATTAAAATGTGTAATGCCCAAACCAAATGCTTTGTAGCTTTAATGCAGTCTCACTGCTTTGAGCTGCAAGTACCTTAACAGCACTGCAGGAAATGAAAGGCACATTGTTCATTGAAACATTAAAAAAAAAAAAAAGAGAGAGAAAAGAAAAACAATGATGCACCGTAACTCGCAGAACTCGTTTTTCAGCCCTGCAGTAACTACACTGGACTTGTAAATATCATCTGTGAATTCTTTGCTTAAGTAGGGTTGGACTTGAATATTAAACCTGAGAAAAATGTTTAAGTATGTGCTTGCTTTTCCATGCCTAAAAACATAAAGGAAGAAATTCTGGTCCTTGAGCTGTCGGGGGGGAGAGAAGGCCACAGTGGGAACAAATGCAAAGGGAAGTTCCTGCTTCTTCTCTAGGCAAAGCTGGCCATGGAAGGCATGAAACAGCTTTGGCTGCAAGGGAGGAGGGGATTATGTGTGGGAAGACCCCTCTGCCTTAACTAATGGGCTGCAGAGTCCAGTCCCTCTGTGAGTGCTTTCCTTCTGGTCCCAAGTTTGGCATTCCATGCAGTGGGATAGTTTTGGCCATTGGAAGTGGTGCCTGCCTTGCCCAAGGCTTGGGCACTCTTCTTGGACTCAGAGTCCACCCTTCAAACCCTCCTCCCAAGCAGAGAACAGCTGCTCTTTGTGGCTGTCCCCATCACGGAGCCATGTTGCAGGTTAAATGGTAGCTGAGAGACATCCAGCTCCTTCCACAGCCAAATTTTTAACAAGTGGAAATGTTCTGCCTTCCAAGGCCGTCCCTTCTGCTCAGGCCATGTCTGACCTCTCGTCTCCACTGCTTCAGGTGGAGTCCAGCTGCCTCACAGGCTTTCAGAGCTGCGACAGAGCTTGGTGCCGAGTCACCAAGGAGGTGCTGGAGGTGTCTGGAGGCTCCTCTGTCCTTGGATAAGCCCCTCAGCTCCCACCTGAGGAGTGCAAGGACACGAGCAGTTCTCTGAACACACAGTGCTGAAACTGGTGCTGTTAGAAAATACGTGGTCTCAGATGACTAACATTCCTGAAACACCTCATTTTCAGGAGATAACCGAGCCTTGCAGAGAAAGTTTTCTATCAGTTACAGCTGCAAAGGCAGTAATACAGTAACGGCAGCTTTTATTAATGTTCTTGTTCATGGGATTATTTGCATCAGAATCTTATAAATGCAAGAAGACTCTCCTCTCTTGTTTACAGAGCCACGCTGAGGAGTTATCACAGCCTGAGGGACTAATCTAAAATTAACTTTCTTCAGAAAAAGCTTTAAAAAAAAGCCCTTAGCATTTCCAATAAGGAATCTCATCGCTGGCGCTGAAGTCAGAGCTCCTGGTGATGTCAGCTTGTTTGCACCTTTGTAACTTGCCAGGACCAAATTCTGAACAGATTTGCACCCTTATGGATCACGTTGTCTGCTGACTGGGAACAGCAGCGGGGAAATTTGTCCAGGCTTGGAAGCTGTGGCCGAGTCAGGGAGTACTGGTGGGGTTGGTCTCTTCTGGCAAAAATGGGACTGGGCAGGATGGGCTGTTGACTCTTACAGGACCCATCAGCCAAGAAAGGTCTGATGAGGTCCAACCTGTGTTTCATCACCCCTTGAGAGTGCCTGTAGGCAGCTCTGAGAGCCAGCGTTTCCCAAGGAAACAAAAGCAGATATGTCTGGTTATAAATTCAGCTTATGTGTGATGTAGTCTTGCATTTTTCTCGTCTTATTTCATTACATTCCGAAAAAGAACTAGAAATACAGTATTTCAATCATAATAATCTAGAACTGAAACTTTGTAGCATCCAGGTGCATTTCCTACCCAGATTCCTGACTGTCGTGAAGAACCATCTGAATAATTAGGAAAGAAAACACCGTTTTCCCCCATATTACCATATTCTCTTTTGAGTCCAGGCTGTGAGGCACAGTGACACCATTTCCAGGATTTAGTGGGTCCTCTGGTAGGCTCAGGATTTAGCCTGCTTATCAGTGGCTGGCACTCTCCTGGGGGAATCCAGCGATGGCAAATGGCTGGATTCTGTCAGTCGGGTGAGAAACGGGAACGTCAGTGGGGTCAGTTGTGCAGCCTCTGCTGGGGATGGCCAGAGACCCTTCTCATCAGTGACCCGCAGTGCTTGAGGCTTGGGGATTGACAGAGGACCTCAGTTTTCACTGCTGCTAACCATTAACCTTCACAAGCAAAGCATTCCCACAAAAAATCCATCCAAGGCGAGGATGACAGGAAATATTCAAAGCATGAAATGAATGCTTATAGCATGACAAAGCAGTGCTTGAAAGACATGAAACGTTCATTACGCTTGGAGTGGCTGAACGCTGCGAAGGAGAGGAGAAATAAGAATGTGGCTCTAGTATATATTTTTATTTCTCCATGTGTGTGTACAGAAGAAAGGCAGTGAACCTTTCCAGTGGATAAGGTGCGTAAATACAGCTGCAATTATTCTAAGTCGTTTCAAAAATATATTTTTATTCTGCTGCTCCTTTCCATGAATCTTTATCCGCGAGATAACAGCAAGGGCCATCTAGAGGGCAGCTCGGAAATGGGATGGCCAGGAGCAGCCTCCTAGGGAACTCCTGAGCTTCCCTCTGCAGGGCCAAGGATTTTCTTTGTCCTGAGGGCACCTCAGTGCCAGGTCACTGCCCCCTCCTCTGTGGCAGCGCTGGGACGGGCAGGCAGCCATGGCACCCCCTTCTACCCGTGTCCCATCTTCCAGGGTCCTGGACACGGCAGCTGGAGCTGTGAGCAACCTCCAGCTTTCACTACAGCTGTTCTTAATGTCTGTCTTCTTGAGAGAGCTGCTGTTTAATTAACAGCTGAGAGCTGGGTTGCGTCAGAGTAATTGCGGCCGCCGGAGCGGACCACAGGCTTAAGGATGCTTTGGAACACCACCCTGCCCACCACGAGGCTGGGCACTTAGGGAAAGGAGTTTGTTTGTGGTATGGGCATCGTTTAATTTCTGTTGAGTGGAGAGGGGAGTTTATTAGTGGAAAGAGGATGTGATGCCAAGGTCTGGCTTGCAAAACAAAACCCCAAACCTTTCTATTTGTCTTTCTGTATAAAAATTCCCTAATGCTCGGCAATGTAAGACAAAGGGAAAATTTTACTTGCAGGAGAATCGCCTTCCACAATAACCAAGAAAAAAGACTCAAAACGCCCACGCCAGAGCAGCATGATCCAAAATGTGAACTTTTTACGCCTCCCCAACCTTCTAGGTTAGGCTTCCAACCAAGTGATCTTTTATTATCAACATGATATACCCTTGACATAATTTGGCGCAGTAAAGCTTCTTCTGCTGAACTCGTGATTTCATTTACTAGATCTGATGGAAGTTCTGTGAACCACGGTAAAATGTGATAATTAGTAGTTTAATTCTTTTAGGGTGTGCGTATTAATTGAAAAGGCTTGAACTATAAATACAGGGCCTGTGGATAAAAGCCCCCTCTGAAATCAGTCGCTTACCCGAAGTATTCATTACTCCACGTCTGTTTAGGTGGTGTCTCTTTGTGGCAGCGTGGCAGGGAGTGGGAGCCCTCCACTCAGAGATCGCAGCGGCGAAACCCAGGCTGCCTCA
>VZRR01008910.1:231280-320770 GCA_013398015.1 Oreocharis arfaki | reverse complement strand
AAAAAAAAAAAAGGCAAAAAGGGGCTGATTAAATTTAAAGGAGAAAAGTTTCCTGCTGTGCCCCAGAGTAAATCTGTAGTCAGTGAAGCACTTCCTAGTAAACAAGAGATGTGCATGGTTACAGTGGGGTTTTATTATTACCCACTGCCATTGTTTTCCATCTTCGTAAGATTCAATTAATGCAATCATTTTAGAGTGTCTCTAATCATTACCTCCCGCCCTCCCTCACTTGCACTTGAAGCAAGGGGATCTGCTGCAAGCCACCCTCTGGGATGAGGAGCCGGCACCTCGCTCCCGTCCCTGGCAAGGAGAGGCACAAGGACGTGATAGGGCTGCTCCTGGGAATCCGAGTATTTCTCTTCTCTCTCTCTGGCCTTTGCAGGATGCATGGCCAGCACCCCAACCCTCACCCAAGGGGCCCCTCCCGTGGTGTCCCCTCCCGTGGGGCCACCGTGGCATCCCAGCAGTCCCCCTGCCCTAGCCAGGCACAGGGGTGTCAACACCAGCGCTCAGCCCATGGTGGGCCAAACCCCCTCCTGGTATTTCTTCTCCTGGGATCATAAGGGAGGATATTGCTTATGTAGCTGTACCACTCACAGGGAATCCAGACCTCTGTCCCTGTTATTTTTCTGCTTTAATTCCTTACTCTTAAGGTTTATCTGTAACAGAAGGCTCTTTGACAGCTGCATCTCCATCTGAAAACCTGCTGGTGTTTGGGGGGTGTCCCCACCTGACCAGCTTTGCACTGCAGACCTCCTGCAATTTTCCCACATGTTAGACCTCGAAGACCTGATTTTCAGAATCAGGGAATTCGCTTTCAGGAAGTTTCCAGCAGCAGAATGCAGAGAGCTGGCCGTGTCCCCCACGCCCTACAGAGGGGAGCCAATTTTATCGTACAGCCGAGCATGCCAGAGCTGGAGCTGCAGGAGGAAGGGAATGGTGAGGAGCAGGAGAGGGTGGACAGCAGCTTGACAGGCTGAGGTGGCTGCGGTTTTGAGGCAGGAGGGGATCCCCACAGATTTTTGTGAGGGAAGGCTTAGAGCAGTGGTTGGGTAGTGGCCCACGTCTCCATGTAAATCAATAACAAAGTGGGCTGTGTGACAGCCCAAGCAAACAGCTGAGGAATGAGGCAGCCCAGTATTAGTGAATCCAGATTTCTGTCTGCCTTGGCCACATAGGATGGATTTGCAGTAGGACTGGGAGCCGTCCGCTGTTAGAAGGAGAGGGAAGTAAAGATCATCCCGTGCACAATATAAATGTAAGTTGTTATTACTACTATTGCTATGTCAGCCGTAAACTGTTCCCACGAGAACAGAGATGCAGCATCATTGAAAAAGAATGTCTTACTGTGAAATGGGCAGCAGAAACACTGTGGCATTATCTGCCGGGCAGTGAATTTACCTTGGTGACAGATCATTATTCCCTCCTGCAAACGAACCGGATGAAGGGCAGGAACACAAGGATAACTCAGCTGCACTTGGATTTTACAGGCTTCTGAGTTGAAAAACAAACAAACGAACAAAAAGTAGCCAGATAAAACTGTAAGGATGGAGAATGTCGAGAGAGATTGCTTGGGGCAAGAAATGGGGAGGACAGCAAATTTTCTTCCAGATCTATGCTGGCATGATACGTGGACTAAGACTTGGATTTCATCCCATCTAACATTAGGCATTAAAATGAGACACCAGTGATGAACCTAAAATCCTCACTGTCCCTCTGTAATCAGTGGATATACCAGGTCTTTTGAGAATTAATCTCTCTCTGTTGAACCTCAGGGAGCTTTAAGACCAAGATATTTCAGTCTAACACTGTAATTGCTCTGGACCTGAGATTCTGCTGCTGGAAGAAGTCACCTACCCCTCTCCCACTCATCCTGACAAGCCAGAATAGACAGAGTTGGGACAGAGTTGCTCAAGAGCAAAGGTGGATGTATCAGGGCACGTGGGCTTGGCTGAATGATTTCTTCATCATTGGATGTAGGGAGTAGAAGAGTGGACAGTGTATCTACTGCCCATGTGTACTTTTTCCCTTTCTGTTTTTCTTTTGAATTCTACAGAATGGGAGTTTCTTAGATAAATTATCATTTTCGATAAGTATTCATGTGCTCCGTGGAGGAATGTGCCTAGGGATGGGCACACTGGCAGCGAGAATTTCCTCCTCAGCTCTTCCAGTGAAGTTTTGTTCTAAACTGCCCAAATGAAGCCATTATTCAAAAGTTAAAATGTTCTGTTCCAGTTCTTGTTTTCATTCTTTCATGTGTCTGGGGACTAAACTTCTGTGAAAAAGAGCCCATTCTCACAAGATGCCTTGCCTAATTTTGCGGACAAGAGAGGTTTAGCTATTCCAATTACGATGAGATAAGAATCTGAAATGTTTGGGATCTCATCCATCCTGAGTTGAACTCTTAACTTTTCCAAGATCCATCCATCATTATTTTTCCCTTTATTTCTGCATTTCAGTAATGCAAGCAAAGGAGGAACAGAGAAGAAATGAATGTTTATGCATGATAAACCATAATAGATGGGTTCTCTTTTTACCTGAGTTGCTTTAGTTTAATGTAGAGCTCTCTGCCAGTGGAATTCCTTTTCCTTTTTCATTTTTTCCTGCCAGCTTGAAAGTCAGTCAAAGTACAAACTGTCACAGGCCAGACTGCTAACCGTGGCCCAAAATATGAAGTCCTGGCCCCGTGGTATCTTCAGATTGTCTTCAATACATGAGGATAGGGCAGTCCACCCCAGTGCCATGTTCCTGCATCCCTGGGTATTGCACTGTGCCACACACACTGACTGCTGGGCTGGGTTAGAGGCTCTAGAGAGGCAAATCTACCACAGGAAGGGAGTGCAAAGGCTTGGCCGCCCAGCCCAGCTTCCAGCAACAGATTCATCTCACGTCCTCACTGGTACCCCAAAAGCGTGTCTGAGTTGCTGCAGGCACCCTCTTGGGATGAGACATCCCACCAACATCATCCCAATTCCCTGAGCACCTCCCCTGGAGCCACCCAATCTGCCACACAGGGGATAAGCACTTGAAATCAGTTAAGGACGAGCAAGGTCCCTCTCTGCCTCTTCTGTCTACTGTGTTAATGTTGAATCCCTCACAATGAGTGAACTCCGAGGCCCCCTTTGGGCTACAGCTTGAGCAGATTACACGAGAAGAATAAACTTGGTCCGTGTTCTGGCCTGACCTTGGCCTGAACCTGAGAAAGTGAATGCCCCTATCACACCAACATGTGTCTGTGGAAGTACAGTAAACACAAACGAGGGTCAGTGGCCCTCTCTGTCCTGCAGTCCCAGGCCAGGAGTCTGGAGTTTTGGGCTGTCCGCCCAAGTACTTGTTAACAAATGTCCATTCTTAGTCCGTAAAGGAATGTAGACAGGGCATCCTGCCCTACAAAACATAAACTTAGAATGAAACGGAAAGAGAGTCTCAGTCATCGTGCAGACCTCTGCTGCTGGTTTCCACATCCAGCAGTCTCTTCCCACTGGATTTATGTTGCTAGTGTGGGACTTGGCTGGGGAATTGCCCACTAATAACACTGGGTGTTCTCCACCGCTGTCTGAAAGTGTGGTTGCCTGCTTAACCCTGAGTGCAGCAGAGCTTGGGAAGTCAGTCAGTCAGTCTGTGGGGCTTCCTCCTCCGGGCTTGGGGGAGGCAGAGATCTGCCAGAGCCTGGGATATGAGCCTGGAGAGCCTGGGTCACCCCGGGACAGGGTTGTGTTGCTTTCCAGGGGTGTGCAGTACTTTGTCCGTGCACCTTCACTCTCCCAGCGGGGCCAGTCAGAGGCAGATGGGCGGGGTGACATGATGTGACTGGTGACAAATCTCCTCCCTCCCCAGCCACAAGAATAACTAACGTGTAAAGTGAGTTAAAATAACTGATGTTTAACTGGTGGGAGTCAGCCTGCTTGGGACTAAAAGCTATCAGAGTTGGTTCTGTGCAAAGAATAGAGAAATAAGAGACTCCTGGAGAGAAAACTCCAAGAATTCCGTTGAAAGGACAATGGGTAAATACACAATATCCATGGAGTTTACTGTGAATTACAGTTTGCTCACCGGTGGTGGAAGTAAGAAGCAGCTCTGAAGGGAGAGGAAAGCCATGGGGAAAGGTGGAGCTGGCTGATCCTCGTGACTCAGCTTCCATGCCCAGCTTTTTTACTTTCACATCACATTTGTATGCCCTAATCTTGCACAGATATTTCTACAGCTTCCATTATCGTGGTGTCCTGCCACAGACTTTTAGAAGTGCCGTGGTGTGAAGAGAGGGGAGTGCCAGGAAGGGAGGATGAGAGGAACCAGCTGATGAAGTTGCCAGGGTTTGTGTCCATATCACCCAGCAAAGTGGGCAGGGAAGCTGCCCTCACCTGACCCCATCCCCACCAGCTCCTCCTGGACTCTGGGCTTTCCTAGAGAATCCTGCCATATTATCTGCATACATGGATTATTCCTGTAGCTATAAACTAACATACACATTTAAAAAAACACGTGATACTCTTTTTATAGCCCCCTAATTCTGTGTCCACAGGACTTCAGACTCCCTTGGTTCAGCTCTGAGAGTGTCTGAAGGGTAACCTTGGAGGGTGCATTTATCTACCACCAGCTGAGGGAGGGTTTTATAGATCCTAAAATAATTACAGCATTGCTGAGTGCAGTTGTATAATTTCTTGGCAATATACTAATTAAAACGAGATATTTACACACAATGCTTATTTAAACTTCAGACTTATTTAAAAGAATCTGCATACTTCTAGTAACTGTGTATCACAGCTTTATTAAGGATCGTGTTTTTCATGCAGATTGAGTTCTCGAGCTCTGTTATCAACAAAAATGAGCCTATGGCTTTATGTTC
Source organism: Oreocharis arfaki (assembly GCA_013398015.1). Classification (NCBI taxonomy): domain Eukaryota; kingdom Metazoa; phylum Chordata; class Aves; order Passeriformes; family Paramythiidae; genus Oreocharis; species Oreocharis arfaki. Next base: position 315,924 of record VZRR01008910.1, on the reverse strand, counting down.
AGGCCTGAATACTTCCAGGGCATCTGAATCATCCTGGTATTTCATCTCACCATCTAAAATTACTTTTCAAATACTTTTTTTTTTTTTTTTTAACTTGCTGTGTTACGGCAATTAGAAACCGCTCTGTGTTTACTAGGAACAGAGAGTCCAGCAGAGCGGAGTGTTTAATGTGATGAATAGCGTTAGGAGCTCAAAGAAAAGTCAGATGCGTGTCGACACGTATCAAAGCTGTTCTGCTGCTCAGAATGACTGTTCGTGATACTCGTTTCATGATAAACTTCCTCAGAACATGATGTTACTGGAAAAGAAATGATCCATTTCTCTGAGAAACACGCAGGTGACACAGTTGAGTCAGCAGCTTGCAGCAGTGACACAGGCTTACGTTTATAAAAATCCCCTCTGAACTTTTGTCTCCTGCGTGCGTAGATCAGAGCCTTAAAATCTGTCCTGCTTCTTGTGCTCACTTGGTAGCTGTTTAAACTAGCAAAAATCTTCCCACCACCCTGGTGAAGGGGTAGATTCCCGGCCTTAGAAGTCTCAGTAGTCACAAAACTTTCCTCTTTCGTAAGTAATTCACCATATAAATGTTAGTGTCTGCGGTGACCACTGATATCTCCGGGGAAATGACAAACATGGAAAAATAACAGACTGCTGTGGAAACCAGAAAATCCTACCTCCCATCCGAGAGGGTTTAATTATTGGAGTTGCAAGCATTTCCCCGTGCACAAGCATCTCGGCATTCATAGGTGGAAAGTACCTCATGCTGTGTTTGAAATATCAACTGGATTTAAGAGAAGGCTTTGTGCTTCAGCATGGACCTTTCTTAGCCTCCTGCAGATGGTTCCTATTGCTGAAAAGAGACATGACTTGTGAGATGGGGAGACCTCCGTGCCGATTTTCCGTGCTGCTCTAATCCCGCTTTACACCCATAAAGGACTTCAGTCCTTAAGCCTTTACCCTCGTTCTCCTAAATATTAAAATTATTTTCCTGAGTGTCATACCGTATTAAAGCAGAATGAAAATGGTTTTAACAATTGCTGGCATGGGGCTTCTGTACAGCATGTGTGTCACAAATCATGTCACTTTTCAGCAATAGGGCTGCTGCCAGCGGGAGGCTCAGAAATGCTCATGTTAATCAAAAATTTTAATTTCAAATCAAATTGACAGTTTACACATGGTGAGAAATGCTTCTCACCATGTGATATTTCAGTATGCTACACTGGGCAAAATGGGTGCACTTTCCTGTTAAGAATTTTGACTACAGTATCTGCAAATTTATGGGTTTCAGTGTATTGGGTATGGTAGTGGTTGATCTGAGGGAGCCCCTTGGAGAATAGGAGACAGAAGGGTTTTCATGCAGCCTGGCACTGGTGAGCCGCTGTTGGCACATGCTGCTGGAGAAATGACAGGTATTCAATAAACATCACTATGGTTAAGAGGAAGATTTAAAGGAGGGAGGGGCTGCAGTGCTATAAACAGGATTTGAAACAAATGTGCTTATTTCAGCCCGTGATTAGTCTGAATACCTAAGTATTCCACACCAGTTTTTAAATATCCTTACATTCATTTTCGCACTGATGTTCTTCACAAGGCATGAACAATAATATTTATGGCATTAATACTGTAGCTAAATTCTAATTTGGAGCAGTGTAAACCCAAGTAGACTCCGCATGTTCCAAGGCAGGCTCCGGCGGCGTGCGGACCGGAACGCAGCTACGTGTCCTGCCTACGGCTCACAGCCCTGCCATCGGCTTCTTCCTCCTGCCAGAAGCTTCCTAGTGGACAAATTTAGAAGGCAAAATACCAGTTTATGCTTGGTGAGGAGTGAGAGGAGCAAGGACAGATGATGGAGAGAGGAGCAAGGGCAGCTGATGCAGGATGCGCGACTGGCCGCAGACAGATGAGTCGTACAAAGCCTGGTTTTCAGGCTCCACCAGAAATAAGATGCTGACACCAAAAAATGGCCAATAGATAGAACTGTGATCCTTACATTATCCTCTTTAGGAAGTTTTCCAGCTTTCTGGGGGGTGCTGAGGTTAGTGCAATGCCACGCTCATGACTGGGGTGTTATTTTACAGAGGCCTTGGAGGGGGAGATGGGCAGGGAAGGCAGCATCCCCTTCTGGGTCTTCCCCTCCAGTGCCCATATTTGCCATGGGGTGGGTGGGTGCCTGTTGGTGGGTGCCTGGGAAGCACCCTGCAGCAGCACATGCTGCCAGCTTTCCCTGGAAGCTCCATTTGGACACTGAGTCACTGGCAATATCACCACAGACCTTGGAGATCGCAGCTGTCACTGCTCTTGTAACCAGGGTTGATATGAAAATATGAAGATAAATAACTCCTTCATATTATTATTTTCAGGGAGGCAGGCTTTTCTTTTTATTACTCTTTTTATTGTTGGATGCTATAAATATTCTGGAATTATTATCCCAAGGTAGATTTCATCTCATTTACTTTGAAACGTTTTTGAGGAGGCACATTATTTTATAAGCTGCCAAATGAGTATGACCATTTATAATGATTTTTTTCCTCTTTTCTTTAATATTTGATTTTTGGATGGAGGACCTGAAACAGAAATATGCTAATTTAAGACATCTGTTGTTTTTCAAGCTATAGGCCCCTATCGGTATTAATGCAGGTTTTTTTATCAAATTGGGTTTATGGTAGACTGGGAGATTCTAAATTTTTATCATTATATGAAAAAACTGTATTTAACTTATTTCTCACACACACGAGTACTGAAAAGCACCCAGTGATGTTAGGAGTCATCAGAAATGAAAAACCACACCAGACATCTTAGATCTTGGAATGGTTTCCATTACACAAGGTCTTTAATGTGAATTGAAATGCTTTCAATGTTTCACGAAGACCTTTGTCTTCAAGAGAAAGGAACTCTCCGTGTGCCACCACTTGGACAAAACCTGACATGATTGATTGCAATCTGTAATCGGTTCATTAACGGTAATAAGTTTCCATTAATTCCACTATCTCTGCACTTAAATATAAAATGAGTTGAGTCTCCTAAGAGCTGAGGCTGCAGTGGATCCCTGCAGGATCAGGCTGCTGGTGACACACCTGATGCCACGTTTGCTCTGGTCCACATTTATTAATTCACAACCCGGACCCTGAAGCTCAATATGACAAATATCGAAAGAATAATTAGGCACTGTTCTCATTAGAGATTATGAAGTAGGAAAGGTAACACACAGGGAGAGGTTACACATGTATTTGTGTTCTGATTCACCTCTGGAGGATCCCTGGTCAGGTGGGTTCCTTAGGGAAGGGTGAGAGTCCTTCCTCCAAGCCACCCCCAGCAGACGTTGATTCCCAGCGGCCACAAACCGTATGGAAGAGGAGCTGAACTTGGGCTCTGGGCACCCACAAAAACGAGCAGTTTTAGACAGACAATTTCACTGTCTGCTGGTTACAGACTTTTTAGCTAAAACCCAAAAAGGCAAATCATTTGCCAGTGGTTTTGCATATTGTGAAGGGTTAACAAAACTTTCATTATCACAGTCTATTAAGCCAGGACCAGGAAACAATTTCTAATCAACACTCAGATCTGGGCAGGGATTGTGCAGTCTTTTGTAGGAGGCCTCAGATCTGTGTTCTCTATTCTCACATGCTCACTTCCAGCTGTTGTCATTGAAATCCCACATAATCTCCCCGGGTCAAAGGGCAGTCATCCATGACTGCCGCTGTTAGGAGGTTATGCTGATTTCTGTTGTCAAATATTGGCCCTTTTCTCTTTCAATCACTCCCATTCTACTTTTTTTAACAAGAAAGATCCAGCCTAGAATTGTATTACATGACTTTAAAGTCTTAAAAGTGTTCCTCTATTGTACTAACACGACATGCCCTGGACGGTCTAATCCATCCTGCTATGGGCCACAAAGAAAGTTCTGGTGCTTCTTAAAACCTCAGCCAAAGGCAGGTAGCGAGTCAGGGGAAATAATCTGTGACATGTGGCCCTGCAGTTATTCCACAAGAAAATGTGCAACTTGTCCAAGGTGAGCTGTTGCTGTGGTATTAAAATTAAATTGGAAATAACAAGCCAAAATAGGAGTGGGAGCATTTGTCAGGCAACGAGAGATGCTTCTGTATCACCTTTAATATATAATGCCTTGCTTAACTCTACTATGAAATGTCCATGAATTAAAAATGTGGTCTAATTTAGCATTAAAAGTTTCTCATTTACAAATTTGAGGAATGCCTGTTGTACAAAGCAATTAAAATAAGGCCACTGTGGCAGCTCTGGTGATCAGTATTTGGGGGCTGCTGGTAGATGCAGATTTCGTTGTTGCTACACACCCCAGCCTGGTGCTGTCTGCCGCTGGACTGGCACAGACGTTCCCTTGGGCAGAGTGTTGTGGTTGGCATAGGTGGTCTCTTCAGTCTCCATATTTTTTAGATATGGAGTTCGTTTTTTTACGTACTCGGCTTAGCCCCATGGATCTTGCTTTGTATTTCCAGCGTGGGATAGAGCTGAGCTGTTTCTCAGCAGTGGTGGGGCTGCCTCAGCTGGGTCAGCCCAGCCTTGATAAACTCACCTTCCAATTAAGCAGAGTGTAAATGTTATGAAGGTCTTGACTGAAGCACGCATGTTCAGTCCTTTCTTTTTTGCTGGAGAATGCAGATTAGGAGTAACTCCCTCACCCCCATCCTCCTCAGCCAGAGCAGCCGTGGAACAGCTAATCTTTTGGGAGTCCTCAGGGTGAGCCGGGTTCCCTCTGATAACATCCCCTCTCTCCAGGCCTGCATGTGCTGTGTGATACAGACATTAATTTTCTCATCAACATTATTGCTCCGCATTGTTTGTGAAACATGGGATTATCTAGATAGAGGATAAAACCAAAAGGAATCGAGTTGCACTTCGAGCAGAGAGGGCTTTTCTTTTAATCAGGCATTTGGTTAAGATAATAGGCTTGAGACCCTAATTGATTATTACTATTTTAAGGTTTTAAGATGGCTATGTATAGTGAGATGCTGAACGTGAAAAAAAGCTTTAGAAATGGGTTCAGTGCTAGTTTGGGAGACTTGTGTAATTTCAAAACACTGAGAAGGAATCAAAGTCTCCCAAAAAGCTGTTCTCTGAAGCTTAATACATTGTCACTCAGATTGTAGTGGAAGAAAAAAACTGGATTTGGATTTCTTCATCTTCAAAGAAGTAACCCTCTCCCAGTTTTATTTAAGCTTGGCTTTCAGGAAACCAGCTGTATCTCTGTTTAGAAAATACCTTGTATATTTGTGGTGCAATCTAGCTGTTTTATAGCAAAAATAATACTGTTGGATTACACAAGGAAGCCTGCTAATTAAACAACAATAATACCTTGAGCACCTTGAAAACATCTTCAGATATTCAATTAAGGAACAATAACCCGATGAACTTTAACCTATAGACTATATTCAGACTTTCTACATAAAAGTAATTGCATCAGTCATGATTTTCTCAAGCTACAACACAAGCTCTTGATTGGTAGCTCAACGTCTGAGACTCCTTTTTACTGCATTAATTGGGAAAGCAGACAATACTCTCCCTGTAAACTCGATTTTAGGACGAAGGTTAGTTGCCTTTGTACACGTTTACTCATTGAAATAGGAATGTTTGCTTAATAATTCAAAACAAATAGCACTAGACAACAAGTCCTAATCCTGATTTCTCCTCTGCCAGTGTAAATTAGGAGAAAATGAGGTGAAACTCTATTTGATCAGTGTAGAAAGATTTGTTTAAAAACTTCTTTGAGAGAGATCAGAATTAGGCTCGAGCAATTGAAGCCTTTTCTTCTGGCTTCTTTGCTGGGATGCAAAAGAAGAATATGTAAATGGCATTGTGAATTTTCTCCCCAATTAAAGCAGCCATCAAGTTATGGAAAGATGTTTTCCATGTGGTACCTGGTACGATAACGTCGTGCTGTAGTGCACAATGATTTATCAGTTACCATCCTGATCTGCTTTATTCCATTTGGTTTTATTATTCTGTGGTTTTTCCCCCCTTAGGGGAAAGATGATCATCTTTGTGGGCCGAAGTGAGATCTTAGGTGATGAGCTAAGTCCTACCTGCCCCTAGACTTGACTGAAGGAACAATTCAACCATTTATTTTAATTCCTCCTTAAGGTTGTCAGCCCGTCTTTTTTAGGCAGGGCAGTGAGCACGTGCTTTAGTCAGGCATGTGATGGAAATGAAGCTCGTGCTCCTTGACTTTGCTGAGTCAGGGTCTGCCTTGGCCAGCCACGTGTCTTAATTTGTACCCAAAATTTCAGTGAATGAACCCTGCAAGGTTCATTTTTGAGCACCTCCTTTACTACCAAACTGCTGCACAAAGCTGCAGACATAACCTGTCAGACACAGTAGTTTCAATGTCCTGTCTTGTGGATATTGAGCAAAATTATCACAGTGCAGGTATTCCAGTAAAGTGCCCCATGAAAAGTAAATCTTGGGAACTTTCAGAATGTTTAATCATCTTTTCAGTACAGGAGCTTGTTAATGCTAACATCTGCGTATGTATTTGCTTGACTTTACCTGTTTTTCTTCTCATTCAGAATTAAGTGGATCAGCCAAACTGATACATTTTTGCATTTTGACCCCAGTTAATAATGTTAGCTTCACATCTTTTGTCCACTTTGCTGTTTCCCAGTAATTCTTCTTTTACACATCTAGGTTCTTTGCACTATTTCCCACATTTTCTTCTCGCATTGTTACCCCACCTCAGCAAAAACAAGAGTCTTAGGCCTGGATTTTACAGTCTGAGCCATCCAGGCAAACCTTTAAAATTCCATGGGGTTCTACTGAACTGCAAATTCACAGAGCAACCGTACATCAAAATATATTGATGATACAGCCCTAAGCCAAGGGCATGGCTTCTGTGGGTATCAGGGTATTATTAATGATTGGCAAGAAAAGCCCCCGATTTCCTAATGTTTGTAAGTAAATATCAAACTGGAGAGTTGTGAAATTCGCCTTTCATTTGTGAAATGTTTATTTTCAGTCTTGAAGTATGAAAACCTAACCACGCTCGTTGCATGCTGCTGTTTAATGATTACTATTGCATGCACTCCCATAAGGAATGTTCCTGCAGGAGTGAGGGGACGTTTCAAGTGTACCCAAGACAGGAATAGTGAAGTCAGCATGCCCAAGATAACTTATTCATCTTCTCTCATGCCCTGAGAGTTAGAATGTATTTAAAATGGCACTTTCATTTCTGGTTTTACCTGTGTGTGACAGGTTAAAGTAATGTGGTTTGCCTCGCCGCAGTCACATTTTTACTGGATGATTACAAAGGGCTCTAGACTTTCCCTTTAAAAAAATCAGCCAAATAGGCTGTCATGGCTGTGATTCGGGTGGTTTTTTTTTCTTTTTCCCTTCCATATTCAAATTTCACCTTCGCTCTCCGTGCAGCGGGAACCTGCCTGAGCAATGCAGGTGGGAGTGGACACCGGAGCAGAGCCAGTGCGGTGCGCTGCGAAAAAAACAACACGTGGCAGATGTTCGTGGCATTGCTGGATGCACTTCTGGAAGTTGCTCAGATACTGCCATGATGAGCACAGTGTGAGAAGTTACATAGCATAGACTGGCTTCCCTCCGAGGGGCTCTGCGGAGTAGTAAGCGTCCTGGCCCTGATCCAGCAAGGCACTTAAGCATATGCTTAATTTTAGGCACATGAGTGGTTTCAGTGAAGACCTAAGAGAATTATTTTTAATTCACAGATCATTTAATTCAATAGGCAGGTCTGCTGCAGCATATGAAAAGTAGATCTTCATATTAAAAATACTTGGGAAATCGGCGATGAGCAAACGTTGTGTATGGGCAGCAACCGTTTCTAAAAAGCACAATGAGGTAGTCATCACCTTTATTGTGGGAAAATACAAAGCAGGTCAGGCAAAAGCACTTACAGCTATCTGAGAGCTATTTCTAAATTGAAAATAAGGAAAAATAAAAGCTCGGAAGAACATTTTTTTTCATTTGAAGTAGAGAAAAATTTATTCTCTTGATGTAAATAAAAACCTTGTTTGCAGATTGAGGAATTTGTTTGTGTTGAATTTCAGCATCAATTTCAATATTTTATAGTACATTTATCTACAGCTGGAGCATGACAGATTTGTGTATATTTATATGTTTGTGTACATAATACATATGTATACACACATACACAAGGATGCCCAAAGATATACATATACACAGTTTGAAAACTCATCATTATTGCTGGAGTATAAAAACATGCCTGATGCAGAAACTTGTCTCGAGTCTGTTAGCTTAGAGACTGCGTTCATCTGGCACTGTGGGCTCCTAGCAGAAACAGGGAACTTCTTCTGTGTGGGAGCAGAATTCCGTGAGATCTTGGCTGGGGGTGAACAGCCCATCTCCCTCCACATCTCCCCCAAACCTTTCCCTGACGCATTGCCTGACATTCCACCCTCTGCAGACCTGCAGAAAAGATGCATTCCTTTTGCATCCCATTCCGCAGGTAGAAACGGCAGTGGGATATGCTGGGTTTGTTTAAACAACCCCGAAAGAAAGCCAGGAGTACAAATACGGAGCTGGCGTTAGTCCCGTTGCTCTGGTCGTTAGAGAGAGGTGCACAGGTATTCCCGGGATGAGCGTGGGGTGCAGGAGGATATATGGAACACAGGGAAATCGTACTGAGCCTGACAAACAATTAACGACGGAGCAGATGGTGCCCCTGCAAAACATTCAATAATAAATGCGTGCGTGCGCCGGAATCAGTGACTCTAAGTAGGACAACCTAAAAAGGTATGCCACTTATCCTGTGGGCAAGCAGGACTTTGCAGTTCTTTTGATAATCCCTTTATCCTGCGATTTCTCCTGTGACCCTGATTTCCAAAGCAAAAGGTCAGCCTGGCCGGCCGAGTGCAGCCCTCCCTCTAATTGAAGTCCGGCTCCGTCCCGCCTGAGCTGCCGCATCCCGGCCCTCGCGCCCGCACGGGGCTGCGGCCCGGCCGCTCCTTTGTCACTGAGCATACCCGTGAAAATTAAATGAACATTTGGTGGTAGGCATGTTTGCAGGGAAGAAGGAAAATGCTGTTATGTAAAGTGCCATCGCGTTTTGGTACCGGGCGTAGAGGCATTCCATGCACGAGGTAGGCGAGCGTGGATGCGTCCGCCCTGGTTCCTGCACACAGTCCACAGCTCAAAGTTATTACCTTTTCTTATGCAGAGATCTATTTTTCTTTTCAAAGCCTAGTTCTAAATGTTAGAATTTTATATTTTTTTTGGTTGAAAAGGCCTTAATTTAATTTTTTTAACCATCTGCTCTTTTAGGATCCCTCTAGTGTAACCTTAGAAAAATGAAGAATACGTCTTTAAATCTTGTTTTGTTTGAATGAATGGGTAGATAATCCTGATCAGATGTTTCTTTAGAGAATAACGTTTAAAACGATTATGGAACTTAGCTGTCCTGTCTGTTTCCTAGGTACAGTATTTTCATTTCAGTTGTGAAGTCATTAGGGGTCACCTAAGGTAACCATTTATTAAAATAGTCCTCTTTTGTTTCAGATTTCCTGTTGAGATGCTTTAGCATGTAAAAATCTCCCTGCTGATGTGTCATGTTAGCTTTCCTAACCTCTAGATAGAAACCACAAAGCAGCCTACATAGCTGTATGACTGGTTACCCACCTACATAAACAATAATTACTGCTAAGTGGGAAATTAGATGTCACATTTTAAGTCTAAATGAAAGTAAAGTATTTGAGAATACTGTCATTAAATGCTTAAAGCTAATCGCAGTTCTCTCACTCTGTTTGTTTTGTAGGACATTTGGGCTTCCAGGACAGTTTTGTCACATCAGGTGTTTTCAGTGTGACTGAGCTAGTAAGAGTCTCACAAAGTAAGTATCATTTTGTGGCCAGTTTATGTGGTTTCTGCAATTCAAGTTTTGCTTTTTTTTTTTTATTGTTCTCTTCCTCAATTCAGAAACAGCATCTTGAAAATTGGGACTCTCTTCTCCCCTCTTCTTGCCAGTGGACAGCATTTATGTGCCACTTCTTTAAATGGGTGAAAATAAATGCAGAATTTTAAAGTAAGCTGATAAATAATTTGATTCTGCAAACTTGCATGGGCAAGTTGATAAGCTCGTCTGGTACCCAGCTGAAAATGGGTAGAGTGCAGATAAATGCATACAGCAATCAGCTTCCCATGGATCCCTTGGAGGATCCAAGGGCTGTATTGTAACCAGACCTCTAGAAATTACCTGATCTGTGCACATAAGCCTGGAAATTTTCTGATGCTGTTTTTTCACATCATGTTAATCCATGCCATGTGTACATGTCTGTGTGTGTGATTCTTGGGGCTGTCCCAGAGCAGGGCCAGGAGTTGGACTTTGATGATTCATGTGGGTCCCTTCCAGCTCAGGACATTCTCAGAATCTGGGCATTATACACCTGCAAGTTGCTGAAGTCATTAATAGTGCCAACCACTGTGCCAGCTTCAGCCCTGACAACCTCACACATCCTGACTTCCCCAGGCCCACGTTGTCCATTAGCTGTATGGAATTCTGTCTTCTAGAAGGGTTTGGGGTTTGACCTTTAAAGAATGCTAATGCCCCCAACATGAGTGACACACTGCAGCATGATCATTACAGGCCTGCCAATACTCGCTAGCAACACTGAATTAAGAGTACCTGTCACCACCCCGTTCCATTGATCAAAGGTGCATTGATTGTATTTTGCTATGGCATGATCCAGATAGTCCAAGGGAAGAGTATGGACAGGGTCTTGCAGAGACACTGCTGCTAAGCCAGGCCTGTAGGAACAAGTCCTTTAGGGATCTAAAAAACTCTTCCCTGTGAGGCCGGTGAGGCCCTGGCACAGAGAAGTTGTGGCTGCCCCATCCCTGGAAGCGTCCAAGGCCAGGCTGGAGCAACCTGGGATGGTGGAAGGTGTCCCTGCCCGTGGCAGGGGGGGGAACTGGATGATCTTTAGGGTCCCTTCCAACCCAAAGCATTCTGTGATTTTTTTCTCCAGCTAGATTGGAGCTATGGGATAACACCACATTGTCACCAGTCAGCACTACTCCAGGTGAAACCCTCAGCTCTGTAACCCTTTAAAATCTTAGGCTGTGCAACCAATCTCTTTAAATGATAAAAACGGTTCTCCTCCCAGATAGCAGAAATATTTATTTGTGTGCCAGCTCTGGGCATGTAATTTAAATCATTCTGGGGCTGGAATCTAACTGGCACAAACCTAGTAGAAAATCTGTGGGTTTGAGTCAGAACACAGAGTTTCTCAGAGGATTTTCCTGGTTTATTTCCTCTTTTGGAAAGACACTAGCTAGTAAATTGGCTTTACACTCAAAAATAGGATGGCACAAGGAGAGCATGGCAAGTGGGACATACATGAGTTATATGCCCTGGAGAGAGGCAGAGAGAAAAGGGTTGAAGGAAACATTCCTGCTGAGCTTCCTTCCCTGACAACTGGTGGAAATTTTGAGAGAAGGGCAAAGTTAAGGGGACTCAGAAGTCAAGAGGAGCTGCTGAGTGCTCAGCACATTTGCAAATCAGTTCACTTGCTGAAGTGCTTAAGCAGAGACTTTGGCATCTAACTGGCTGTCCAGGGAGCACAGACTGGCTGGTACCTGCAGCCAGGGCGGACAAGCCCAGATTGTCACCAGGATTTGAACATCTCATTGTTATGTCACTTCATTTCAGTGGGGCAGCGTGGGGCTTTTGAAGCCTGAAGGATTCACCCTCCCCCTCTGCAAGGCATCCCACTTCACCACAATCTTATCTCAGCTGTAGGAGCCCTGCACAGCAGAGCTGCCTCTGGACTCTGTCAGCCGTGCTCCATGTGTGCACTTTTCCTAGGAAAGTGCCCCACTCCTGGCTGGAGCCTTCCCAGCCTCCCCCAGAGCTTGGCACTGACCTCCTGAGCATCGTGTTTCAAGCTTATTAATTTTCCCTGGTATTTTATTGTAACTAAACTGAAACACTGGGTATCAGAAATCCTAGCACTCAGCATGTTTTGCAAATTATGAGCTGTGTCTGAGACATTCCCTCTGCTTGCAGTTGACGTGCACCACCTTCAAGGATGGGGCACCTGCATGCAGGAAGAGCATGGACTTTATTAACAATAAGAAAGAAGGTGTTGGTGGGAAAAGTATAAAGATTCAGCTTTTATCTCTTCCAGACACGGGAGTTTGCACTGTTTTTCATGGGCTCTTTAATAATCCTGGGAGGTCAAGACCTCAGTTTTATATCCTGTCTACAAGCCAGCACCTCTACCAAAAATAGTGTCCCCAAAGCATATCGGGATATCACTTCAAAACTGACTCAGAGGGAAGAGTGCCAGTAACTGATTTAGCTATGCTGCTTTTGATAGCACCCTGGATTTTCCTTGGAGATGCCCCAGACATGTACTGACCAGCCTTAACCTTGTTTACTTTATGAGGTCTGAGAAGCCCACAGCCTGACATGCCCTGGCTACCCAGTAGGATATGTTTAGTGTCAAGTCTAGCAGCATATTCCCAGAAAACTCAGTATTAATTCACATGCTCATATTCAAAGAATTATTTACCATAAGAGAGCAACAAGGTAATTGCTGCATATTTGCCTAAATTGGTAGGCAAGGTCTTTTAAAGTTAATATAACTTTAACTTCTCTGGGTTGTCTGCGTGTTCCTGTGTCCCGATTTGAGACCAGTCCTCTTTGCAAAAAGGTCATTTTTGTGTATGCCCACTGTTATTTTTCTTTCTGTGCTTGCTTTTGGTAATATAATGATAGAAATAAGTGATTTCCCCCAGTTTTAACTGGCCCGTGGCAGCTGTTATCTCAAATTAATCTTACAAAATATTGTGGGTAGCAATTATGTGCCAGGTTTATATGGTAAAGTTCCCAGAGGTCCACATGACAATGAGTCTCAAGTAAGAGGCAGTTGTCTCCGTCATGCAAATTTGGGGAATGAATTAATCAAGTGAAAGGTCAGCTGTTAGTGTTATCTATCTTGCCTATCAGTGCTGATCATCACACTTTCTGTGAGCTATTGAACAAGTCTAGACTGTGCTGGTAACAGAAACTTGCTTTCTTCACTCCTATTGATGCAGATTTTCTTTCGAAATGCTGCCCAGCTGCTGAGTCTTGCAGAGCCTAGTAAAATAGAGAAAAGAGATCATAGATGTGCATCTGAAAAACAAAGACTCCTCTCCAACCCATCTGATGTGGGTGTTGCAGCTCATGCTGTCAGTTCTCCTCCATTATTAGCAGGCAGAGGGTGTGAGCTCCTCTCTAAGTGTTGTCTGTCACCCCAGATACTGGGGAGACCCTTCCAGATAACAGAGGCTTCATTCTTCCCTCTCTGGAGAGGTCTGTGCTGACAACAAAAGGCTCAGAGGCAGAAGCGTCGGAGATGGACGGGTTTGGGAAGTGACAGCCAGCTGTTGGCCAAGTGAAACCTCCTCCTTTCCTCCCCTTGTTAGGAAAATATTCCACAGGCTGTGGGCAGCTATCGAAGGGTGCTGGAGAAGACCCTCTGCAGAAGGTGCTGGCAGAGGGGTGGCCATGGTGCCAAGTGTCCCCTTCCCTTGGCAAGGGGCTGGGAGCTCGTGGCAGGCTGGAGCAGGGAAAAAGGCGTGGGGAATGCATTCCCCTCCTGGCTTTGAGTCTGCACCATGTGCTCTTGAGCAGGGAGAGCTGCTGGGAAGATCTCCTCCCTCGGAGGTCCTTCAGGCAGCCAGATAAACTGCACTGCCCAGGATGTGAAGAAAGATTTAGGATTTATGAACATTCGCGAGAGCCAAATCAAACATATTTGTTTGGTGGTGTGTTATTTGTCAAAATGACATCATTCTTCGTGCTGATAAACAAGGGAATTCTGACTGCACCCTGGCCTGAAAATGCCACACGTTGGGTTCAACGTGTGCTGTGTGCAGTGAGGAGCTGCCAGGAGCAGTGGGGGCACTTCTCATCCTTCTGATGAGCCTGTGGCACCATGAGCACACAAACTTGCTCACTGCTCCTGTGTACACACAGAAATGGCCCAGCTAATTATCCCTGAAACACTTAGACCAATTCCACAGGTAGGGAGTGCTTCTGTGGGCAGGATGTTTCGGGAAGCTTGGGGTCCTGCCACACTGATGTAGCAGGTGCCAGGCTTGGGGATGGAGTTTGGGGATGGAGGCAAGGGCTGAAGTGTCCTTGCCATGAGGGCAGGGGCTGGGACTGAGAGGGATTGCCAGCACTCCAGGCACGCAGCGTGGATGCGACTGAGGAAACGCAGCCTCCTCGTGCCTCTCATCCATCCCAAACAGACTGCAGGGAAGGTGAATCTCAGCACGTCCTGGGTGCCTGTGGCAAGGTGTGGGGTGCCCTGGCTCTTTGGAGAGGCTGGGCTGGGCAGTGGATGCTTACTTGTAGCCCAGGAGAGGAGGAGAGGCTGTTCCCCTCCTCACAGAGCACGTGTGTGCGAGCCAGGGTGTGACAGACCTGCTCTCTCTGAGCTGCAGCCCGTATGTTTTCTGCCATACTAAGCATTACAGTAGTGAAGGCAGTTAAAGTCAGCAGCACGAAAATTAACATTTAAAAAGATAGTCTATATTCCTTAGCAGAGCACTGCTATCCAAAACTCTCTGTGTGGGCCTGGGTATGAGAGGGAGAAAAAAAAAAAAGATTATAATAAAAAATAGACTGCAGGCATAGAGTGAACAGTTGCTGTGACCTTGCCTTTTGTATGCCATTACACAATTCAATGGCAGTCCACTCAAACCTTGCTCTCGATCAATATCCTATTAAAGCAGCACAAAAAGTCTCTATAAACTTAGTGGTTAGCTATGTTTATAAATGGAACTCGGCATAATTAGATGGTCAATAGCAGGCTGTACTTGTAATTTTAAAATGAGCATCACACATTTCATATCTGTTGTATTCGGCGAAACCTCTTTGAATCTAATGATACAGTGTGGAGGAAACAAAGGCCTTGCAGGGAAAAAAAAAACCCACCCAGCTCCCTTTCCTCCAGGCAGCAGCAGCACAGTGTGTTTCCCTTTGTTTATGGAGTCACAACACAGGAAAAAGTTTATTAGTCAAATGTCATGTTTCTCCCATTTAACCTTAAACACATTATCACTTCACTGCAGCGTTACACGTGTAATGATCTTGGTCACATCCCAGCCCCTCTGTGAAAATAAATACATACAAATGGAAAAAAAAAAGAGAGGCTAAATATTAACGTGGCCTAAAGAAAGTGCCATATTCCAATGGAGACAAATGCCAGCCTGGCTGGTTTTATTTAGTGGATTTCCTGTTCTGTAATTCAGTAATTTTTTTCAAAATAAATATTGCAATTGGGTTAAGTCAGAGGGCTTTTTCTTAATTTCTCCATTATTTTTCGTGACATTTCGGGTGAGGAGCTGAGCTGGAGGGAGCAGGCTGGGAGCAGGGTGATGCTGCCCTGCTTCCCAGGAGTAGAAAAGTGTCAGGCAGAGGCACCCACCTTCTTCCTCTTCCTTCTCTTCCTCCTCCTTCTCCTCCTCCTCCTCCTCCTCCTCCTTTTGGGCAAACCAGCTCCTCCTGCATCACTGAGTGTGCCCCAGCTGCACAGGGAATTTTCTGTGATGCCAGCAGCTGAAAGGGGGGCTCCAGGCTGGGTGTGGAGGAAGAGGGATCCTTCCCTCTCACCTCCTTCCAGCTCAGAGCCCTGGGTCAGGTGGCATCTTGATGCCAGCACCGAGGTGGAGATTTTTGCTTTGACTCACAGCCACCGTTTCTGACATCCTTTCCCATTTGGGGGATGTTCCTGAGCTGTCAGGAGGTCACTTTGCTGCAGAGCATTTCTTACAGGGGGAATGGTGTGGTTTAGATGTCGTTGCCTGGCATTTGTGAGGCTGCAGCTCCCACCATGCTGCTCCTTGTGGGGCTGGAACGTGTTCCTGGGGTGTAGGAACATGGGTAGGGAGGTTGTGTGGTGGATTGTCACATCCTGCAATCAAGAGGTTTAGTTTAGGGTAAATTTTTTAGTTTAGACAGGGTTTTTTAGTTTATACAGAGTTTTTTTAGTTTAGACAGTTTTGCCACAGTTTGCACCACTCTGATCCCTTTGCTTGCCCTGCAGAGATGCTGCCTTTGCTGGGAATCATAGAATCACTGAGTGGTTTGGGTTGGAAAGGACCTTAAAGCCCATCTCATTGCAGCAGGGACACCTTCCACTATCCCAGGGTCCTCCAAGCCCCATCCAGCCTGGCCTTGGACACTTCCAGGGATGAGGCAGCCACAGCTCCAGCACATTGCTGTGATTTATGGCAGTAAATGCAATAACTGCAAGCAAAGGTACAAATGGGCTTTGGTGGAAGACAGGCACTGTCAGGAGGGCAGGAGAAAGGAATTTGGAACAGCTCAGCCCTGTGCAACCTTGGCCACAGCACTTCTGGGCCCAGAGACCTTGAGCTGGTGGTGGCAGCGTGGTGGCTCCTGTGCAAGGACTGCCATGGGGTTCAGGTACCGGCCCCCACAGCCCAGCCAGGCACTTTAACCTCTGCTGGTGTCTATTAAAGGTGAGTTTTGTTCTTTGACCCTCTGGTTTCAAGCTGGCATTTGAGTGTGGCGAGGTGGTTTGGCTGGTGACCAGCACAGCATCCTTCATGTTTGCTACCAAGGCAGCAACCCCTGAGGGATCAGCCCTCTCTGCTTTGCACAGAGTTTACACAGCATTAGCAATACCTTGTTCCTACCCTACCCCTGCTCTGGACACACATTCCACTTTCCTATAGGGCCAACTCAAGAAATATCCAGGATTTGGGGAAAGGGCAATAAACACAGCAGGGGAAAGAAAGAAGGGAAGCATTACCCACATACCAGTTTTTCTTCCTTACCTCCTTGGAATAAAACTGTTTCATAAATCTTGCACTGTCCAGGAAATTCGTTGTGCCTCAGAAAGAAACAGTGCTTTAATTTAGTGCTTGCCTTTTTACGTTCCTGTTTGGAAAACTCTCTGCTTAACCTGCAAGCTGGGCTTTGGGAGGCAGAGGGTGCAGAGGAATTGCTCAGGAGAGGGTTTGCAGAGCACAAATCTGTTTGGCAAGGAAGTTGCTGAAAACTGTGGAGTAGATGCTGCAGAGAGTACCTTTATGATTGATTTCCATTCAAGTCAGACTGACTGCAGTGTGGTCATTTTTCTAACCCATAACTGCACACACTGCAGCAGTCTGCTATCTGCAGGGTGTCTGAATTATAGCAGTCCATGTCCCCGTTACCTTTTACACAAATTACTTACACCGGTTTCTTTTTCCATGCAAATTCATCAGTTTTACAGCCTCTTGTAGCTGCTGTCAGGAAACTGTTGCAGAAAGCACAAATTGATAAAACGAGTTAATTTTACTGTGCTTAATTTTTCTTTGCCTCTGTTAACACACCCTCTCGTATACCCAGTGTGCAGGAAGCGTACGATAGTTAAGAGAAGATAACAAAGGATTTCAGTGTTCTTGTCATAAATTACTTCCCAACTTAATTCCTTTTAATGATCATTCCAGATTTTCTCAAGTTTTAATGGCGTTGTGCATTTTCCGTCCCCGGCTTTTAAAAGTCCGTGGCCATCCAGGCTGTTCCCTTTCTGTCTCAATGACGTTCTTAGAAGATCCTTGCCAAACAACAACTAATTGTCTTGTGGGGATGATGAGGCAGCTGCAAAGCTACATTATTCCTCTGTCAAATCTGACATTGTGAGCTCCTTAAGACTTGGGGTGAAACACTGGCCCCATTACAGTCAGTGGCAGCACTCCCAGCCCAGACATGTTAGCTGGGTGATAGGAGCTATCCTGTCTTCATTTCCTCACTCCTTCCCCGTCGGACTGAAAGATTTTTTCACGTTTGAAAATGGGCCAGATTCTCAGAGCAAAGATTAAACTTGGCTCGGCGTCCCTGTGTGGCACTGAGACCGCTTCGCCTTTGTGGCTGTGAATCAGGGCTCTCAGACAATACAGCCCAGGCCAAGCTGGTGCATTTTATTGTGCAGGGCGTCCTTTTTCAGATGGCTCTGAAATGTGAGAGAAAATCATGATCTGTAATTGTCAGCCCCCGAAGTTGTATTGTCCTGTAAATAGCACTGGAGCAGCCACAGTGGACATGGTACCATTGGCTGTATTAGTGGCATTTCGGCACGAAATCCATTCTCTGCTGACTTCAGCGTTAAGCTGCTCTGTTCCTTGTCTGTTCCCAGAAGAACACAGCACATGGAGTTCATGCCTTGTGCCTGCAGATTTCAGGGTGTGTAGAAATCCATGAGGTTTAATGTGAAACCAAAGCTCCAGGACAGGGAAATTGCAGGGATTCATATCCCTTGCAATAAAAATTTCAGTACTGGATAAGGCGATGAGGTGAAGACTGGAAGCTCACTGCTGGATAAAACTTTTGGGGAGTCATATGTCTCTAGCTCTGATTTAGCTGGAGGAGAGGCCAGAGGAAAGCTCAGATGCTCTTGGGCAGAAAGGAACTCAAGTTTCTCATCTGCTCTTTTAACCCCTGTGCTTCTGGCTGTACATCACGTGTACCCCAGAGGTCCTGAGGTGTGTATTTCCCTGCCTATGCTGCTCATAGATCCTGCCAAGCACTCTAAAGGGATGATGCAGCCTGTCTGTAACCATGCCAATGGAGACAACGTGGTCCTAAAAGCAACAAGTTTCATTAAATGTTAGAATGACATTAATAGAAAAGCAGCGCTTAGAGAAACTCGTGCCGTAATTGTTTAATTTTAAAAAATAATAATAATATCTTTGGAGGGAAGTAAGAGAGAGTCTATGTCATGGAACACTGTATTCTTGATAATATTTCCATCTTGTTGATTGCAACGCCAGGTACCATTAGCATTTCCTAATTTCCACATCCCACCTGTTCCCATCGTGAAGCTAAACACACTCGTGAGGAAGAAGAAAGTGATTTTGAAGTGCAATTCATGCCATATTCACATGACTTACTGACTGCAATCTCTTTTGTTTCCCCAGCACCGATAGCTGCAGGAACAGGCCCTAATTTCTCCCTCTCAGATTTGGAAAGTTCTTCATACTACAGCATGAGCCCAGGAGCGATGAGGAGGTCTTTACCTAGCACATCCTCTACCAGGTAATTTAATCTCTGTCTACTACCAGGTTCCTTGGAAACCCAGACCAGCATCATTACTCATCTGGGAAAGTAACCATTAAATTCTCTGACAAGCTGTTTGGGGGCCCCACGATGTGGAGCTGTTTCAGATTCACAGAGCTGAATGTTCAGCTGGATTGCAGTAAAGTTCTTTTCGTGCGTACAAGCCTCAAAGAAAAACTGCTGCACGGACCTGTGTCACTCCTGGTTGTATCTGGGTGTATCAGGAGAAGTTCCACTGGAATTGTTGAGTTTCACCTTGTGGCAGAAGAGAATTTGGAGCATAATGAGATGTGAGGAAAGTCTTAAGATAGACTTACATGTGTTCTTTATTGTAAAAAGAGTTACCTGTGAGACTAACGCTGCTTTAGGACCTTGGTCTATAAAGCATTTAGTTTTCACAAAGCATTTAGAATCTTGTGACTCAGCCTTTGGAAAACTGAATTGCTAATGCAGATGACTGCCCCGTCTGATTTTGATTTCAGCTTAGATGCCAACTATCAAACAAGGATATTTTTTATTTTTTGCCTTTCACTTTAATCATCCATGAGATTAGATTTATAAACAAGCTCAGTCACTCGAGTAGCCTTGAACGCTATTAAGGAACCAGATTGATTTTTTTTCTTTCCCCTCACAGCCAAAATAGATCACTTATTTCAAAGACATGACAAGAAAGTCTAACTCCAGCCCAACGCTCTTTTACATTTTTATCTCAGCCTGCAGTGCCACCAGCTCTGCAGTGAGCAAGTGCACGTGTGAAAAATCTCTACAGTTTGAATAAAGCTGTTGTTTTTATTTAAAAAATAATAATCTTTACCGAGAGGCCCTTAGCAGTAACTTCTTACAGTTTGCAGTGATTGGAAGAACATTCTGTCTTGCACTTAGTGTGCACATTATGAAGCTCGGTGACTACAATTCCCATTACACATCAGTTAAAAACTTTGTGCTGTTTCTTTCTTGCCTGTAAACTGTATAGCCTACAGCACTCATCATTAGCACCATTCTCAGGTAGAATTTACTGGCGACTCCAGAAGCAAAAGTGAGGTTATTAATGTTACTTAAGAGCTCAGTTGTTGCTCTTCTATTCTTCTGCAAATAGCTACCACTGATAAGGAGCTAATTATAAACAGCATGGGTAGTTAATAACTTGGTAATATGTTTGTTTTCCTCTCATTAGGCTGTTCCCAGTCAGAAAAAAAAAAAATTCTTTAAATACACAGACTCAGCAGAATTATCAGGCGGTAATTATATTGTATGCACACAATTTCCCCTATTGACACATAACAATTCTCTAAATTAAGGAATGGCCAAACCTGCATTCCACACATACCATCAGACTTATTTTTCCTGTTTCTCACCAACTGGTTTTGCACACCCGCCAGCTCCTACCTGTGCAGAGCTTCGGGCGGGGAGGCTGCAAGCTCAAAACCAATAGGAATTGCAGTGGAAGATTTTATGTCTGTTAAATGCGTTCCCCCTACACAGAGGAGCCTGTTCTTGAGTGCCTCAAGTCTTAATAGAATACAGATTTGGGGGGAAAAAAAAAAAGTGAGCTGGCCTAGCCTTGGAAAAGTACTTAGAAGAGAAATTCTCAGTAAGGTCCCCACGCAGTCTGTACAACTCATTATGGAAAGCAGAGCCAAGCTGAGTGTCTTTGGCTCTGGGATCCCCTCCCTGCAGAACTGCCGGAGCCAGTGGCCACCAGAGACCACTGAAAGGGCTCTTCTGTGTCCTGAGCCTCTGGTGAGGGAGGTGTGATCTATCACAGGGGGATTCTTTAATGCTGACACTGGCCAGAGGTACCCATTGGGGGCTTTCTGTGCTTGCTGGCACAGCTGCAGAGTCAAATGCTTCTTACTGTAGGATAATGTGAACATTTGAACCAAGAATGGATTCTTCCGTCATTCACTTGCCCACGTTTCTTCTTATGGGACTGAAGCCTGGGCTAATTGAAAAGATTGAAAATAAAAGTTTGAACTGATAAACAACTCGCTTTCAGAATTAGCCGTGAAAAAATCTGGCGGTGAAAATCAGTCTCGTGTGTCATAACCGTATTCATTCAAACTGCAGGAAACGCGCAATGCAGATTAAATTCTTGCCTTTTTATTGACCTCTGCGTGCTTTGAAAAGTGTCCTACTTTTGGATCTGTGAAAGCCTAAATGTCAGACTAACTTCTGGTCAAACCGGTGCGTGCTTAGGGGTTCGGCCCGTGAAAGGTTGTTTTGTATCTCACCAGAGAGCCCTAAATCTGTTCTACCTGCCATAACCCAGTTATTCTCAAGCACGTCCCAACAGCAGTGCCTTGGTTCCTCTTCCATCCCTTCACGATGTGTTTTTTTGCATTCTCAGCTCCACAAAACGTCTCAAGTCTGTGGAGGATGAGATGGACAGCCCTGGTGAGGAGCCGTTCTACACAAGCCAAGGGCGCTCTCCGGGCAGCGGCAGCCAGTCCAGCGGATGGCATGAAGTGGAGCCAGGTAAGCCTCGGCTCCCAGAGCCCCAGAACATCATCTCCACGTGCTCTGTTTTGTTATCAGAATCGCTGTGTTAGAGAGGTGACCAGTTCTAGACATCTCGTCACTTCCGAGAAACGGTCTAATGAAAATATGGTAGTGGTGTTATTGCTCCTGCAGCTGTGAATGTTTCTGTAATGTGTCACTCCTGTGTTTTGGCCAAATATCTGAAGTATTTAAATAATGCAGCAGAAGATAGGCGGTCTTTTTCTGTCAGAATGTCCAGATTCAGTTTTGGGATAGCTTTTTCTAAAGCAGTACCTATCTGGGCTGTGCTCCATCAGTTGTGCTGCTTAAATAAATATCCCTAAACTTATATAAGGTAGAAGGACTTTTCAAGCATTATACAACACTTGAGATCACTTAGTAATGACTTTTAAGAGACTTACAGAAGGAGTTGTTTTATTAATCTGTAATGCTGTGAAGTGTGATTGGAGGCTTCATATCAAAATAGATATCACTGGGTGTTACACTTCAGAACGTTGAGGAAGCAGCTCTTTGGCCTCTTCTCAGTTAATTCTCGTGTGTGATCTTTCCTGTTGATCATTTTTTTGGGTCATGTGATGTGACATACTTAACTGTCCATTGATCACTTATCCTGAGATCATCTGGGTGCTTAATACTATTGGAAATATTTTTCTGGGTCAGTGCTATGTGCACAGGTGAAGTTAATGCCTCAGCGTTGCTTACAGCTAAATAATCGAGTATTTATTGCCAATAAAAATAACAGAACTCTTATTTGTTAGAAGAGGGCAAGCAGTGCCTCCCAGGGTTTGAGAAGGTCCTCTAAAAGCGCCAAGGATCTTTTGCAATACGTTATTTTTTGTCTTTCTCGTCTGTCTGGATTTAAAATAGTACGGTTTTGGTTTGTTTGGAAAAAAACACATGCTTGTCCAGGGCACTGTGTATAATGAACCATACAGCACAGAAAAGTAAATTCGACCTGCACAGCATTAAAATCAGTTCTGTGGGCACTTGGCCAGCCACCTATATCCTTCATCATGTAGGAAACATACCCACAGCTTTCTCTGGAGACCCTGTCAAACAGCTGTCCTTTACAGCATGCCCAGAAAGTCACCAAATTTGGGCTATTCCAGACTGGGAGGAGACTGATTCCTGTGCCTGGGAGCCCTTGGAGGATCCCCTGCCAGCTGCCCTCTCTCCTCTAATGAGGAGGAGCCAGCTTGTGGGCCCTTATTGACTGCAGATGTGGCACTTTGGCAGGAGGAGAGGGTGGACCTGCAGGCAGACAAGTGCCAGGCTCCCCGTGACTGCCTTGCCACCGCCGTCCCCAGGGCTCTGGTGTTTGCACAGAGGAGTCCTGCTCCATGGGCACCAGGGGCTGTTCCCTCCATCAGCTCCAGGCTCCAGATGATGTAAGGCAGAGCTTCACCTCGTACTAAACCTCTGCTCACAGAGCGGCACAAACGCGCACGAAAGCTCGGCGCCCACTGAAAGGGAGAGATGACAACCTGCTCTGCAGACACAGATGGCTAAAAACTGCCGGGGTCACTGCTTCTGCATCCCTGTCAGGCTGGGGGACAGCTCCCCCCAAAGTTTGGGGTACTCGTTGTTGATGACAAATGTTCTCCATTTGTGCAGCAGCCAGAGGTTGGCTATTAATTCTGCTGTCACTTCTGGTGGTTTTCCCCACATGTGGTCATTACCTCTGGCTCATCCAAGTCCTGGCTCGGTGGTGGCACTGAGCTGCTGAGCTGGGCAAGGGAAGTACCCAAAGCCTTACATCTCCAAAGCACCTCTGCTGCTCTTGGCACCAACTGGGTGCCCATCATGAGGAAGCACAGCTGCCTATGTCAAACTTCCTGAGGTGCTCAGAAAGGCAAGAGCAAGTCAGACAAGAGAGGGCTCTTCCTCCCTCATGACCTTCCTCACTTATTATAGAAAAATCCCAGATTCTGCTTAGTCTTGCCTGTAAAATGGCAGAAAATCACCTTGCAGCATCAGGGACTGTAGCCAGCTACCAACTAGATATAGCTCAGATTCACCAAGCCATCTATCACTGTCACAGCCATGAAGAAAAAGAGCTTTATCCTGCCCACGTGGGATGCACTTCCAAGCCATCCTTGTGCTATATCCACGCAGCCCCACCCCAGTGCTTCTGGCGTGGCTTTCCAGCAGCCTGTCCTCTGAATTCATTGCCTCAGCTTCTCCATGAAGCAGGGTCACTGCAAGAGCACGGCTGACAGAGGGATTACCTGAGGAGCCACAGCTCATCAGTGGTGAAGGACAAAACAGTGCTGAATGTCCTCCCCTGCCAGGGCAGCAGTGGTGTGTCACTGGCAGGAGGTGCTCCCCCAGGGGACACGTCCTGCTGTGGTCTGTGCACAGGCATCACACCTGGCTCTGACACTAACGTGTGCCCTTCTGTGTTTCATGTGGGGATTTTGCCTCCGGAAGTGTAAAATGCTTCAGTTTCATCTGCCTAGAAAATAAGTTGGTCACCTGAAAGCTGTACAAGTGATGTTAACATCTCGTTTTAGCTGGGGGCTTTGCATGACATTCCTCTCTGAGAGGGAGCTTTGGAGCCTGGACCAGTTTCAGATCCATCCTTTCTGATGTCTTTATTTCCAGAGAAAGGCCTTGCCTTTTATATAATCTACAATCAAAATGGTGGCACAGTTTTTAGCATACAGTAATCTCTGGGCTTCAGAGTTTTGTTTTGTTCTCAGTGAAGTTCGCAGTAGAAGTTTAAAGACTAAACCCATCTTTTTGTTTGCCTTGGCATTTCTTCCCTGCCGCTCATTTTGTGCTGTGTGGGACAACACAGGTATCAGCAGTGCAGAATGATGCTGTTTCAGAAGACAGGCTGAAGTTTTATCCTGTGCTGGCAGAGTAGTGCAAGCCAGGTTTCCAAACTCCATAATTAAACCCTGTCCTTTGGGTTACTGGCCAAACAACGGGAGGAGGAAATCAGACCAAGGAAAGGAAGCTTAGACTTGTCTGTGGGATGGCTGCTCTGGCTGGGAAGCAAAGTTCAGAGAGGAGCCAGCAGCCAACCTCCCAGCCCAGTAGGATCCACACCAAAGATAATAATACATCCTTTGCCTTTATTGCCTTTGAGTAGATTGCTTCCTCACAGGAGATTTAGATTTATGCAGAGATAGCTTCTTGGCCTATACGCCTTGACAGGTTTATGGGAGTGAGAGGATGAATATTCCATCTCTGTGTGCTGCATCTGCTTAATTTTGAGGTGTGCACGTGAGAAAGAGGGGAGACTCAAACCCTGGAGCAGGTGTGAAGCGCACGTGCGCTCGTGGCACAGGCGCTGGGAGAGGATGGTAGTGAAAGGTGTGGCCTGGGGCAGTGCAGGGAAACCAGGTCTGTGTGAGAGGGAGATGGGAGAAATGCACTTCAAAGAGAGCAAAACGTACAAGAGAAAGGGAAAATGAGGAGACAGCTTTAGACCATACAGAAGGGAAAAAGAACAAATGCCAGGAAAACAAAGATTTGACTTCCTAGAAAGGAAATATGAAATGGAATATGTGAGCTCCTCTTAGAGGAGGAGAGCACTCCAGGCAGAGGGTTATTTACCGCCAGCCGTGACTAGTCGCTCTACATCTGTCTCCATTTTTTTCTCTTGAACAAATTCCCTTTTTGGATACTTTCTTCCTGCTTTGCTTCCCTGTGATTGCCCCTGTAAGTGGTCTTTGGAGGGCAGGCTGTATGCTCAGAACATATGTGCAAACTGGCAGGAGAACAGAAGAGGACAAAACCACTCTGTGTGCTATTTAGATTAGGCAGTGGATGCTTCCCTCGTGCCTACTCCTGGGGTCCCCGCTGTGTGCAGGATACAGGCTGCACCTATTGTCCATCCACAGCCCTTCCTCGGAGCTTTTACTCACCCTGCTGAGGCACCCTGATGTCTGTCTCGTGTGGAGACTTTGCTGGGTGTAGATCCTCCGTGCTTCACCCACCTGGGTGTAGATCCTCCGTGCTTCACCCACCAGCAGCACCACCTTTCCCTTCGTGGCAGATCAGACTTGTAGTGATGAGCAAAGGACTCAGCCTTGTGTTCTTTTACACCCAGACACTTCCTGCGACCGAGGGTGCAGCACTCTCCTTGTACAGACGTGACAGCCAAAGCAAACCCCAGCATTAATCCCATGTTCCTTGTACCGTGCTCCTCGAGTCTCACATCCATTTACCTGCACTCGAAAGCTCCTGGGGAGCTCTCCGACCTAAAAAGGCTGGAGTCTGCCAGAAAAGATGAATTTCCTTTCACAACAGGAAGGCTTAGGAAGTAAAACAAAGCAGACATGTAGTAAATTACTCCTGCTTTTCAAATACCTTTTGCGGTATCCTCCTTACCGTTACTTTATCTCAGCACTTTCAGGACATAACTCTTGTTAGCTGAGAAGAAGGGCAAGAGAGGATAAAGATGATGTTAGTAAGAAAATAAGGCAACATCACACTGGCTTTGAACTCCTGCACAAAGCTGGCCCGTGTTCAGTTCTGTGGCAGCTCTGCTTGTAATGGGGGTAAGCCATAATTACAGGTATATGTTTTTTAATTCCATAATAAGCAAAGATTGAGTTAATGTATATCTGTATCCCACTTAGGCATTTTTTTATTGCGTTCTCTTGATCCAGTCCAGGAGTAATGTTCACTTTGTGCTCCGTCAGTCATTTTGTGAAGCATGTGGATGGAATTTGCCAAGTCTGCTTCCATTGTGTTTCTACAGCGTGGCACAGAAAGAAATGTTTAAGATGCAAATTCAGAGTATCCTGTTGCTTTCTTTACTTAGATCTTCCACTTGTTTCTTTACTTTTATCTTCTACTTGTATTCTTAGGTCTTCTGCTTGTATTTCCAGGTGGTAGTTTAGTCCCTAGAGGACAGTAATCCCAGGAAAGGGACAAGTTTTTCTTTCCACTTCTTGAGGTATCTGAAAGCACAAACAGCTCTGCTTTGGTTATGGTCTTGACCACCTTGGTTTGCAAAATGGCTGGAGCTCTGTGATCCTTCTTCCACTGAAAGACTGGTGGGGCTGCTCATGTCTTGGTCATCCCCTTGCCCCAGCTCCACCCTGGATATTCCACTCCTGTCACACCGTGCTGGGCCTTTCTGTGTCTTCACCTCAAAAACCCCAGGAACCAAACGAGACTTTCAGTGCAGAAACCTTAAGGAATTAGTAATACCACTTGCACTGCATGGCTCACAGACATATCCACAGTTCCAGGGGCTTATGATGCTGATGGTTTTATAGGAACCTGCAGAAAGCTCGAGAGCTCCCCATTAGACTGCTGGACTCACCTGTGGTGATAACAATGCCATTAAAGTTGGCTTCATGGTTGCTCTTTAAACCATCTGGGCCACTGCTGCTTGTTCCCATGCCACCATCTATGGGACTGCCTGAAAACAGTTTCTGAGGAATTTCTATGCAACTGAGGAGCTGAGATGTTATTTTGGAGTATTTTCCTTGCAGTGGCAGTGACCCTTAACTTAATGGTGCCGTGCCTCTCCCCGTGGCTGGAACAACCACATGGAGGCAACTGATCCAAACTCTTGTTTCAATAATGCTTTTCTTAAATCTGGCGTGGGCTTTCTCCTCAGCATGCAAGAAAACTTCTCCATATTTACTGAGAAACTTTTATTTATGCCATATGCATCAGAAAAGCTCATTCAGGCATAGTTCAGATGACCACAAGAGTTTGTTTTCAATGTCTGTTTGGAATTAAATCTTGGAAATTCGAGAGAAAGTGGTGTAAGGGAGATCCTGGATCGTGTTCTTTATGCCCTAAGCACAGTTGTTGCCTGGCACTGCCTGGAAGATAAAATATGTGTGGTGTGTCCCAGCATCAGCAAGGGAGAGTGTGTCTGATCTGTCCTCAGGCAAAAGGTCTGTGGGCTCATCAAAGGCCTTGACATCGTGCACTAACTCAGAGCCCAGAGAAGTTTTCAGTGATTGTGATACATTACTGCCAATGATTCGAGGGACTGACTGCAGAAAATATGATGAAAAACATGAGAACCATGTATTATACAAAATAAGGAATAGAAAAATAATCCCTTTTCACTGAGAAAACATTCAACTTCAGACCTGGAGTGTTCAGTGTCAAATAATTCTCTGGCACTACTTCTCAGTGACTTGCTGCAGTGGGCAGTTTTCACTGGATGTTAACTAGACACAGGAATTTCGTGATCTTCATTAATTTCCTTGCGCTGAGCTATTTGGATATTCATAAGCCTATGGAAGAAAGACAAAGCCGAGGTAACATCACTTTCCCTTAGAGCAGAGGAGGTCCACATCCAGGATCCCTGCCAGCTGTATTTACTCAGTGTTTCCCAGATGTGACATTGAGTTGCCCTGCAGTTCTCAGTGTGTGAGGTCGGGCAGTCCCAGAGCTGTTCTGCCTGTACCTGCCTCGTGCAGCAGCTTCATTACACACCTCAGCTCATCTCCCAGCAGGCACCCGTGCCATTTTTTCCTCCACTGAACTTAATTCCTTAAGACAGTGGGGACATTTCACACAGAATGGTTCAGGCTGGGAGGGACCACAGTGGGGTCATCTGGTCCCACCTCCCTGCTCAAGCAGGGCCGTCCCAGAGCGCATGGCACAGTCTTGAGTATCTCCAGTGAGGGACACTCCACCCCCTCTCTGGGCAGCCTGCTCAGGAAAGAAGTTGTTCCTCATGCTCAGGAGGAACTTCGTTCTTTAACGTGGAATTAAACAAGGCCCCACGTGCATGCAGCCGCCTAAAAAGCTGACTCCAAGTGAACAGGTAGATGCTTGGAGTCAAATGTACGATGGAAACACACTTCAAGGAGCTCCAGCAGCTGTAGAATACAGAGCTTTCCTTAAATGTCTTTTTTTTTTGGTAGAGTCCATGTGTTGCCATATCCCTGCTCTCTGCATTACAGTATCCCATCAAAACACAAGCTGCCCAGTGGTTTTCAAGAACACAAGATTTTTCTTTTCTTCTAAGAGCAATAACACTTATCAACTTTTACTGAAATACCATATCAGCTCCTTGTCACTGGCAGTCTACAGTTCCTGCCGCTAAAAGTTTAATGCATTTACAGGAGCACTTAGGCATCAAGACTTTGATATCACAATCTGTTAGTCACAGGTGCTACATGATAGGTTTGTGTTAGCACATTATAGATCTTTTATCAGATACTGCACAAAATGTGTGTGTTTCTCTGCCAGGCAATCAGAATCAGGCTGCTGCATAGCTGATGAGTTACTCACCAATATAAGTTGTTGTTTATTTTAAACAGAACTTTCCCAGAGCTGCACCTTAATGGATAAGTTAAACTCTAATTGGTCAAGGCCAATGAAGACCAGGGACTTAATGGAGCCAGGAAAAAATGCAGCAGGTCCATGGTGGTGCTGTGAGCATTGTCAGTCTTTTGCAGTGGCATTCGTCAAGTCAAGTGATTAACATTGCTCATTTGCCATCGCAGACAGAGTCATTTTGACAGCAAATTACCACTGGATCAATAGCTCAGCTTGTCTTTGGCAATTCACGTAGTAGCATGAGACCTGTGACAACATGCCATGCTGCTGGCAGTGCTGCCTCCAAATCATGGAAGGAAGTTGGAGGTGGGGGAAGAACTGCTCACCGAAAAGTCAGCTCAGATTGAAAAGTTCTAGATGTTCTCACATCCCTCCAAGGCTCCTTTTATTTTTTTTTCCAGACACTGGACAACAGACTTGGCCTTGGGATTCAGCCTAAACTGTGCTTTCCATTTTTAATAAAATTAGTAATCCCATGCAAGTGTTGAAGCACATGCCTCAGCTTTGCTGTAATCCCCTGAGGAAAACATCCCTTCAGCATGGTCCCGGAGAAGTCAGGCGGCCGGTCAGCATTGTGGCTTTGCTGCTTGCATCTAGTTCCAGATGTCAGGAAATGCATCATTTAAAAATGGACATGGAGCTGTAGGAGTTCTGAGTTGAAAATGCAGAAAGCATTTCTCTGTAGTTATCAAACTAAAGCTGTTTTTGACCCCTACATGCTGCTTTCAGTGACCTCAGTGACCGAGAGGAAAGCAGATTTTCTGTGCACTGTCACAGGCATAAGGTCACCTGAGGTATTTCTGTCACCACACACAATTCACATCCACCTGCATCATTTTTCAGACATATAGGAAGGATTTTGTGCATGGAAAACTACTCCCTGACAAAGGCTGGAACGATGCTTCCCAATGAGAGCAGGATTCCTGGGATGGCACTGCTGTATTGGTCATCCATGGGCCTGCTGTTCCTCAGACATTGTTGGTAGCCAAGCAACATTTTGTTGCCACCCACTGTTGATCAGAGAATCGAAGAATCCCAGCGTAGCTTGGCTTGGAAGGGATCCTAAAGCCCATCCAGTGCCACCCCCTGCCACAGGCAGGGACACCTCCCACTATCCCAGATTGCTGATACCCCCATCCAGCCTGGCCTCGGACACTTCCAGGGATGGGGAGCCCTCAACCTCTGTCCACAACAGCCCCACAAAATGTAACTTAAAGCAAAGACAGTGATGTGGTTTGGGCTTCACTTTTGACACCAAGTGAAAGCTACCACCTCCCTTGGCACTGAGACAAAAGCAGACACTTTCTTTCCACAGGTGAGCTCTGAAAGACAGAAGCTCCTCTGGTTGACTGTGGCTGTGCATTTCTTGCTGATTTGAGGGCTGTCAAACCTGAATCTTTGTGAGATCCAGACAGGTCTCCTCTGACCCAGAGGTCCTTGAAGATCATCTGATCTTCATCTGATAGTGCAGCACGGGGCTGTTTAGTTGCAAAAAGGCATTAAACACATTAAAAGTAGTGTACCTGTCTTCCAAAAATTGAACTAGTCTTCTTGTTTGCTTCTGGGACCCATTCAGGATGTTTACTTGGATCTATAAACTCTCCTATAGATTAGATCTCGGTTGGGAAATGGACTACATTCCTTTCATGTGCTGTCTTAGCAGTTGAGATCAGCAGACTTGCTTTTTCTAATGTGTTTGGGAAGCAGAAGCAATATTTTATCTCCTGCGGTATGCTGCTGGTATAGAAATGTTCAGGCTTATTAATTCTTCAGGACACAGGAAAGTCTTCATCACCTGTCTAGGCAGTCATGGGAAAGGACCCACTGCAAAGACTCCATTGAACTCTTTCTTTTTTTCTTCTTCTTCTTTTTTTTTTTTTTGGAGGCAGCTGGAAAATATTAGTAATCTTCAGAGCCAATATGCAGTACATATTGAGAGCCAGTAAATGATGCATATTATTGCAAATTCCTGTGCACTTCTGCATTTTATAAAACAGATAACTAAAATACTCACCTAGCCAGATCGCTTCCCCCAGGGATGCACATTTCCAAGCAGGGGACAAACCAAAAACACAGAACAAGAACAGAAATTAGCCAAGTAGAATGGCTAAGTGTTTGAAACAAATGGTTTTAAGATCACTGAGTAAGGAGTGTGACCTCCTTTTGCATCAGTCAAGGCAACTGTGAAACTTTGTGAAAGAAGCTCACCACAAAACAGATGCTGGGCTATCCTAGGTAAATAAATTACCAAAAAATAATAATAAACCCCCCCCTACACTTTTTACAAAGCACAGCTGTGTAAATATTGCATGAGACAGGGGAGAGGGGGAGAGATGTAACATACACCCTTTTTTTGTGCAGAAGTTCTGCTCTGGGCACTGTTTATTAACATTCCCAGTACAACCATCACTCCAGTGCCTAGCACACAGTGCAGCTACTGTACTCCCTGCACATGTTTGATCCTGGCTTTACAGGAGAAAACAGGCTTTATTTTAAAGGAAACATTTTCACCCAAAGATAAAAGGTGCAAGGAAAGGTGTTAGGAGACAGGGAGAATTATAGAATCCTGGGGTGATTTGGGTTGGAAGGGACCTTTAAGCACATCTTGTTCCACCTCCTGCCATGGGCAGGGACACCTTCCCCTATCCCAGGTTGCTCCAAGCCCCATCCAGCCTGGCCTCAGACACTTCCAGAAGATGGTACAGGACCAAGTACAGGAAGAAGACCATATCTCATCTCTTTCCCATTCTCTTTCCCACACCTTCTGCCACATTGACTTTAGATGTGTTCCTGCTTCTGCACCAGGTGAGGAGCAACTCTCCTTAATTTCATTGTGCTGGATATGCCTGCTGCAATTTTCCTGCTTCTCAACAGCACATTCCAGCCTGCAGAAACTGGCATCTGCCCACAGACAGGAGCAAATGTCTTTTCTCAGCTAGACCAAAGGCTCACCTAGTGCAGGTCGCTGTCTCTGTCAAAAGCTGGTGGTGGACACTTAAGGAAAGATAACAACAGCAGGAGAGGCATCCAGTGATGCTTTTCAGAGTACAGCCTCATGGATTTTGGCAGCAAACAGCTTGGTTTCCTGAGCCAGAGGTTCTGTTCACATCTTTGTGTTTGGCTGCCTTCATTGAACTTTCCTTTCGGAGATGTGCTTTTAACCCATTCTTTATTTTGGCCTCCACAACATCCCATGGCAGAAAGTTCCAGTTTTGCTCAGTGCTGCATAAGGAAGAACCACTTCTTTTGTCTGTTTTCTGATCATTTTGCTGGATGCTTCTTTGTGGTTTTCTTTTTCACTGCCAGAAGTAGTGAATAAATCATTCCCCAGTTCCTTTCTTTACTTTCCTTCAAGTGCTGCCCCAACACTTTGACCGCAGCAGTCGGCGAGCACAGGGAAGCACAGAAATCCATCTAGCAGCCTGTTAGCTCAGGTAACAATTTGGCTGAGTGGCTGCAGAGCCATCTTATACCTGCAGGAACGTCTGTGTGCTGTGACAGCAGCTGTGTGCTCACCCAGAGTGGGTATTCTGTGACTTCAACCCCAGAGCTCACAGTGTGAACGCAGTGACCTCCCAGAGAGCCTAAAGAAGGGACGATGTTTAAGTTCTTCCAATTTCCAGCTCCAAAGAAACTTAAACCTCAGCAGTGTCTTCACCTAGCATGGCTACAGCTCTATTCTGGTTCCATCTTGCTCAGGGAAGAGCAGGAGATGCACAACATCCTCCACCTCTGCTTGTCCTCCCCACTCCAGCACAGCCCTACCGACGCCATCCTTTCTCCTCTTCCCTTACATCAATGCTCGCTGCTATTTTTACTGAGATATACACCAAAAAGCATAGCATAAGAGATCCTCTTGCTAAAATTAGCTGGGAAATTATAGGCTGTTTTACTGTTTTGTGCATAGTCTTCATTTGCCTCAGTAGGATTTGAGTGCAGATCTTGGAACCCCCAAAAGCCAGCCAAGTGAGGTGGTACCTGCAGTCCTCAGCCTCGAGAGCTGCACTCTGGAAAAAATGAGAATGTTTTATATCAACAAGGGCTGGAGGCAAAGTCTTAGGTTCCACCTATAGGAGGGAAATACTTTTATTTTAAAAAATGGATTTACAATCAAAGAGATTTGAAAAATATAAATGTATGGATTATCTTTCTTCGCATTTAGTGTTTTATTGCAGCAGCCCACGTTTGTCTCCAGGAGTACTACCCATGATGCAGCACACTAATGCACTACCTTGCCCTGAACAGGAGAAAGCACTTTGGATGTAGTCCAGGTTTAACCCTGTCTTAGGGCTTGCTTTTACTTTTAAATAGCAGCAAATGGAAGTAAAGCATCATCCTGGCTCTTCCTCGGGGCATGGCCAATGCTGCGTGTGAGGTGCAGCTCTGTGTCAGAGGGTGATGCTCATTCCCACTCGGTTCATGACTCCTCTGCCTCACTCTGCCCTTCCAGCCCCTACAAGCCACCTCTGTTCTCCATCCTTGAGTGAAAACCCCTCGGCCACACGTAGCCCAAACCTGCTCTGCAAGGAGCTGCTTCTGGCTGTCAGAGGGAAGGGTCGACGTCTGACATCAGATTGATCCCTGAAAACCCCCCTGTCATCCAGGCAGAATTGCAAATTCTGGCTGTTTGGTGGTTTTAAAAATTAAAAGATTCCCCCAAACAGCTGCATTTCTTATGCAAATCCCCTGCCAAATGGTACCTTGTAAGTATTAAAGAAATTCTGTGTCCTCTGTTAAAAAATTATCATCTAGAAACCCAATAATTTGTGGGGGGGAAAGGTTTTAAGAGGACAAAGCAGGCTTACAAACCACATTTCTCCCATTCCCTGTGAACTGTTGTGCTGTTGTGATTTTACAGTGCCATTTCTCCACTTTTGCTGGATTTTTCTCTTTAATGCTATGTGGAAAACCCTGAACAAAAACTGGCACTTAATTCTGAGTAAACAGTGGCAGTGACTGAATAGAAACTTGATGTCAAATATACAACCACCCTGGGAAAGTCAAAATCCATTGCTTTCTCCTCTCTTCCAGTTGTGTCCTCCTTAAGTGTATTATTCATAAAATTAGCGATTTAAAAAGGCATCGAAACATTATTTTTCATATTCATAGCGTCACTTTAAAAAAAAATGGTTAAAAATCGATTTGCTGGCCTCTTGGGGAAATGCTGTAATGTTTTTGGCTGTCTCCTACTTTCTGCTGCCAGCTAAAAGTACCATCTGGCTTGTTTAGGGCCCTTTTCCATATCAGGTGCTTCCAAAATTCTCCCCAACCAGAGGATTGTTTCGTTGGGTTGCTCTGCCTGCTGAGGCATGTGTCCTGGGCTGGGAATCCTACTGCTTCTGTTCCCTGCCATCTTGCTGACAGTGGTGTGTGTATGTTTGGGCACGGATCTTGCTGCCTCTCTCCCGAGGACATTTGCATCATTGTCAGCTGCACATATTAAATTGATATGCAGGGCTCAGAAACACGTATCCCATCTTTTGTCCCTTTGTTTGCGCAATTGTTGTGGTTTTAATTCTTCTTTGACACCTGGAATATCACAAAGCTGCTGATAATCTGTTGGCTACTAGGGGAAATGACATTGATAGGAGGATAATGTGTGTCAGACTTATATCTCGATAATTGCAGACACACCCCGAAACCCTCGCAGCTCAGGGAAATGAATATCCTAAATCCATTATTAATTTGGAGAGTCGCATGTGGCAGTTGGCTGTGGTGTCATCCTCTCGCTGCAAGAGTCACTTGCGAGGGATTTTGAGGCAGTTTTGGTTAATTCTGCGTGGCTGTGTCGATTCACGCCTCGCGCGAGCCGGTTTTGGTGCGTCCTTGCTGCCATTTCGCGGCAGCGTGAGGAGCTGTAACAAAATGGGGTTGATGTCCTAACTCCTCATGGAAAGAAGGCAGCTCCCCACGGGCCTTCTCCTGCCCAGGAACACCATCCCAAAGAGCTGAGGACTGATGCTCTGTGCGTGGCGCCCGTTGGCAGTGACGCCTTCTCCTCAGGATTCTTTGTTTTTCAGATTCACTGGTTTACCTGGAAATAGACACCCACCCCTAAAGGATTTATGAGTAGGTTTGAAGCACTCTAGTTGCAAAGTCCAGGCTTGATGTGATTGTGTGGGAACAGGAAGGGTGTTTTGGAGCAGCTACTGCCATAAGCTGTCTTGTCCTATTTCAGAAATGATCTGTGCCATACACTGCTGACTTTTCCTGTCCATCCATTAAAAAGTGAATTATGAAGAGTGCTGAGACAAACAGATAGGAGTTTAACCTTGTTAGTAAATATCAGGTAGCTGATATATACTGCTAGAATGTTACATCACAGCCTTGCTCTTCAATATAAGTTTATGAAATTATCTTGTTACTATATAAACTGCCTTGGCTGGGTACATTCTTCCAGAGGGTTATTGTTTGCTGGATGTTGGCACAGTAGCATGACTCCGAAGAGTCAGTTCATGATGTGGTGAATTTTAAAGACTTGGGAGATGGCCATATCTATTTTTCAGCAAAGGAATGAACGCTTTTTTTTCCTTTTTTTTTTTTTTCCCCCTAAGGTATTAAAAGTTTCAAAAGATGTGCTGAAATGAAAAGGAAATAATAACTAAAGCCTGGATGGGAAGTAGTGCCTCAGAGTACTGACTTCGTTTATTTGCTTGTTTCTCCCAAAAATCTTAATATTTTAAGTAGAAGTTAATATTTTAAATCAAATAAACCTGTTCTGTGAACTAGTAAGATACTTGAACTATTATCACACATTATTCATTTATTTCTGTGTGAGTGCAATAAAAATTTTACAAGCTGTAATCTTGTTCTTTTAATAGAGAGAAAACTATGCAGAATATGTTGCTTAGAGTATTAGATAAGCTGCAGTATGTTAATCAAATATTTTCGTGATATGAGGGGCAGTTGAGAAAACAGTACAATTTTTGCTAATGGCACTGGTAAGTAAACGGATCTATCATTACATTGTCATGAAAAGTGACATTGAGCAGAAACACCCTGCCAATCCCTAGAAGATAAGTATTTAATGTAATTAGACAGACACTGTCTCCTTTGTTGAACGTAGCATTAATCACCCAGAGAAGTCCAACTTTATATGAAATGGCTTTTTCTGATATGTCTTTGTATTAGAAAGCTTCTCACATGGCTTTGCCACGATGATATATTTGAAGAAACGACTGCGACAGCTACACGGGTTTCCTCGTGACACATTTCTTGCTGTTCTGTGTTCCCTGATATTTAATTCCTTTTATTTAGCAGTGTTGCATTGTATAGCTGTGGCTTGCTCCTAAGTCTAGAAACCTCTCTGAACCAGTGCAATGCGTTCAACTTATGAAATATAAAAGCAGCACAAATAGCTTCCATTGTGTTCTTCAGCCCTTCCTCTGTGGTGTTAGCACAGGTTCATTGTTATGGCATGAGCAAAATGTTTCTTGCCTCAAATGCTAGTCCCTAATACCACACACCAAAAAAAAAAAAAAAGGAAAGAAAAAAGGAAGAAAAAACTTCTTTTTATGAAAATCTCATTGTTAAACGGATGAAAAATGTTGCCCCCTTCCAGAATTCATTGGCACTACATTTTTTTTTCCTTTTTTTTTTTTTTTTTTTCCTCCCCCCTTCTCTCTCCTCTGTTGCTTGTAATTTGTACCGTGAAACGCTGTCTGGTTATGAACTGGTATCAATTTGAGTCAGTGCACAGCTGTGTCTTCCCACCTTCTCAGTGGTGCCGAGGGCTTTGAAGGGAAAGAAAAGGGTTTAGTCAGAGATGACAGCGAACTTCACCGGGTAACAGGTGGAGGTCAAGTTGGTTTATTTGTTGGGCTGAACAGAGTGCAGAGATGAAAAATCTTTGCCATAATAAGGTTTAGGAAGAAAATGCTGACTAGTCTAAGCTTTGATTCCAGCTGACAGATCCTTTTCTAGTGTTCATTACTTGATTTCACAGTTCAGGCAATTTTAAGAGGCTTAAAATTATGTTTCTGCTCTCCTCTATAAAACTTTTCGATCACTTCCTAATTTTTGCTTTAAGTAAAGTTATAGGGACTCCCTGATATATCACTCCTGCCTGTAGACTCTTACAAAGTCAATATGCCATCAAAAATGTAAGGATAAGCTTTTTTTTTTTAAGACCCCTGCTTTTACCGATTCTTTTAATAAATGAAGTAAAAAATTCACGTGTAGGCACCAATTCGATGAGAAAATTAAAACTTTCTAAACCCTCCCCCAAAAAGCGGATAGTAAACGAAGCAGGATGCTGAAGAAGCCAGTGTTCCTGTCTGGGAATATGGGATTTCTGTGCTAGTGAAAGCCCAGCGTGCTGAGTTTCAGTCCCCGAGCCGTGCTCCGTCCTGAAAGGGAGTCACCGCCAGGCCCCGGAGAATCAGAGCAGAACGTGCTGACATTGTGTGGCAGTGCTGGGACGGGGGTGACCTGTCGGCATCGCTGCACACACAAAGGGATTTCACTGGGCTGAGCTGCCAGGCTTCGGGTCTCTCCGAGTGCAGCCTCCTGCCCTTCCCTGTGCCAGCTGCTGGGAGGGACGCGGAGGCGTTTCTCCTCTCCCACCCTTTTTCTTCCACCACCACCACCACCACCTGCTTCCTACCTGCTGGAGTGGGCAGAATAGGATTATCTTTAGCCATTTGCTAAAATCTTCCCCCTCAGACTTTCTATTACTTCTGCATTCATTCTTTGCAGGAAGAGGAAACTCACTGGTCAAACCCTTGGACACCAGAATAGTTGCATGCAGTTTCCCAGGGAGCCAGATAGCTCTAAAGCTTCCCAGTGAGTGACAGTTTCTCTCTTCTATTCTTCTGAAACATGTGTTTTACACATATACTGAAAAATGTTAATATCAATTTACAGCCAGATTCTTGCTTTTTTTTTTCTTTTTTTTTTCATTTTTAAGATGTAAAAAATCAAATCTCACAAAGTATTTACACTTAGAGCACTTTTTTACATAGGAAAAAGTGTTGGATGCTCTTATACACAAAACATCATTGGGCTTGAAAGCTGTTAGCTCATTCTGAGTTAGTGGCAAGAGCGCTGGACTTGCCAGCACCAAACTGTGAAACCTTTTCTGTGTGACTGGTAGAAATCTCATGGGGGTAGAAATCAAAAAAAAAAAAAAAAAGGGGGAGGAGGGGAGGGTGTGAATCTGTGCATTTGGATTCGAGCAGCTTCAATACCATGATATCAACTTTGTCCTAGAAGTCCTTGAATCACAAATCACTGGGAGAGTGTTTTGGAGAATTATCACTGTATGCTTTCCCTGGTCTTTTACTCTTTTCTAGGCGTCCATTAGTTCCCACTGTCAGGGAGAGGACTCTGCACTAGGTGGATCCCTGTAATCTGATTTGGCATGGCTATTTTTCTGTGTTCCTAAGCTCATGAGATCAAGTTATGTAGGATTATTTCATAATGCCAGAGCAGCAGTTGCTGAGGTTGGACAAAGCTATCTAGCAAAAGTGTCTGATAAAAGAAAAATCCTGTCCCATACTGTAGCTTTCTTGGTCCAGTGAAGCAGCATCCTCACGCACACAAATCTTGTAAAGTTGCTTCTGATAGCTCCCTCTGTCCCTTGGTTTTTGTAAGCTAAAGTGCCATTTTCCTTTTTACAGCTTAATTGAACCTAAATGCACCCATTTTCTGCAATGTGGTATTTTGGTAATTTCGCTATTTGCTCGTAAGTTTTCCCTTAAGCAAACTGAAAGCTTCCCCTTTATCACTTCACTGGGCCAAGATTTCACACAGTATCCTGCTTGCTACAAAATATGATAGTGTTCTCTCTCACCTTGTTTCTTTTTTCTTCTTTTACTTTCTTTTATAAAATCAGGATATCTAAGAAACCCCGAACACCGCGGAGCACTTCATGGTGGGTGTGCTTATTCGAACAATGCCAATGCTCTCGTTCTCGGTGCACAGACTTTTTGTGTTGGTTGGGGGGGGGATGTCCCAGGTGTCCCCCCCCACACTTTTCATGTGGATTCTCCGATGTCTAGTAAGGACAGAGCTCGTGCCAAGCACTTTGCCAGAGTGCCAGCGCTGGAGGGAGCACTCACATGTCACCTCTGCCCTTGCCATGCCTGTTTTCGTGGAATTTGCAGGGAGATTTCCCCTGGAAGCCCTCTGCCTCTGTGTCAGGTGTGTTTTCACCTGCTCAGTGGGTGGCAGAGGGGCTGGGCAGCTCCCAGGAGCAGACCTGCAGGCAGCAGGGCCATCCAGGCTCCTCTGGAAACGATGCCCAAGCCAAACTGCCGCGCTCTGCCTTCCCTCAGGGAATCCTGCAGCCACTGGGGATGCACAGGAGGGAGGCTGAGCTCAGCTGTCTGATACCACCTGTGGGGAAGCAGTTTCAGTCTCTCTGCCTGGGAGCTGCTGGTGGCAGGCCCCCAGTGCCATTCCAGTGTGCAACTGGAATTGGGAGGTTCCCGGGAAGGAGCACAGCAGCTGTAGGTCAGCTCCAAACTGTTCCTGGTGTTACGGAGTGCTCGGTGCCGTGACTGTCAAACCCGGGCACAAAGAGGGTGGAAGCACCAAGAACCACTGGACAGCAAAACATAACAGCTCCATGAGTACACTCTCGACCTGCCAAATTATAAATCCTTCTGGTACAATGCACACGAATTCAGTTTGCAGCTCTTGTCTTCCTTTGGAATAACCTCTACGCTCTTCACCTCAAATTGTGCAGAAATCAGGTGGCTTTACAGCCCGTGGTAAATCACCTGGGCTATTTGCAATCCTGACCACAGCTCTTTTATTAATTAAAACACATGTTCAATGGCAGTGTAGACCGATTAAATCTTCAAAACCAATATTAGCACCAAACTTAGTCTTGTCATCGTAAAAGTCATTTGAAAACATTACCATGCAGTAACTGAGGTCACAAGTCGAGAAAATCTGCATATTTACCCATCTCCATCTCACGCCTGGGGCGTTAACAGCCATCAGTGTTATATATAGCCTGGGTAGCCAATGATGGTCTGATGACATGCAAATAATGAGCAAATGATTTTTGAGAAGATTAAATAAATAAATAAACCCCCCCCAAAAAATTTGACTCCATCCTCTTCAGTTACCAAAGTTCCCTTTAGTATCACTTGCAATTTAGGATCCATATGCATCTCAGGAAGATATAGTTGAAACATAAATCTATTCTGGGTCTTTTACTTGCAAAAATATCATACCTCAGCTATAATCATATGCAAAGACTTTTTAGAGGGCTTTGTAAATGCCATCCAAATTTATGATGGCATTTTTTGCCTTGCAGCTATAGATGTTCCATCCCCAAAGCACCCACATAAAGGTGTATTCTCCTATGGATGGCTGCAGTTTGTCCCTGCTGCTATATCTAATCTGCCAAGTGTGCTGAAAAACTCTCAAGTAGCATTTGAAATGAAACAAATGTAGTCATGAATTTTAGACGAGATGTCTAAAGACGTCATTAGAAATTTTTTTTTTTCATTCTTCTTGCAATATATATTTATACAATGGAAAATGATGCCGAAGCTGACATTAACTCAAAGGGAAAACTGAACTGTTATCCTGCTGTTTATTGCTCTTCTCATTAAAGTTTTTAAATATATAACTGATGAAATTATGTTTTGAAGCAATTGGTAAGATGTGGAGTACTAGTTTATTAATTATTGAAAGGACTGCTTGGGTGGCAGAGCA
This sequence comes from Oreocharis arfaki, assembly GCA_013398015.1. NCBI lineage: Eukaryota > Metazoa > Chordata > Aves > Passeriformes > Paramythiidae > Oreocharis > Oreocharis arfaki. The sequence continues at coordinate 275,408 of VZRR01008910.1, read as the reverse complement.
GGAATGAAGCCTAACTTAAGTGATCCAAAACAATCCAGATGATGCTGTAAACACAGATACGGACAGGCAAGGTAATTCATTCTATGAGAACGTTGTACCAAACAGTTTAGGCAGACTTTCATGGGGTAGGATTTTAAAATAATTGTGAATATTGTAGTGCTCGGCTTTAAAATTCTGTAGGCAAGGTTGTCCATCACTATAAACTGATATTTCTCCTTTGTAAGTGGATCAGTGCTCATTTGCAAAGGAGAAGTTTCAACCTTCTTTTTCCCTAAGTGACATCAGAATTTTGATTCTAACTTGAATTATCATTTCTGGCTAAAACTTGCTGAGAAGTCCAAAAGCATTTAAAACCTAAAGCCGTTGAATCCATTTAATGCGCCTTTGGCACCTCTCTCTCTCTCCGTCCTTTTTTGAACATTCTGGTCCTCATTTTAATCAATCTCTTTTTATTAAGTTCTTTGGCTCATTTACTCGTACGTGCATTTGCTTTGTTTTATTTGGAACATTTCTTTTGTAGCGTCTTGAAAAAGAGTTGTGACATTTCTTTTGGATGGCTTCTTAAGTATCTGGCAGTCACCTATGATACGATGTTGATGGGTACGGATAGATTAGCTCTGTTTTCCTGATGATCTGTCAGATGTCGAGTTCTGAGGAAACTGGATGTGTGTGTTGGTGATGCATATGCAGCAGTTTGATAAGTGGATAGAGGGGGAGCTTTCATTTTTCTTCTGTAAAATCACTGTTTATTAAGCTGGATTTAGCCCTGTGAAGCGAGGTGCTCCGCTGGCAGGTAGTTAATCAGCGATCACGGTAACTCCGGCTGCAACCAGGGGAGCCAGTACCCATTCAGAACATAGAAACTAAAGAGCACTTCATTAGGATGAGTGAATTTCCATCTGTGTTGTATTTTGTGTATACTGGAGCAATTAATACAGTAAACTGATGGATGGCAGTCAGTGTGATCATATCTCGGCTGATGACAAAGTTTGCTCAGCACTAAAGAGAACAGACTCACTGTGACTGGCAGGAGCGTAGCCGTCAACATTTCAAGAAGCTTGAAATTAAGAATTCCCCAGGAAGGAAAAAAAAAAAAAATACCAGCTGATCAGCATTTCTGTTGATACTGATTTCAGTGGAATTGCTGGAATAATTCACACAGGAGGATGAAAGTTCCTTGAAAAATGCTTCCCATATATCAGTTTTTTTCCTCAACAGCCGACTTGTTTTTCTGCATCATCTGTTTGTTCTGCATGTTGTCGAGTTCATGGTCCACCTGGTAATACCTGAGCTTCTGCGATTCCTTTTCCTAGTGTGCCTTGGGAAGGAGGATCCAGACCATGTTTCACTCATAGCTTTTGTTATGAAATCTCCATCATGAGTCTAGTGGCAGACAGCTACTGGGAATATTGGGGTAATTATCCAAAGGCCGTCTTTGGAGATGAATATGAGCTGGTCTACCAATGTAGCTAATGAGAGATGGAGTTTCTGTGCGAGACGTGTGCAGGTAGAATAACGTCAGTAATCAATCAGGTGAAATTGGATGGATGTACAGGTGTAGATTTGGAGAGACGGGGGATTGTTCTCCTCTTGCTGTGACTCCGTTCACTCCATCGAAGTTAGTCCTGATTTCTTAGCAAGGCCTACGTGGTAGGTACATGGGAAAGAGGTTTGCAGGTATTTGTGTGCTCTGGGAAGGATTTGTGCATTCAATTCTCACGCATCATTTTCTGGTCCATTTAAATATATATATATATATATATATCAGCCTCACACATGAACATTTGAAGACCTTTAGCTGTACTCAAGGAAGACTCTTATGTGGTGCGTTTCTAGTACTGGCAAACATAAGGAGGTAGAGGAATTAAACCCATCACAGTGCTCCAGTGCCCCTTAGAAGATGAGGAACACGAAGTTTTCCTGTGCACTCACTGATTAAACTCGGGCTGGAGGTTTGCGAAGTGCAGAGTTTTGGAAAGTCTTTCTGCGGGGACTTCAACATCCAATGGCTCCAGTAACCAGAGTCTCCCAAGGACCAGGATCCCATTTGCGCTTGCATTATGCATTGAGCAGAAGGGTGTGATGCATGATGTGGAATGAACAAAATAACTTGTGTGTTTAGGGAAATGCCAAATTAATGAAAATTCAGAAAGCTCTAATGTTGAAAAGGCGCACAGATTCCTTGATAGAAATATAATGCTGCTAACAGTTTCAAGATTATTGTTGTCTGAATTTTCTGCTTATTGTGTACTGCAATTAAAATTCTTCTCGGCTGGAAAACCAATGTCAAATTAATGTTTCCTTTTGGAAAAAAAAAATACGAAAGTACACATGTTGTTCCATTTAGCACCATCATGGTCTTTGATCAGGTTCCCTCTGTCCAGTGAAAAAAGCAGATTTGTGTTAAAGGGAGCAGGCTCAAACCATATATGTTTGGCTTACATATAGAATCACATGAACACAAGTACAGTAAGTTAAAGTAACACACCCACTCAGGCTTCCATCTGCGTTCTATGCCACAAATCCCTTTATTTCCCTTTTTTATTTAGCAATTAACTTCTCCATTTATTCTGTAGTTAAAAGCTGCCATAAGATGAAAATAGACAAAGTCTGACTTTTCTTCTCTCGCACTCTAAATAACATTCAGAGGAGACTCAGACCTGGATTCTGAAAGCTGTGTTCCCTAAAAGTGCCAGGTGTGGCTGTGATTTGGACAAGAGTCCTACCCACAGAACAGTAAGGGACACTTTTAACCCCCACCTGGGTTACCCAGCCGTTGTGTTCTGGCTGTTCTTGTTTATTCCTTGCTCGGAGCAGATGGATAGAAAGAGGCAGGGAACGGGGAGGATCCTTGGCTCCATTCCCTATTCACCGGCCAGCACAGCTGAGACAGGCTGGGGGATATTGTAATTTGTTGCTGCCCTGCACCAGAGAGCAGAGAGAGGAGAGCAGGGACTCAGAGGTGTCCTCAGAGCTGGCACTGCCCCTTCCTTGGGGTCCTGTGAAGTGCTGAAATCCAGTCTTCAGTGCAAGTGGTCGCCAGTAATCGCTGTGGCTCCTGGGACCAATGCTGAGGAAAGCCATGCAAGGCAGCAGCATCCTCCCAGGATGCATCCCCAGCTCTGCCCGAGCTACCTTCAGCCTTAACTTTTTAATTTCCTGCCTCCCTGAGCAGCACAGGAGGGGCCCTGCGGGCTGGGGGCCGCTAAATGTGTTAAAACTCATTAGGTATGGAGCAGAAGACCCTTAAAACTAGCCAAGAGTCTCAAACGTGGGTGCCAAAAATTAAACACCTAGCTCAATATTTAGCCATCTACCTTTAGTTCCTTCCTCATAGTTAATATACACTGTGCCACCTCACAGGTGGCCTGATTTTCATAGGCACCAGGCACCTACAACTAACTCGAGTGCTGAGACTGCTCACCTAAGTGAGACTTGTAGAATCCAAAGTTTTTCTGGGTGATTAAACCAGAGTCCCCTCAGCTCCCGAAAGGAGCTTCGATAGAATGACCAGCATTGCAACATATGGCTTAGCAAGGGAAGGAAAAATTAAATTTAAAAAAAAAAAAAAAAGAAAATGAATATTAGAAATGGATGGACTAAAGAATACGCAGGATATATCAGGCACATTAACCAAACATATGGTGCTAAATGAGATATTTTTTTTAAATTGCAAAAAAATTGACATTCCTGGCAGTCTCAAGGATAATGTGACATGGCTGTGATAAATTTAGAAGAATGGGACATATTTTGGCTTGTTCTTGGAAACCTTTTTCTTGCATGCCGACTGTATTTCTTCTTTTATTAACCCATTCAAAGAATGTTTGAATTTTGCTGCTAGAGCACCATGCTAGCGCAACATAAAATGTGAATGATGCTAATTGCTTTGCACTGCCTAACTTTCTGTCATACCCTCCCCTCTTAAAGGACAAAACATGCTTTGGAAATGAGCTGGCAAGCTCATCTTCTTCTTTCTCTTGGTCAATATTAAGTGATGTAATTAAGCTCCTGTTTGCATATTCTTCTGAACTAGGAAGCAGCCATTTTTTTCTTGAGAGCTGATGGATGTGATCACTCAAAATAAAATGTGTCATTACAAACCCCAAACAAAACAAAAACATGGTATAGTTGGACTGTTCCAAACCAATACATTTCAAAATACCCTGGAAAAAAAATAAATAAATGAAGCAAACTTGTGATAATAATGGCAATCAGAACGATAACAAACAAATAGGGCAAAAGCAGCAACCAATTATCAGCGCTGCAGTTTGTTTTTCTACTCAATTTCCCCTGCATAGGGTTACATTAAAATCTCTATTTTCACATGAAAGCCGCTGCCTCGACCTTATAAAACCCATCCCCACATGAACATGACACTGCTCAGCACTGCCACACTCAAGGTCATCCATCAGCTTCTTTGTAGCTCCTCAAGTTCCAGTGTTTGGACACAATCACACGAAATTGCTGCAGCTTTAAACCAAATTCCAGTGCCTCTGCCCCTTCTCCCTGCTGTGGTTTAGAGATGAGTCCTGCAGGGTTATTTTAACACAGAGGTAAAAAAAGTTGTTTCATTCCTTTAGAAGCTTTACTACCTTTGCCATAACCCTGAAGAGGGTTTGTAGCCAGGCCAAGCAGGGAGCTGCTGAGCCATGGAGTTGAGGTCTCACTCCTTCCCTGACCTCTGTCACCTGCCCAGGGCTCAGGTAACTCCTGTCCCACGTGGATCCCTGCTCAAGGGATGCACAACCTTGCTCTCAGAGCAGCTCCCACCCTGGCAAATTGGAAGAAAACCCCTGTGACCTTCCCTGTGCATAAAAGTCACTTGGACTGTCCGTGATATTTTGCACTTAGGGCTGGGGTTGACCCTCCTTTGGTGTTTCCATCCCCAGTTCTTCCATCATAGGGAAATCTGGGTCAGCAGCTCCGTTCATTCCTTTGAGTGTCCTTGTCCTGAATGTGGACATTCCATGGCTAAGTTACATCCCAATGGAGCAGAAATTCAGCAGGCTGCACTGGAACATTTCATTGGAACACCTCAGTTCCACCTCATTTTCTCTCTTCCCCCCAAACTGAACCAATCTTTGCTTTTGTTCCTACTGCAAAGTCCTTAAGATCAATACTGAAAAAAAAACCCCATCCAGCCCAATATTTTCCTTGCACCAGAACCAGTTCTAAACTTTGATTTTTAAAAGGTTAAGTCTGTAACCTTTCCTTCTGTGAGGAAAAAGCCACCACAACAGCAGACCCTGTAGCAAACAAGTTTCGAGGCAGAAAGCTGCAAGTACGACACTGGAACTCAAACCATTCCCTTACTTTATTTAACTTAGAGAAATATAAACTCCAAAGCCTCACTGAAACCATTAAGACCCAGCGGTGCAGAGTATAAAGTACAAGAAGGCTCTTGCATATTGCAATCAACATCCCAGGGACTATAAAACTAGTCTTATTAAATATAAATCTAATAATATAACCCAGAGATAATCTTGTCCAGGCCTCTCCCTTTACTTTTTTAACAATTAAATACTATAAAATACCGAGTTGGAAATAAAATTAAATTACTAATTTCGTGGAAGTTCAACTACCACTTTTGGTAGGATATTTTGCTTTTCCACCCGAAATCTCAACCTTTGCTTTGCTATATCCCTGAGGATATGCAGAATGCCTGATGGGCTGTGTACACTGGAAACGTTGCGTTTTCAGGATACATTCTGATAATCAGAACACCCAGATGCATCTAGAACTGCAAAAATACAGGCTAGCACAGACAAACATGCATACTTTTCATTCATATACTGTAAAATTCTCTCATCCAAGCATTTGCCATACACAGAAAAGACTCAGATTTTAAAAGCCTGTTGCCATATACTCATTCCATTAATTTCTTTGGTGCCACAGCCTTTATATGGCATCAACAGGAGTTACTTCTCACCCTGTGTATCAAACCAGTCAGATGAGCACCACACCATTCCTGCCTGTCCGTGGCAGAGGTCGCACCCAGTGACAACTTAACTCTGATTTTCATTGGGAGCCTTTGATACAGTTCAAGGGCATTATGACAACTCTGAAATAATTCCAGTGCGGTTCTAATATCAAGACACAAATACCACTCCCCCTTTAAAAAAAAAAAATTTGAAAACGAAAGGGAACCACATGAACATGTAACTTTCAAATACCTTTGAAGTCAAGAGAGTGAGGGGAGGCAGAGTTTGAACTCAGAGAACTCCATTCTCTGGTGGTGCCTTGAGTCGTGCAGCACATTTAAAAGATCCATTTGCAATAATCTACTAAACCAAGGAGTGAAAGACAGAACTCATAAAAAACCTGTAAAAATCCAAATGCTCCAGCTATTACGGATTTCTAAAAATAAAGCAGAGTAGGTTTCAGTAGCAATAATAAGCTGCATCTTACCCATATTTCAGATTTATAAGAAAAATATGGCTGCCTTTTAGTACTCATGGCTCAGAGCAAACCATGGCTGCTTCTGCCTTGAAAAAAACCCCACGAATAAAAGTGAGCTTTCAGCTTGCTGTTGTGTTGCATTTCATTTGTCCTTTAAGTGTGTCTAGCTGCTTCTGCACCCCCCTTTCACAATGCATAGGCTGTCGTTCCATGACCTAGCATTATTAAATTGCACTTATCAATCATTCTTGCCAGGAATGCCATCGCCAACTACATTAAAGAAGTCAGAGAAGTCTGGTTTCAGCAGTCCCTCGCCTTCGCAGACCTCCTCCCTTGGAACGGCTTTCACACAGCACCATCGACCTGTCATTACAGGACCCAGAGGTGAGGCCTTTCCCGAGAGCCCCCAGGCATTAAAGGGTGGCCACGGCACCCAGTGGCCGTGCCAGCGCCGCTCCACGGAAAGCCATCGCCACCTGCGACCGCCCAGCGAGGGCCCGTGCTCAGAACCTTCACAGCCAGGAAGGTTTAGGTGTCCAGAGGCTGGTTCTGTTAGGCTGGGCTGCTTGGGAAAGCTCCTGATGACCACTCAAGGTGGAAACGCTGGTTCCTGGGGCCTTGGGGTTTTGCTGGAAGAGGGTGGGGAAAGGGACAGGATGTGTTGCAGGGCAGTGTCTTCTGCTTGTGACCATTCATCACGGTGACTCAGTCCAACTGCTCGAGACAGGGACCCATCCATCACTTCTGACCCACGCCTGTCTTCCAGCTCTGTGGATTTCCTTCTGCCAGTCATTTATTCTCGTGCTGTTGGTGTCAGTGTGCCTTGTTAGGGGACTCCTTTGAAGTTGGTTCCTGCAATACTTTGGCTGGTTTTCTTCCTGGTACTCTTCTGACTGACTTTCCAAGTAAAAGAGATCTCCTCTGGGTCTAGATGTGCTTATGTATTTTTGTTAGAAAGATGCATTTGCATTTAGCCTAGAAAACTAAATGCAATACTGAGTTCACATTTGAAAAGGAACTCACTTGGGCATAGTAAGAGACACAAATGAATGAATCCTCTTACAAACCTCTTTGGAAGATACGAAAATAGGAGTGAATGGTTGTGACATGTTTCTTTCTGCTACGAAATTTTGTCTCATTTAGAGCAGATTATTAAGGAATTGGTCGAATGGTGGAGCATAAAAAGGCATATTAGCAATTCATCCTAGAAATTATTTGGAAATGTCTGTTTGGCATCAGAGTGGTTTTACTGAGGGCAGCATAAACCAGGAGGAGCCTCTTTGTCTGCACAGTCCAGGTGATGTGGTGAGAAATGGTGCAGTTGCACAAAGTTGAAGCAAGGTCAGACTTGCACTTCATGGGGTTTTGTGCTTTGTTAAATCTGCTTATTGTAGTTTGATTTGTTGTGGTTAATCCATAAAAATTATTCATTACCCTTAGACATACACCTAGATCCTCAGAAGATATTCAGGCATCTAAGCTCTATAGAGATTTCCCTTGAAATTTGGATCCGAGCTGTCTGGCAAATATATCCTCTTTTAAAAGCCTTGATAATTGGTGATACAAGTATGAATAATATGAAGCTTCCATTAACATTCTATTCAGTGCACATCAGCTGACTCCCAATTCCTGTCTTTTAGAAGTTCAGCCTTTTAGATTTCAGTTGTTGATTGATTAGTTAATAGGCCTTTCTTTATTTAGCTGTGTTTTACCTCACACTAATTTTTTAAGATCATTGACTGCCTTTGTCTGCCCCTGTTTAGACCCTCTGTGCTTTGGATTCTTGTGTGGTTGAGAGAGGAAATGTCTCAGTGGTGAGGCCTTGTTTAAATCTCATCTACAGTCTGTTTTCACAAGACTTTTTCTGTGCACTGAGGGATTTCCATTGGCTACGTGAGAAGAACATTCAATGGGAGCCAGAAAAGCAAATAGAATTATTACAGTCCCAAATTTTGTTTGTTTGGAAGGAGATGTTCTTTGCTAACTCCATAAAGAAGCAACACAGTTTTCAATCCTCGTGGTTCCTAACAAGTTAACCAAAACTGTTCTTCTGCAACATCATTTTAGAAGGATCTTCTATTTTATGCTTGTTCACAAACAAAGCCTCACGGACTCTCAGGAAAAAAAATCCCTCTGAATCCATCCATGGTTTCTTTAAGTGCCATCATCCTGAAAAAATCTTGTCCCAGTCTTCATTCTTTGTTCTCTTGGGACATTCCTCCTCAGTATTCTTCTTCCACAGCATGCTGGCTGTGTTTATTTCCCTGCCACAACAATCACTCTGTTAGTAAAGGGTGATACACTGAGATGGATTATTTTCTGCAAATCCAGCTTTGTTCTTTATCCCGTCGCCTCTGGCGTACTTTAGGGACAGTAAGCAGAAGAGAGAAGCTTTTCAGGTATCAGAAGTGGCAGCATAAAGAGTATAATGCTGTCGTATAAGAGGATATAATCGAGAGATTCACGTCCACCGGTAGTTACTGGGAGTTGTGCCTCTGCAGAAATGATGGTACAGCACACACAGGCTAAATTCCCTTTGGACACAGGTGCATTATGTAAATGGTCAGTGGCAGGTCATTCTCAGGGGTCTTTGGAAAACAAAGAGCAGGAATTTAATCTCCATTCTGCAGAGAGATTTCAGAGAAAGGGGAGTTGTGAGTAAGTAGGTCACCATCAGAGTGAGCTCCTCAGCCAACACGACGAGCACAAGGAGGTTCCATCTCCTTCTCATGTTCGTATGTGCAAGTTTATCACTTGGATGCGTGTATGAGATGCATTTGTAAAGCATGATCAAAATAGACAGCAGAGAAGAAGCTGTAGACTGTTCATGGCAGGTGTTGTCATTGACAACCAGTGATTTGTAACTTGTCGGGAATATTCCCCAATCCTTCACACGCTTCCAAACATCCCTTAGAAAACACTGCACGTCTGATGCTGGGGTATCCCAGGATACTGAATGCCCATCCCAGCAATGAGTCATTCTGGAAACAAAGCTTCCTTGGAGGAGGAGAAAGATCCTTGAAAGGATTTCTTAGCTCTAAGGTGCTCCACCCGATGAACCAGCTGGAAAACCTCTGCTCTCACGGAATTGTCTGGATGTGCTGTGCTGTGCTGTGGAAGGCTTGTTCCTGTCTGCACTGGTGCTGCTGCCAGTGCCCGGCCCAGCTGGGCAGTAGCCAGGAGAGAGGATCCGAGCTGGCTGACCAGCGGACCAGATGTGCAGTGAGTGCTGGTGCAGGGATGCCAATGCTTCAGTGACTCCTCAGTACTTCCAACAGATGGTGGCAAGATCCAAGTTTCTTTGGTGATAAGCTAGCAAAGTGATTCATGGAGCCTCACTTGATGATGGCAGTTTTTTGGGCATGACTCTATGAATGCACCATATGTCTTCTCTGGACCAGCGTGGTTAGGATTCAGTGTCTGGCAGATGGTAAATTGATCACCTATAGGGTGGCTTTAGCATCGCTATCAGTTTTAGCATTTATCTCAAAGCCTTGAAAATTCGAGCAGCCAGATCTCTCTCCTACTCAGCATACTTTTGTTACCTGCAAGTGGGATTATTTGGTGGTCGGCGTAGCTCACCACAGCACTGCAGCACTGCAAAGCCACCGTGGATTGCTGGCATCTCACAAAGCTTCCCAGACCACTTGAACTCTTCACCAGACAGTGAAGGATTTAAATACTCTGGGTGACAGCAGTATTTACATAAGTGGTTTTAGGCTTCCATGTATTGCTACTTACACTCTGGTGACTTTATAACTGGAGCTGGCTGAAACGTTAAATTGACCACGATCTTGTGAAGCCAGGATGCAGAGCAGCCTGTGCTGCAGAGCATTCAAGCATTCCCACGGAATATGACAGTGTGAATCCCGCAAGCCAGAAAAGCAAGGAAGAAAAGGCAAGGCAAGGGAAAAAAAAATATAACAATGGGATGGTGTGTGTTAGGGAGATAAATGAAGGAGAAACACAATTACAAGAAGCAAGAAACACAGCACGAAGGCAAGAACCCAAGGAAGTGGGTGTGTGAGAAGAAGGGATGAAAGTCAGCTAGTGGACTGGTTTCCATTATATTAATTTCCTCCATAATTACCATTGCCATTTAGACTTTTATCAGGACAAGGCCTGCCAGGGAAACGCTGCAGCACAGTACTCTCTGTCCATGCCAAAGTGGCAAAACCTTGCTGTCACGTATCTGGAAAGATACCGTGTCCTTCTCTATCAAAATCCTCCACTGGGCCACCAAAGTCCTGGTGCCTGCTCGCTGTCCCGTCAGCCAGCTCCAAGAGAATCAAAGTGATGGTTCCTGGGGTACATTGTAAAAAGACCTTTTGTAATGTCCTGTTCTGTATGAGTCTCTGTGGCTGCTTCTCGATGCTGTCAGCTGGCACAGTGGTGTAACCTTCTACTTCCCTTTGACTTTTGACAAAAACAAAGCGGTGCCACTTGACACAGACACCTCAGGGCAAGGGCTGGTGATGCCAGAGAGCCAAAAGGAGAGAGTCACACCACGAGGGCGAGGAAGCTGAGGTGAGGCCATAAACAGCACAACGCCGTTTACACGATCCAGTTTACAGTGTCAGGACAGCTGAGCGTGCGGGGGAAGATTTTGATTTCCTGCACTCGCTTCGGAGTAACCTGGGGCTGAAGGAAAAGCAGTTTCCCAACAGATGGCCTCAAGGTCAGGCTTTAGCCACGACACAATCCCCAAACTGCCACCGCCTGCCGTAGCCCGGGCGGGGAGGGCAGAGAGGGAGGCCAGCAAAGGGTTAAAGCTTCAGCTAAACAAAAGTCAGGAACCGTGTAATTAAAACTCTACCTTTGTTGTATTGTCAAGAGTTAGCCTGTGACATAGGAAATATTTAAAGGAGCAGGCTGTTCAGCTAATTTGTGTGTGAGTGAGCTGCTTAGACAGTCCTATCCTAAATTAACTGTAAGACCACCCACCGAGCTCGCCTCATAAAGGGCCATGATTGCTCAGCTTCGTTTTGTATAACCGTTCAATAATTACTAGATAAATGCATAACTAAAAGCTCTATTACACTAATAATTTGTACTGAGATAGATGTGTGGGACACCATGCTGGGTTAATTTGTCATCCCTGCAGCAAACTTCTAAAGAGGGCTCTTTTGCAGAGGAGTTGTGTTAATATGTTGCTCCAGTGAGGACATGTTAGAGCAACAAGATGACTTGGTCGCTTAATCTCCTAAAGAGGCAAAATGCCTGGAGGGGAAGTGCCAGAAAGAAGAAAGGGGGGTGATTAACACAGTGGACCCAGATTTAAACTCATCCTGACAAAAGGAGCTGATCTAACTGAGCAAAAGAATGAAAAAAAAAAAGGGGGGAGTGTTAAAAATACTAATAGGATTTCATGCATCCCTAAAAAATAATATAAAAATCAAGTGCTGCAGGAACAAAGTATTTTGCCCATGCTTTTCCTGACGCTGCTTTGGTTCCTTTGCTCTCTTTGATGTATCTGTGGAGTTAAACTGTATGCTTTAAACAGTGCGGTGAACTATAATATTTTTATCTCTGCTTTATGCTAAATTCTTCTAGCTCCAGACACACACAAAAAGCACATTATTGCTTTAAATATGGAACCCATGTTTAAGCATCGGAGCTCTGGATTTTCAACCTCCTCTATTGACAGAACCATAAATCATGTTAAAGTTAAGTGAATTACTGTAGCGTGGAACTATAGCTTTAACAATGTTTATGTAGTATCAGCTTACCATCTACAGAATGAAAGGGAGGAAAAACACTGATATTAGAAATGGGAATGTGGAGTCCTATTAACTTAACAGCAATATATCACTCCAAAGTCACAGATTCCATTACCATGCCCTTTTTAGTATCAAAGCAGAATTATATCATCACACACATAAAGGTTGTAGTTTTTAAGAGAATTTACATTTCTATTGTAAACTTATCGACTGCATTTCATTACGAGAAAGACATGATATATTCTCCTAGCAGTAGTTTTTATCTTGTGATGAGAATATATGAGAATGCATCATGTGTATTAAAAGTAATAATAATATGCAGAAGTTGACAGCATTTGATGCGATGCAGGAATTCTACAAATATGTTAAATTAGCGTCTTTCTGACCTCTAGCTGTAGTCTTGGAAGGAAGGAGTGCTTTCTGTAGGTACAGTTTTTATTTCTGTCCCGATGTAATCAATTCTGTAGTATTCTGATCTCCCAAAGGCAGCAGAATTCTGACATGTTTTAAAACATTCTGCTCAAAATAGCTAACTTAACTGGCCCCCTGCCCATGCCAGAATCTGGAACCAGTGCTCAGTTCAGCTCCACAGGTTTTCGAAAGCAGCCTGTAATACTCAGCAGCCCAGAGTACACCAATAAACCCTGAGCTCAAACACAGCCCTAAGCATATTTTCCTTTTGCTAGGAACTCCGTGGGCCTTGGCAAAATGTCCTCCTGCCTCCCACTCGCTACTGCAAAATTCCTCACAGGAAGAGTGTTTCTGAACAAAGGGTCCAGGTGCCTTATACCACTCAGAGCAGCAGAAAAGGGCTGAGAGCCAGCCCTGATCTGGAGATACCGTGGCTCTGTTCTTTTCAACAGTGCTTAGCTGCCCAGATGCACTTGACTTCTGGAGCTGAGAGATGGATAGCCTGCAATTCAGCCCATCTTTTTGATGTTCATGGACAAGAACAGACCCTCCATCCATCCTCTCTAGGGTGTTTCACTCTCTCTTGCACTGCTCAGCTGTTTATGTTATATTTGGGATCTTTCATCTCTGTTTGCCTACATAATGTGGGAGCGAGTATCAGTGATGCCTAAATTTTACCCATGCTTAGAGGGTAAAGCGTGTCTTTGTTCTCCAGTTCAATGAATTCCCATCCTTGTCCCTGCAAATGGGAATGTGAGATGGGAGCAGCTTGCATTTAGCTCATCCTTGGACCCGACAAACCTGTTACTAAACAACCCCTTTGCACCATTATGGGACTTAACAAATAGCTAAGTTTTCCAGGGATGTGAATTCCCATCCAAGGGCTCATCCTAGGACTGGTCAGTCCTACCCTCAGCAGCTCAGCATTTAAGTATTTAGGTTCTTGCTAAACTGAGTAAGCAATTCCTCTACATTTATCACCCCAAAGTCTGTTCCTAATGGGCAGTAAGAAAAAATGGGGACTTTCAGAAACCTTTGAAAGTGTTACAGGGAAGCAGCTCCCATTGAAATTCAAAAGCAGTTAATGAATTCTCTCAGGACCTCTGCAAATCCCAGCCCAAGTTTCTTAATTATTTTTTTCTTCTTGTTTGGGTAACTGCTTTCATCACCAAAATCTGTGGGCTTAAAGCTATTGTTTTAGGCTTCCATTCTTTACCTCTTGTATTGTATTATACACAGAAGTGTAAGTTCCTTTCAACAAATTTGGATTATTGCCAGATCTCCTTATTAAAAAGTCACTCTTCATATTTCCGATAAACACAGCTGTTTCATGGTGTTTGAAAGCATTTCACATCAGCCAGCATGGTGGCTTAGCCAATTAGTCCTCTAATATGGTCAATTTTCAGAATAAGTACCTTTGGGGTACAAAGGGTGGGATCCATCTCGCATAATTTGAACTGGCATCACTGGGATGGCAGGAGAGAGCTTGCAGCACGCAGGGAGTTAAAGCCACTTAGAAGCCTGACGTGGAAGTCGCCAGCAGAACAAACTGTTCTCTAACATTTCCAGGGAAATGACTTTTCAAAAAATACTTTCTTAATTGTAATGAAGCCAATTATAATGGCCTCGAAAACAAGCGGATAAAGAACGACCCCGTTTCATTATGACTCTAACGTTACTATTCCTAGGAAGGCTGATCAATGTTTAATGAAGTATTAGTAAAGTTAATTATCACTTTATAGAGGAGGTATGTGAGCACTGTGCCCTGATCCAGCTGATGGACCAGCCCTTGTGCCTGTGAAGGAACAGTGGCTGTGATTCCCAACGCTTCTCCCTGGAACAGGCAAGGAGTCCAGGGTGATAACACCTTTTCCTGAGCAGCACCAAACGACCCTTTCAAAGACTTCAAACGACTTCAGGAAGAAAGAAATTTCATCCAGTCATGTGGACTTGAAGGGGTTGGCAGGGCTTTCTTTGGAAGAGGAGATGGAGGGCGGATGGATCAATATGTGCCCCCATATGTTGGGCTGTGCTGGTGGAAAACCTGTCTGAGCACTGTAGGTGTCCCTTCACCATGTCAGCAGGCACTCCCCGGGAGCAAGGACCCCAGGGCTCTGTATTAGGAACTGCTCCTTTGTTCCAGGACCCTAAATATATAAAGAAAACTGTAACCTGTTTCAAATTAGCTGATTCTTTACTATCTGATCGCTCGCTCGGACAGAATTGACAATTTTGGCTCTTCTTCAGAGCCCCGGCCATGTGCAGCGCTCACCTAATCAATGGGTGCAAGCTTATTTTACTGGTTACTTACTTTGTTGTTGGCTACCACAAATCAAGAAGGGAAAAGGCAAGGCAGACCTGCACAATCAGAGGTTTGAATTCAGCATTCCGAAAAATCCTCTGACTTGTGTGCTGCACAGCACCACGAGCCCATAAAACACCGAGGAATCCAGTGCAGCACGCAACAGCTGCACTGCATAATTACTTGGCCCAATAGCAGTAGTTTTAAAACACTGGTATATCTGTTGCAGGCCACCATACATTATCATCTCATTTTCAATAAAAAGTCTGGGATGTTTCAGACGGGCTTCAGTGGAATTAGAATCATGTGTGCTTTGAAATATTTATGCTTGCCTTGAGATGGGAGGATAACTCCTGCCTCCAGCCCCCACACAAAATAACAGATCTCATAACACTGGAGAGTCCAACTCCTCCATACCTGCAGCAGGTAGAAATGAAGTTCTGATCTTGAGTACACATCTTTTCATAGGTTGTAGAAGTCATATTTTATGTCATTTACTGAGGTCAATAATAAAATATAAATGTCACAGGCTGAAAGACGCCAGGAGAAATATGGTTTGGCAGGATGGAGCTGCTTAGGGATACATAAATAATAAGTCAATAAGTAAATAAATAATAGACAAAGACCTATTTTATCTTCCATTTGAAGATCTCAAAGAATTTACAATCGCTGATTGAGACTTGTAATATCCCATCAGAAGTAATAAGAGCCTCTTCTCTTACACAGGGTAATTTCCATCACTGTAGGTGTGGGTTTAGGAATTAAAGACTTTATCATTTTTATTAGGTCTGAAAATCATGACTGAAAGGGCCCTTGGCCTTTTTAGAGGCAAACAGGGAAAATAGCAACCTGCTTCATTACCTCTTGTGCTTTAACTGATTAAAAATGCTCGTGAGGGCCCCTATATTTGGAAACACAGTTGTTTTCTGCGCTCAGAACTTGTTGGAGTGGCCAGCTTTGCACTCACCAGAGTTGCTGACCACAACACAGCTATCAGAGTAATGGTCTGTGTCTGGGCCAGCAGATTTTAGACTTTAACATTTAATTCTCTCTCTCTAGTATCAGGCAGGCACATTTGTAATGTTGATCAGTTTAATAGCAGTGGTTTTTTTTCCTCTTATCAAAGAGCCCTTTCTTCTGGCACTTGAGAAATTTGCTATTTCCTAGTCAGAGACTGTGAAAACAAACCTTTGGAGATCCTTATTGCACTCGTTACTTCTTATGCTAAGAAGAGAATGACCCCTCCACATCAGTGTACGGCACAGGCTGAGGAATGACGCCAGTTTGGTCTTGTTTCCCTCCCCCAGTCCTTCCCTGATCAGCAGGAAGCCCTTGGAGATGGGCTGAGGAGTTGGCCAGGACTCCTGAGAGGAACCACTTTCTCCTTGCAGCACTCTGCCTTGCTGAATTATTGTTGATCATTTCTGCATTCGTTTTCCTTCTCTCTCTCTTTGGGAAGATCTCTGACACGCACTCTCCGCTTTGTTTTCTACCCTGACATGCTGAGGAGGTCAAGGCAGCAGAGAAGGGCTCGCTCCTTACATGCCAATGAATATTTCTTTCATCTTTCATAGAGCAAACCAAATTATTAAATGAAGAGCTATACTTTGGAAAAGCTAAACACAGTGTTGTCTCAGGCCTAGTTTTGAATTCCCACGTGTTCCCTGGATACAATTCTTTATTCCTTCTTGTTTGAAATGCATTTCAATCTCCTTTTCACCCAGCAGAAGTATAGAAATGAGTTTATTCCCAGATGCGTTCAAAGGACAGGGCAATTGCATAACAAATTCAAATTCTATTAAAAGAGCTGATACTAAAAGGAATTTTTTTTAATATCTTAGAAATTTCAATTTATTTCTTACTTAATTAGATGTTTGTCACATAAATGTCCATTTCTCACTTTTATCTTCATCCTTCATATTCCATCTGGCACACGAGGAAAGGGGAAACTACAAAAGGAGATACGAAGAAAGGGAGGAAGACAGAAATACTGTAGGATAATAAAAAATCTTGTAGTCATCAGAATGCTGGCTGGGATCTACCTGACTGAAGGTGTGTGTGTGTGTAGAATGGAGGTGTCCACCTCAGAGTAGCACCAGTCAAAGGCATGGGATTATTTTGGGATGAGGTGAACGGCTCCTTGGACACTGTCCATTCTAATAATTGGCTCCATGGGGATCCCCCACAGTTACTGAAGGGAATCCCCATTATCTCTGCCTTTGATGCTTCTCTTTCTATTGGGAATATTTTGAACACTGTTAAGGTGAGCAGAACTGGGGGGTCAGCATGGATATAGGGGAGCTTTTCAAGGCAAGGACAGGGCTTTCACATCCATCCCATACCAGCACCCCTGGCATGAGTGCAGCTGTTTTTGGTGGTGGTGTCAGAGCAGTAATTCCTAGCCTGTGCTGGAAAAGGACGTGTACAGAAGAGCTGCCCAGCCAGCCCTTAATGAATGTTTACAGGAAAATGCAGTAGTTTCCTTGCTGCTGTCTCTGAGCTCATGTTTTATCCCTATCTTCCAGGCTTTTGAGTTTGCTAATGGTTTAATAATGCTTAAGAAAAAAGTTATTAATAAAGTGTCATATTATTAAACTGGCAATGAACAAGAGTAAGAAGCAGATTTTAGCTTTTATTTAACTGAAGGTTTTTCATAACATTCATCATGAAATGAATGTTTGCTCATTTGTGTTTGATTTTAGTTAACTTCCCTGCATCTCTCCAATTTTTCCAAAAGTGCCAAAGGCCTTTTTTTTTTTTTTTCCCCTCTTGTATATTGAAATTACTTCAAACACCTGAGTTTCTGTGGGATATTCCCTCCTTTGTGTAGCCTTTATCTAATTGGTCATAAGCAGTGTACGAGCACAATCTCTGCACATGGACACCCCTGAAAGATTCCTAGGGTAACACGGCAAGGCAGCAACCAGTGACTGTTTGGTGAGAAATAAACAATGATTTACAGGCGAGCTGGTGTGCAACCAGATTAATTGGTCATTCTGAAGGAAGAGCCAATCTCCTCGTTTCAGAGGGGAGAATTCATGGCACTGTAAGTGGCAAGCAGTTGCTACCTCGTGGTGACAGCTAGCAGTGGAAAGCACTGTTGGGTAACAAGAGTCCAACCCGATACATTTTGAAGGCCAAGGAACTGGGCGAAGGTTGTCACATAATGCAGGAGAGCAAAAGGCTCTGGAGCTGCACTTGTAGTTCTGCTGAAATCAGCTGAGGGTAAAATCGGTCATTGCCAATGGGCTTGTGTACATCACACCTCTGCACCTTCTCTGGAGTACATTTTCCAGCTGGCTTGTTGGCCCATAAATTCACCAAATTAAACCTCGTCCCCGAGCGCGAGCTGGGGGCTTGCTGAAGGTTTGAGCCCGGCGTCATCCAGGAGAAATGTAAATGTAATTTTCCAAACGATCTCGCCACTTTGTGCATGTTCATTAAACGGAAACACGTTACTTAAAATAAATGTTCCTGAAGTGAGATGGAAGGAAAAAAAAAACCAACCCCAACAACAAGAAGCGTTAGACCGTTCTTAAATTATCGACCGTTTATACTACAATGTAAAATGGATTCGTATGTGCAAATCCAAGTTACATGAAATGTCAATTAAATCAACCCTAATCTCCCAGATACATTTTTTTATTGCCTGATTGATGAGGGCTGCTCTTAAGGTGATGAATAGTTTTCACTCTCACAAAGGACTGCCGACTCCTTTATATGTGTCCACTAAAAACACAGAAAATCCTTCAAAATGTCTGGCTCTGTTTGCTTCCAGGATCTAGATGAAGTGAGTGTAGGACACAATGTGGTCTAATATATTAATCGATGTATAAACAATACTGTACGTTTAGAAACAAACCAAAAAAAAAAAAAAAAGAGAGATACTTAAAACTACAGTAGATTTAAACTGTTTTATTTTCCAGAGGCAAAACTCTATATAACGTCTTTGTTTTCTTTCCTATAGCAAGTCCACATGCAACACCATCGACTCTTCATTTTCCAACATCACCCATTATTCAACAGCCTGGGCCATACTTCTCACACCCAGCAATCCGCTATCATCCTCAGGAGACTCTGAAAGAGTTTGTCCAACTTGTCTGCCCCGACGCTGGTCAGCAGGCTGGACAGGTGGGGTTCCTAAATGTAAGGAAGCCGTTTTTCTTTCTTCAGAAGTGTTTGTCCTGTGTAAAAATTAACCACGGGGGTTGCTGACGGGGTTATTTTAACAGCATGTCGCCTGCAGGAGAGCACCTCGAATAGTTGCCGGAAGGGAGGGAAAAACAAAAGTGATAATGCTGTGCTGCAGAAGTACTTTGAAAGAAACGACAAGAGACCTCCCCAGAAAACCACTTTTTGTGGTGAAAGTAGCCTAAAGTGCCAGAGAAGCTGGTGCTTCAGTGACCTGCTGGGTCCCCCACTACAAACAACTTTGCTGCATGTGTTGTAACCCTTGTGGAACCAGGGTTAACAAAATATGAAGGCAGAATAATTTTTATTAATTATTTTTGAAGTTCAGGGGAGAGTGGCGGGGGGAAGGAGCAGGAAAAGGGAGGGTGAGAAACAGATGTTTCAGATCAGCTAAGTTCATTAAAAAAAGAAAAAAAATACTGCCTTATAGCACTTTAGATCAAGTTGACCAGTACTTGAACTCAAGATGTTAAAAGTACAGTTTATTATGGTTTGTTATTTCTGTAAGCAGTTATCTTTTCCCCTTATCTCTATGAAAAATTAAGCAGAGTTCCAAAGCTTCGAATAACCATTTTCATTTTTTTTAAAAAAATCAAATAAAGTGAATCATCTTGCTATTATTGAAATAGCACTCTGGACGAATACAGAATTTATAAATTTTATGTAAATCAAATCTAAAATAATGCTCTGAATATTTCATGAAATGTAATGCATGTAACTTTTTCCAGCCAATGAAGTAATAACTGGCCAAATTACTGCTTCTCTCCTGACATACATAGGGCTGAAAGTGTTAATGAGAATTAGTTTAATTATTAGCATCTAATTTATTGCACTTATTTAATAAGCTGAATTGTTCTCAGTGTTTTCCTTTCCCCAGCAGAAAAACTGACTCTACTTATTCCAGCCGGTCCTGGCTTTGAATAATGTCTGCAATATGTTAGCAGATACATTTATGTCTAGACAACAAATCAATACAGTGCTTTTCTTTTTCCTTGAGTATTCATTTGCTTAATTTATCCCAAACCATTCAGCATTATGAACTGTTAGCACACTCACAATGAACAGGCAGCGGGGGTCTTCTTGGCAGGAAAGGGACCTAATTGGGAGACAAGATAGTGTTTGAGAGATGTCACTAATATATTAGTTTATTAAAGGTGCTGGATGTTGGAAAAATAAATATCCCTGAAGGATTGCTTCTTGCTGCAAACTCTAGTAACTGCAGTCTTTGAAGTCTGTGGGAGTGCTGTAAAGTTAAATGCAGATGAACTTGAGTCTTATTTATCCCCTGAACTGTTTCTGCTCCAGCACAAGTGTGATTTGCACCTCCATGGCTTTAAGGCCTTTTGTCAGTGCCAGAGCAGGTGAAATGAAAATAAAGTCCCAAGTGTTTTGCCAGGATGAGTATTTTGTCCCTGGCAATTCAGGCTAATGGAAACCCTAACAGGAATTAAAATATTATTTTCTTTAGCAGTACTTAGAATATGGATCTGTGTTTAAAGCTGAGCTTTTATCATCAATGGAAAAGCCAGTGTTCAGTGCCAGAAGAACTGCAGTGAGATCAATTTGTAGAGTGCTGTCGAAAATGATCTCATCATTTTTGTCACTAAAATGGAACACCTGATTCACAGCCTGTCCTACTTTCTCTTTATAATGGTATTTGGCATCTATCTGTATGGTTTTCAAGTGTCCAGGCTGGGTTACATTTAAAATGTAAACTTAATAAGCTGGGGGGAGGCTTGGCATGTTTTTCTAAGCCTGGTTCCTGTTTTTGTGATACTTGAAAACACTTTTACTTACGGACACATTTTTCTGGTGATTAATTGAAAGACCACACTCGTATAGCTGATCCCCTTCAGCCTGTGACTGACCACATCCCAGACTGAAGGGAGGGTGGT
Organism: Oreocharis arfaki; assembly: GCA_013398015.1. NCBI lineage: Eukaryota > Metazoa > Chordata > Aves > Passeriformes > Paramythiidae > Oreocharis > Oreocharis arfaki. The sequence goes on along the minus strand of VZRR01008910.1, from coordinate 254,490 downwards.
TTGTTCTCTCAGTGTGTAAAATGAAGCTGTTCTAAGTTCAGTCATTTCTCCATGTGATCCTAATGGCAGCTAAACCAAGAGCTACACTATTGCTAACTCAAAAGGGATGTGGGAGAGCAGTTATTTTAATATACACTCATTCATTTTCCTGTAATAAGATATCAGCATGATTTTTAAGACCACCAAAAACGCTTGTTTTTTCTCTTAATGAGCAGTATCTTTAAGAAATTTACACTCGAGTCCTAGGCACTGATATCCTGAGGGTATAACAGAGGCACGAAACTGGGGGCTTTTAGGGGTCAAAAACACTGCTTCACCTCTCACTGAGCATGGGTTAGTGCCGCAGGAAATGTAAAGAGGAGTAGAATTTAATCCAGGACAGTTCAGACAAGCTGCTAATGGGACAAGTGTTTAAAAGCCAGAATTTCCGTAGCTTCACAAGGTTCACAGAGTTTGAGACAAAGTTCCTTGAAGTCCATGGAGAATTTGAGCCAGCACTTTCTCTGCCACTTCTCAAGTAATTGTAAATGTATTGCACATAGTTTTCAACTAGATTGTTGTTACTGGAGGTTCCTAATAGCTGATTTTTAGTATAATTTCTGTCTGTTTGCTTGTTTTTCGGCAGCCCAATGGTAGCAGCCAAGGCAAGGTGCACAATCCATTCCTTCCTACCCCAATGTTGCCACCACCACCTCCGCCACCAATGGCTAGGCCTGTGCCTCTGCCAGTGCCAGACACAAAACCTCCAACCACATCAACAGAAGGAGGGGCCACCTCTCCCACTTCTCCAAGTAAGTATAGACGCAGCGGGATCCAAGGGCTGTGCAGGGATGAGGACTGGTCTCATCCTGGGAAGCAGGAGAGCTCTCTGCTCTCCACAATGGACAAAATTCTGAGCTGCTTCTGTGTTCACAGGGAAAGCCTTAGCTGAAGGTTGCAGTTTTATTTCTGACTTGGTTGCCATTTCACATAGCCACGTGCGAGGGAAATCGAGGCCGGTGGCTCAGCTGTGACACAGAGCTCGGACCTTTGGGATCTTGTTTGCTGGCATGAGGACTCAAGTTGACATCCCATCCCTGGAAGTGTTCAAGGCCAGGCTGGATGGGGCTCTGAGCAACCTGATCTAGTGGAAGGTGTCCCTGCCCATGGCAGAGGGGTCGGGACTGAGTGATCTTTAAGGTCCCTTCCAACCCAAACCATTCCGTGGTTCTGTGATAAGCTGGTATCTCAAGTCAGGCTTTAGAGGACAGATCCCACGTGGAAGTCAGGCAATCTCCTTGAAAACATCGCTGCTTATACGCACTGGGCTAAACTAACAACCCTTTCCAGTTTACTTCAGTTATCGTTCTTTTGGGAATGAATCTGCCCAGATTAACCCAGACATCTTTCCCTTACGCCTTGAATTTTAGGCAAGAAGTTTTGGTATGTCTCAGGGCCAGGGAGAAAGCTCTAATCCTCTCCCACCACCCACACGGCTCCCATATGCATTTTGTGTAGCCACAAGTCAAATATAAGAATTCCTGGATGCACACTTGGGGATACCACTTTGGAGTCACTCTTCTGGGAAACAAATGCAATTCAGCTGTGTCTGATGCTTTAAAAAAAAGTCTGGATGTTCAGGGAGTTAATTGTGAAATGATTTAATGAAGCTATGCTCAAACTGACATTTAAAAACAAAAGGGAAGCTTTCAGTGCTTTAATGGCAACTGTAGGGGACTTGTTCCACAGTGAAGGGAGTCCAAATAACATCCACAAACAAAAATCAATCTAATCGAAAGAGCAAATCCCTTTGTGTGCTTTTCAAGCTTATTATTTAAATGCTATATGCAACCACTGCTTGATGTGCAAAGAGGTACTCACTCCTCAGACCAAGTGAAGCCTACGTTTTTAAAGCTTTATATACTGTTCAGGAGACTTGCACAGGTTCCAGGGGGCATTTTTAAAATCTGGTAGTTCCTCAGAGGTTTTCACTGCCTTCTGCTACACGATAGTGCATCAACTGCAAACTCAGCAAGATGCTCTGGCTCGCTTGGAAATTGAAATAGGTTTTAGTATGAGACAGTCTGGTAAGATTGTGAACACGATCTTCTAGAATCAGGACTTCTCGAATTGATCAGCAGATTTTTGTTGAGTGAAGAAGTTGATTCATTCCCTCCCCTCCGCTCCTCTTTCTGACCTTAGACCAACGCTGGTGCTATCAGGAGGTTTTGACACTTTCTGAGGGGACTTTCGAGTCCTATCAATAAGACCCAGCGGTGGGATCTAAAAGGTTAATGTTTAGTCATAGTTATCACTGAACACAGTCAGCAATGCCTTACTATGTCCTTGTCTTCAGAGCCGGGAAAAACAAAACTAGGTCAGTGTGTACTTGTCATTACGGTTGTGACTCAGTTTACTGGCAGTGTCTGGTGTCGAAAAGAAAAAGATTCCCAACAACATTTTGGCGGTAATCTTAATTTTCACGATGCTGTGATTGTGTAAACAAGCTCAGAGTGTGTCTGGCTGGATTCTCAGCTGGCAGAAAAATGGGCATTTCTCCTCTGAAGGGAGCGGGGCACCCATCGGTGTCGGCTTGGGGCTGGTCACTGGGCTCTGTGTTCAGCAGACAGCTGCCACGTTAATTGGGAATGGAGGTTTTCTCAAGAGCAGCCAGTTAATGGTATTTAAACAAAAGATTAGGAAAATAATTACTGTTTGTTAATTAGCCACGCTGATGTCTAAACATATAGTTCTGTACATATTCAGGCACGCATCTTCCTTTTGGTGAGGGGTTTGAATAACAGTGACTCGAGTTGTAAAGAAGCATATAATTCAATTTAGGGACAAATTTTACAGAAAAGTAGATTATAGGAAATATTTTCCAAGAAAAAATATGACATGTAAACCAAAGCCAGTGGAAGCATTGGCCACATAAAGAGCAAAGCAAACTGAAGTTTCAGGCGTTGCAGCCAGGGTTTGCCAGGAAGACCCACTGGGCTCCATTCAGTGTGTCAATCAGGACCAACCCTCCATTTCCCCCCGTGTTTATTTTCTCCTTAACTAAATATTAGCCTTCAAATAGCGAGTGCAGATTCACCAGAGTTCCATAAAAGCCGCACAAAAAGGTGTTTTCCATGGTTACGAGCTGCTGGAGCGCACCGGTTCTGGGAGTGTCGCCGGGCTATGGCTGACTGCCCTGCGGAGCTTGAGGATATTGGAAAGTCACTTCCTCAACAAAGGCAGGAGAGATGTTAAATTTTGGCCAGACTCTCTCCTTAGCCGTGTGGAAGAGAAGGAACCCCCCCCTCCCAAGGCAATGGAGTGAAAGGGGTTGGCATTTGCTCCGTTCTCCTTCCCTTTTTTGGTCTAGCAGAAAGCCCTCAGCAGAAACAAAATGCAGTCACGGCCCAACCAAAAATTGGAATATGGCCCTCCTGAGGGGTGCAGGAGCCAGGAGCAGCTGTTCAATACAGCATGGCCTCCTGGGAAGGAGAGCTAAAAATCACAACAAGGTGGTTAATGATTCTCAGAGCAATAGTGAAACTCTCCAGCTGTGACATTAACCAAAACATGAACATTAGTGCTGTCCAAGGAAGGAAGAGCCCCTGGAGATGCACACTGGGGATTCACCGCTACTGGGTGGCCAGGCATGCTCTGGGAGCTGACAATTTCAGCTGTGAGTCCTATCCCTTTGGAAAGCCAGCATTTTCCTCAGTCAGATGACACGATGGAGATGGGATTCACGAGGTTTGGGGAGGTTCATTTTTCCTCCACAAAAAGCTTTTTCAATAGAACACATCTTTGATATCAGAAGCAGTCCCAACATTATCTTATCTCAGATCTCTTCTTGATTTTCTTTGGTTGGTAACCCATCACAAGCACAACACAATATTTTCTTGACCTTGGCAGTTTTGGGGTTTAATATCTCACTGCCCAAACCAAACACCACCTCCACTACATTCCAGTTAGGCTTTATCACTATCATAATTTAATCATTCCAGAACAGAGTCTAAGATACTGCCATCCTGTACACCCTGACTTTTAAACAGCTTTTTTAAACAAAGTGTTATTTTCTGAGATTCACGACTCTTAACTTTAATGAACTCATTACTGGTTAATGTCCCTTTGAACAAAGGCGCTTTCTTGTTAAATGGCATTTGTGTCAGGATGAGGAGAATGATCTTGTGGCTGTAGTACAGGATTCATAAAGCCAAGTACCAGGTCCTGCCCTTGGGTCACAACAACCCCATGGAACTCTCCAGGCTTGGGACAGAGTGGCTGGAAAGATGGAAAAGGACTTGAGGGTGCTGGTCAGCAGCAGCTGAGCATGAGCCCAGGTGGCCAAGAAGGCCAATGGCACCTGGGCTGGATCAGCACTGGTGTGGCCACAGGACCAGGGCTGTGACTGTCCCCTGTGCTGAGCACTGGTGAGGCCACACCTCGAATCCAGGAGAAAAACACTGAAGTGCTGGAGCATGTCTGGGGAAGGGAATGGAGCTGGGAAGGAGCTGGAGCACCAGGAGTGGCTGGGGGAGCTGGGAAAGGGGTTCAGCCTGGAGCAAAGGAGGCTCAGGGGGGACCTTGTGGCTCTGCACAACTCCCTGACAGGAGGGGGCAGCCAGGGGCGGTCGGGCTCTGCTGCCAGGGAACAGGGACAGGAGGAGAGGGAACGGCCTCAGGCTGAGCCAGGGGAGGTTTAGGTTGGATATTGGGGAAAATTTCTTCACAGAAAAAGTGGTCAAGCACTGGAGCAGGGGCAGTGGTGGAGTCCCCATCCCTGGAGGGATTTAAAAGCCATGTGGATGTGGCACTTGGGGACATGGGTTAGTGGTGGCCTTGTCAGTGCTGGGGTAGGGGTTGGACTCAATGATCTTAAAGGTCTTTCCCAACCTACACATTTCCATGATCCTGCAATCAGACTGGCTTTCTCTTTCTTCCTCTGCTATGCATTGACTGAGCACCTTCTGGGCAAGTTTGAGCTTTCTGTTCGCTCCTTTCCCCATCCATAAAAACAGAGGGTTGACTCTATCACTCAGTTTGCTAAAATTTGCAGTTCCCTCTCAGATACTCAGCTGGAGAATGCAGTGCAGCAGGAATTGTTCTACCACACCACATTCCTCCAGTTAATCCTCTTGCTTCAGCTTGAGAACAACTCTTCATTATCAAACACCTCTGTCATCTTGGTCTGTAACAGGGAGACCAAGTGGTACATTAGGTCATCACTCACCCAAATTATCTTTCCCAATCAGAAGTTTATCATTTTAATCCAGAACCATGATAAATTACACACTCCTGCTCTTAACAGCAATTATTTCAGGGAAGTATATTTAAAAGTAACATTTCCCTACTGCAGGCAACTTTAAAACACACAACATCCCCAAAACTGTTTGTTTGTCTTGTCTTTCATACAATTTCTTGCCATTTTGGCTAAATATCAAAGTTGTCTGTGTGAGCAAATGTTCTTTCTCTGCCAGCACCTGTTTTGCTTGTTCCTGAAGTGAAGCATCATAGCAAATTTGTGGCATCACATTCATTTCCTTGGCTGTGGGCTATGATGTTGCAGACAATCCTTAGTGGATTCCAGTAGCAGAAAGAGCAGGCTGGGCAGGAAGCTGTTTCTGTTCATGCCCAACAGGACAGCTATCAGCTGATGTGAACTTGTGTAGGTCTGTGCAATTCCCATGGAGCAAAGCTGATAGGATCTGGAGAAGATCTGCCTAAGAGACCTGGCTGCTGTTCTTTGTTCCTCTCCATGCTTTGGCTTTTCCCAAACTGGAGTTTGGAGACCCCAGCATAGGCTTAGCTCAAATGTAGGCTATAATATAAAGTGACCCAGCTTTATCCAGTGAGACAGTGTGCCCCATCCTGATTTTGGAGCAAAGGCTAAGGATCAGACTTCCAGGAATCCCACTTCCATGTCAAACAAGGGTATTTATCTGAAGATGGTAAGATGCAGCTGGAAGTTGCTTATGGTCTAAGCAGCACTCAGTACTTCTCCCTTCTACTGAAACAAATTTCCCCCTAACAGGGGAATGTGTGTTCCATGTCAGCTTAATATTCCGAGCCAAAACGGCCCCTAACAATCCGCAAACATCCCGGGATGTTTTACAGAGAAGAGGGAACAGCACCTTGGGAGAGTCCAGTGTAAATCCTCTGCATATTTGTCGTTTTGGTGCTCTTCCCCCCTTGGCTCCAGCAATGCAGTTATATGACCTGAAGGAAATACCAAGCTGACATCCGAGTATTTTCAGAAAGCAAGTTAAACATCGTTTGGAGCGGAAGGAAGGTATACATAGCAACTCGCCCAGCGAGCTTTGAGGGGACTTTTGTGCATACTGCACACTTTTCAAATGCTTTCGAGTTTTTGTTTGAATAGAGAAGCCATTTAAGTCAGCATTCTGCTGGTTCCCCTTTGATTTTCCACCAAATATCACAGCAAAAGTATCTGCCAACGGGGAACTGTAAACAAGATCTTGAGTTCCTTCCCTTCTGGGTGGAACTTACCTGCTCCAAGGGATTTAATGGCCTCTCCACTCAATCTGCTTCCTTAAAAGTAGACCAGGAGAACTAAACAACAGATGTTTGATTTTTGAGCTCTAAGTTAATTTTCCCCACTGCAGAAGGAATTCTCAGTCTTGCACAACATTAGTTCATTAGTTAGTTTAAAAAAAAAAAAAAACAAACCTCCATTAAGAACAGCACAGAAGAATCTTAATACATGGCGCTAGCAACAGGGAAATGCTCTTTGCAAATGTGTGGCTTCTTTGAATTATTAACCAAATTAACATGGTAAAAAGGTGAGGAGAACATCTCACCAGATCTACTCAGTTAATTTCCTCCTTGATTTGCAGGTAGGAGTAACACCCAGTGTACCTGTTCATAATATTCAAGCTGCACCACAATTTGCAAAACTATCTCAGGAAGATGAATTAGTGTACTTAAATTCTTTTAAGATTCTGTGAAGGAGAAGTGTTCCTTGCATGATTTTTGCATGTGTTAGCTTCTTGGAGAGGAAAGCTCACCTCACCAGAAACAAGTGGGAAAAATTCCTTGTTACAATTCAGGAGTGCCTTACCTCCCCTCACATCAGTAGGAAATGAAGATATGCAGTTCCTGGGGTGATTTCAGGGAATCTTGAGAAAGGGAAGTTTTCTAATGAAACGGTAAGAGCTAAGAGACATCACAAGACCTTTGTGAGACTTGGGCAGAGAGGGAAGGGAAAGATGTGGTCCTGCATGTTCCTAGACTTGGGAACTCCTCACCCAAGGGCTTTGTGGGATGCAGAACATCCACATGGGTCCAAGTGCAGACTGGGCATTCATCAGTGAGAAATCCCTCCAGGGCCTTAAATACAGGAAGTCCCAGAGCTGGAAGCAATCAGAGGTGGGAAGGAATGGGAGAAAGTAAACATGTGACCTGTTTTGGTTGCATGTGCTTATGGCTTCTAAGAGAGGCGACAATGGCTAAGGTGGAGCATTGGTCTGATTTGGCATAGCCTCAAACCAAAGGCTTCTCCAGTGTAATCCCTCTTCACCAAACATGTGCCTTCAGGAAGGCAGCAGGGTTTCCTCCACACAGCCAACTCAGTGTCTTCTCTGACTCCTAACTCGCTCTACTCTTCTGTAACGTTGAGGCCTCAACATTATATTTAGCCTGACTGGAATTTGGCAAGTAACTTTCCTTTTACTATTGTTTTTTTTTGTCTCTTCACTGGATAGTTAGGTTGTCTGGGGATTTTATTCAGCAGAATGCATTCCCATAAATATATTCAAAATAGACAGGAACCCTCTTTGTATTAAGGCATCTATTTAGGTTATTTGAAATTAGATGCAAACATGCAAAAAACTGAGGAAGGGAGAAGATTGCGTGAGGGTTTTCAAATGAGAAGAAGACTAAAAATGCATTGAAAGCTTTTGGATGTGGAAGTACGTGGCATTGTGGACAGTTGCAGTGGAGAATATAATGCAACAATAAAATCATTAAAGTACTTCAAGTTTGGAAGTAATCTGGGTTCTTGGCTTGCATTGCATTTAATAGCTTTACATTTATGGGAGCCACTCCAGTTTTTAAAGGCAGCTTCAGCCTTCAGACTGATTGCACTTACCACCCCAGTGAAACTGCAACCCATTAATTTTTTACCGAAAGGATCTTCCTAGTTTGTCAAACACATCAAGTGAACATTTTAGAGAGTGCAGACCACAGCAGTATGAAAACCAAAACTTTATATCCAGAGAGAATGCTGGATTAGCATGAAATAGAGGGTCTGATTCTGTTAATGAGGACTTTGGTAATTTCACTGCTATACAAAACTCTGTTAAAAACAGAGATACCAGACATTTTGAGTGAAAACAGTCAGGACCTGCAGAAATCTCCTGTGCCAGCCCATCATGGAAAGGCTTGCAATGGTTCTCCTTCAGGCTGGAGAGCTGCACACCCTCCCCTGAGCTCACGTTGTGGCTGTCCCCTCTCCCAGCAGCCCAGTCCCCTACGTGTTGATACCCCCCACCATTAAGCCCAAACCTTTTCCAGTGTCTCAAACCAAACTCTCGCTCTCTAAAACGTTCGCACATTTCTATGTTAAACATCTGCTTAGGTGGCTCTGAGACAGTGTGTTTTGGTGTTGTTCGTGTGCAATCTAGTGCCGCTTCCTCAACGCATGTGTCCCTTCCCTTCACAGCCTACTCGACACCCAGCACCTCCCCCGCAAACCGATTCGTCAGTGTTGGACCACGGGATCCAAGCTTTGTAAATATCCCTCAACAGACTCAGGTGGGCCGCTTTCGACTTCTCTGTTTGCCTGCAGCCTCTTCTTCTCCTCCTCCAGTGTCCTCTAACGTGTCCCTGCGGAGCAGCTGCACTGCCGCTGTCACTTCACCCACATGGTCTCAGTAACTACAGTGAAATGTCACTTGCAGTTTGTTTGTCTGTTGTGGTTTGTTGGTTTTTTTGTTTTTTGGTTTTTTTTTTCTTTTGGGCTTGTGTGGTAATAACGCTGCTTTCGTAACTGGAAGGACCTCTCTCGCTTCCTAAGGTGTTGGCTCCCAGCACGCAGTTGTTTGCTCTAGGGCCAGGGTTTCAAAGGCTTTGGCTCCAACCTGCTCCCCAGGCACTGCATTAATTGTGTTTAGATTAGATGGTAGGGAGAAATCTTTCCCTGCGAGGGTGGGGAGGCCCTGGCACAGGGTGCCCAGAGAAGCCGTGGCTGCTCCTAGATCCCTGGGAGTGTCCAAGGTCAGGCTGGATGGGGCTTGGAGCAGCCTGGGACAGTGGAAGGTGTCCCTGCCCATGAAACAAGATGAGCTCTAAGGTCCCTCCCAACCCAAACTAGTCTGGGATAAGCAGAAGGAGCTCAGAGAGACTCATCAGGTAACAGTGCCCCATGGTCCCCCAGCAGACCCAACAGGAGACTGCTCCAGTGACTTCCATGTAAAAAAAAAACCACCTCAAATTCCTGGTTGGCCATTTGCATGGTGGGCTTTGAGCGAGCAGGAGATTTTGTGATTGTGAGCACATCTGTTTCCTTACACAGAGAGAAAAAAGTCCAGTTGAGGCAGGCCTATAAAGCTGGGTTAGCTGAATTCATGGTCCCGCTATGGTCAAATCAGAAGCTCAAGTAAACATTTGTGTTTCTTTAGGAGAAGGACGAGATTTAAATGTGCTTTTTCCAAGCTGTATCAAATTCCCAGGGTTGATTAAGAAAATAGTTGTTGGCAGTTTTGTTAGCAGCTAATTTGAGCCAGATGTTGAAAAAATTAAGTCTGGGCTTAATATCACGTTATCGTGGGGTGGGGGGGAGGTATAAAAAAGTGAGCAGAGTTAGTGCTTTAGGACAACTGTACTTTATAGTTTGAAGTGATTGCTTGACTACGTTTCAATTTTTTTAAAGGTCAACTGCACGAAATATTTGTGATTTTGTTTTGAGCTGGCTGCAATGACTAAAAAGTAATAATTCAAATAACTAGCAAACTGGGCAGTACTACCCTCAGCTCCTGCAAGTTCTTTCGAATGGTTTATAGGCTTCTGAATAATTAGTGTGCAGATTAATGGCTGTCACATGCCAGAGTAGGTGCATGAAGACAGACTCCTCGTTGTGATGGCTTCAGCACCTCCACTGTCACTGAAACACAGGTCACTCATTCCCAAAGATTTTCAGTTTACGGGGCTGCAAGCAGCTGCCTGTGAGCACGACATGGTTTTTTGCTGTTTGCTCTTTGTGTACAATTTGTTAGGGGCTTTAGTTTATAGCTCTGTGCACAGCACAGGTTAAACTATATCGAATCTCAAACCTTCTCTGCATTAAATAGGGTCACAGAAAGTACAGCAGCAATGCAGAGAGGGGTTTAACCCATCAGATTCTGGGGGGTATTTTCATGCCTTAACAAAACTCAGACTGCACCCCACTTTTCCAGCCTCATTCTTTATTGGGTTCATGTGTGTGACAAGTGTTAGTGCACCTTCACATTTAAATCATATTTCTCTGGTTGTTTTGGAAGCAACTGGAATACACAGAAATACGCTGAAATCGGGAAACAGGAATGTTAAGGTGTACTGCTAAAGTCCTTAAGCATTTGGTCTTTTCCTTCATAGCTCAGGAAACCTGAAACCCTTTGGAGAATGCTACTTACCTTTTCCAGAAGACTTGAAAAACTCCTAGTTGGCAAATTGATTATGTAGTAAGACACGGCAGTATTAAGTCTCCAGAAATATTTAAAACTTACTTGCATCCTGCAGCCTAAGTTTCCCAGATAAGTTTGTTGACTGTAAACTTTTATCCTCCTTATTTATGACTTAAATCATTTTAAAGTGCTCTAGCGTTACTTTAAGTGCTCCTCTGTAATGCAGTGTAGTGAATAACAATGCTGTACAGTGAAAAACAATACTCAAGCACAGCTTTCAATTAAAGTCTAACATGCTGCAGTGGGCAAGGAGACTGACTTCCAGTCTCTGACTCCAGCTGCATCTCCCTGCTTCTATACATCATTACACCACCACAACCCACTTGATACTAAATATATAATTTATCAGCAAACTCACTACTTATTCATGAAAGAACTCTGAAGTTGACTGTGCTTTGAGTCAGAGAAGTGAGGTAAAAGTGCTAACTGCAATGATTTGGGATTTACGTAGCATTCCTCTAAACAAAGACAGGCTTTTGTGCTCTTTTTGCAGGGCATTGGTGTACAGAACGACCACTTAGGATATTTTCAAAATGAAAATGTAAAAGCACATAGGACTGTGTTATTAAAAGCAGCTGGGGTGGCTCCTTTCCATCAGGATCTTTATAATACATTCAGAGTCAGGCTAAGATACAGGTCCTGAGGACCACTGACGGCCAGGGACACAGCTCCCTGAGACAAGAGAAAGCAGGGAACACTGAGCTTCTGGAAGTTAAGCTTAAATATAAGGGTTAAGTGACTCTTTACTGCTGGAACAACAAAATAAAAATGAAGGCTGTATCTGAACATCTGCTTTTTTAAAATTATGGTCCAGCTACAGCCCGCATGAAAATATTTTGGTCAGCTTTTTGGTGGCTCTGATGTTCTCCTGTTGGAACATTGGACTAGAGGCACTATTTACACATCATCATCATCATCAGTCTTCAAATGCTGCAGAACTGAGTCTGTGCACAGGAGCAGGTTCCCATACATGGGCATTCACAGAACATTGGAATAAAATCCCAGGCAAATGTACAACAGCAGGGCTGGGCTAAGGCAAGGATCACTCTGTCCTGGGCTGTTTCCAAACAACTAAACCTGGTACATGCCTTTCCTAATTGGTATTAGAAAAATTATCAGTAGATGTTTCCATTAGCACTATGTTCTGATTTATGTCATGTTGTGGCAAATGTAACCCCTTAAAGGAATTTTATAGAATTTATATGTTTATAAAAAAGCCATCTTCCTGTGTCAACAAAGGTTGTAACAGGGCAACCACTCCATGACAGAAGAGATGGGGGATTAAACTGCTTTAAGTCAGTAGTTCTGATTCAGTAACAAAAATCCCCCAAAACCAGGCTGTTGGCTTTGCCTGGTTTTAGCAGTTTCCAAACTTTTCAGTTGGTTTGTTTCTCCATCCGCTGCTTACACCATCTGTCACTGTGCCACTCCATTCACTGCACAATTGTCCTGTCTGGGGGGTTACTTGAATCTAAATTTCTGTCTGAGCTATTAGAAGCAACACTTGACTTGGCCTCCCCTGTATATGTTGACAAAAAGGCACAGGTGTTGTAACCTTTGCTTGATAAATCATTTACTTTTGCTACTTGACTCGCAAGCAATATGGGGGCATCAGCTTTTTAACTGCCTTTTCCATATGCAAATCAGAAATACAGGATGGCTGGGGTACAGGGACTCTGGTTTCAAAAGCAAGTTGGTCTGGATGCCTCATGACTAAGTAATAGATACGTCTCTCAAATTGCCAAGGATTTGTAACACAGAGAGTGGTGGAGGGATGGGAAAGTCCCATCACGTTAATTAGGGCCGAGCCTCTCAGTAGCAACAAGGTGAATAGAAGGGTCTGAATTTTGGGGTGTTTTTATCCTAAAATTAATAGTGAAACACAGGCTGTGGGCTGGGAGTGCACGCAGCTGGGAATGCTAAACCAGCAACCTGTGACCAGGGTTTGCCACTCACCACTCCAAATGCTGTTTGCTGCTCTCTAATGCCCTGGCTTTGCTCTAGGGTACAAAATTCCTTTAGGGATCAGCATGCTGTACTCAGCATGCTGCAGCTCCACACTAAACATTGTTTACTAGGCTGAGTCCTGTTTGCCACCTACTTAGCCCGCATCTTCTTGGAAATTGTACTTGGGGTGCTAAAAACAGCTCCTGAGAAACACATGCCTGCTCCATCTAATCGCTCCTACCTGCCAGTGGCCCGCGTGCCCTGCCCAGGGAGGATGCAGGGGACAGAAACTGCCTCCCACTGCAGGCACCCAGGCAGAGAATCAACCACTTTAGCCTGTGAGAAAGTGAATCCTGCAGCCCTGACCAGCTGTTTCAGGAAAAATCCCTCCCTAATGTAAACACGCTTTATATCAGATCCATCCCAGGTAGTTTCTAAAACTTAGTTAAGCACAAACCCAAATATTTATTCCCCTGCCTTTCTTTAGGAAAAGATAAAACTTTTTTCTAGAAGAACAGAAGTAGAAGCTCTTCCTGGGTCTGCCTTTGCACAGTCCCAAAGCACAGTCAGATCCTGGATAATAAGCAAAGGTCTTGTGTTTTCACACTTTCCCTGGTGGGGCCCAAGAGCCACCCAGCTACAAGAGAGCTCTAGATAGAGCTCATCCTTTTTAACACAAAACAACTGAAACAAAAGGCCTGTAACCTGCCTAGAACACTGAAATACAGTTTAAGAAAAACCCCCAAAGTCAAAAAAGCTTATCTAGGCAGCAAAATAACAGGTATGGAAAGCAGCAAGCTCAGCAGAACAGCCTTATAAAGACCAGGTACAGAAATGCACCCTGTGAAATACATCTTTAAAAGAGCAATAGTAACTTAGGGGGGAAATCACTGAAGTTTACCAAAATGTTTATAGTACAAGGAAATTGCTAACTCCCTTAGATCTGCTCCCACTCTCCGCCTTTCCCAAATTAGACAGTGGTATCTTTGTAGCTTTCTCCTTCTGGGCTTTTATTTATCTCTAAAAAAAACCACCGTATGCCTCAGGTGCATACACAAACCTAATTGTACAATTACTTTCTTTCCCAGAGACAAGGCAAAGCCTGTTTTGCTTCCCCACATGCCTTTCAGAGAGGCAAACTGCAACCTGCAATTTTTCACTGGCGGCACTTTAAAACAAAGGGCACGAGGAAAAAAAAATGAGCTGGATGCCGTGTCCTGTAGGATAGCAGATGCGAGCTCTGTCAGACCAGGGGGGGAGGCACATTCCGGAGTAGAGGGTCCTTCTGTGAGAACAGCCAGGCGCTGCTGCCCAGACACAAGAATCCGAGGAGCGTGGTGCAGGTGATGCCCCTCTCCAGGCTGGAGGCGGGGAGGCAGGGAAGCAGCCCCGTAGGTGGCAGGCCCCAAAAGTGTATAGGATCCATAGATCAAAGTCAGCACCTTGACTGGGAAGCTGATGCAGCTCCTCCAGCGCTTCGCTCCCGCAGCTGAAACCGTGGAGCTGCTCTGTGCCCAGGTTCCATTGCCACCCTATGGAAGAAAGAAACCAGTGCACACATTTTGCTCTGGACAAATCCAACGTGTGCCTGGCTTCGCGGGGATTTTCCATCCCTGCCGCTCGCTGCCACCATGCCGTGCCCTTTGCCCCCTCCCAAGGGGACGCTGAGCCCTGCGCAGCTCGTGGCCGTGTGCTTCATTAATGAGCACCACGGGCTGCCTGGCCTTTCTGCCTCCACACCCTGCTGCCTTCGTCCCGTTTCCCAGAGCCCAGGAATGGCACTGGTCGGACAGGCAGGACCTGCTGGCCCTGGGGAGGCAGGGGTAGGGCAGGGTTTTGCGGCACAGTGCTGACAGCTGAGCCACCACCTCACTCGGCACATGGGGCAGGGCAGGGACACCTCGAGGGGTATGTGGGGGACATGGCAGAGAACATGAGAGGCCGCAGGAACGACACCAGGCCTTTTATTTTGGGGGTTCTGAGCAGAACTATTTATAAGCCAGGTCAGAGCTACTTGTTGCTCAGAGGACTGTCCCTCTTCAGAATCAGAATACTTACCCTCGAGGCCAGACACACTGCTTGTGTCTGGCTGTGAATGGAGATGAAGAAAACCAGTTTGGAAGCATTTGTTTGAATCAGCCCCCTAAGAATTCCATATTCCATACAGTTACTTCCCTAAGCTGTAAGGGGAATTCTTCCATAAGAATTGGACATGTGTCCAGTTTCAGCTGCAAAGCACTTTTAAGCAGAGACTTGACCACTCCTTTTCTTTCTCTTGGCCTGTCCAGCAAATGTAGTGGGAGGTTCAGAACACCATTTCCATGGAGGAATAACATCTCTAGTGTGTAAAGAAGAGAAAATTGCATAGGTCAGATATAAAAATACAGTTTTGGGGTGTGGGACTGCTACTTTCTAGAGCTGCTGAAGTTAGAGGGATCGCTCTGCTCCCAAACCCTGCAGGGATCCGTGGATTTTCCCATACTGGCAAAGGAAAGTGAAGGCTGCTCTACTCCAACACCTGGAGGCCTGAGCCCTCTTCTGATCACCTAAAGTTTTGATGTCTGTCCAAAAAGTGTTCTTCTGTTGGACCAGTGACATCAGGCTACTGACACATGACCTGAACGTTGGTGCTGTGTTTCCTCTTCCACCCAGGATGTAGCAATACCACTCTGAACTTGAGGGTGGCCTGGAGATGGCTCTGAAATGAGTCTAGAGAGAGTGTGGATCAGAAATGCAGTGCCAGACTCTATCAAGGTTCACAAAGGTGACCAGAAATGAGGGTCACTCCCCTTCCTTTCCCTCCTGTTCAGCTCAGGGCACAGAGCCCATTTAACTTGCACAGAGCAGGACTACGGAATTCCACTCTCAGGTCAGTTCTTAAAAAGAGCTGAGAACAGCACAACTCAAAAAGAAAGCACATACTGCACTATAAAGGTAAAGATTCACAGAAAACTTCCCGGTACCATCATCTGGCTGCATCTTCAAAGTGGGCTGGAGCCAAATCAGTCCCAAAATGCCTGGGTTAGTCCTCAGCAGGGGAGATCCTTTTTCCTGGGCTTTCTCTTCCTCCTCCTCCTCCTCCTCATAGGCTCTGGTGAACAGTTCAGACTCTTTTTTGGAAACCAGCACTCAGCATCCTATTTCCAGTAGATTTAGCATAGAATTATTTACAATGGACATAGACAAATTTCCCAAACTAAGCAATTAAACTTACTGAGTTTTTCCCCTCTCCTCACAATAACCAGGAAGCCTGTGCGTAAGGCTGCCTTTCTGTGGGTTTTATGGCCATTACTTATTCCACAGTGGGGGAGAAGAAAGGGAAGAAGTAAGTGTGGGCCTGGTGGGAAGAGTTGGCAAATGCAGAAATATGATGAATGAGCTGGAGAGATTTAATTTCTTACTAAATTCTCTACAAGCTGTGTAACCTTTCTTTAGCTAAACAATTACTCTAAAAGGCAATGATTTTCTGTGTTTTCATTGAAAAGTCTTCATAATAACAATGGCCTATGTTCTCCTTCTTGAAGAACTTCTGCCAAAAAACAGTTTTATTTTTTCCATTCAGCAGGAAACTTTCTTTTATTTTTATTATTTCAATCTCATATTCCCTGCTAACATGGATTTACAAGGCCTACGACTTACTGCATGGGGCTGGGAAGAAGTTTCCCCTCAGGCCAAATCATTTTGGTCCATCTCCTTTGTAGGGATTCTTGCAGCTTCCTCCCAAGAGGACTGCAACCACTGTCAGAGACATAGTACCAGACCCAAGTGGCCATTTAAGCTGACAGAATGTGACATCCCCTGTGTTCACAGGTCAGGGGACATGGGAGGGGACTCTCAGGTTTGTTTTTCAGCAGACAGGCAGCAGTTCTTGCTGTGTCGTGGTGGGTGCAGTTGAGGGGAGCATGACTTTGGTGTGGTGGGGAAGAAAGTCTTGAGGTGTTTAAATTCATGGCTGCCAACTTGAGAAAATGGAAGTGGAGCTGATCCCCCCTGAGGCACAGGGTCCTGTTTAGGGGCTGATCCCTGATGAACCACGGGGTCCTGTGGCCCACTGGAGTCTTGGAAGGGCTTTGAGGGTGCAGCGCGGGCAGAGCACTGCTCACATGCACAAATCAAGCCAGTCTAAGGCAAGGTTATAGTTACGAGCCTCTTGCTGCTGTTGGCTGGCTTGGCCCATTTCCTGGCCACCACTGCCCGCCCCAGCCTCCATGGCAGATAATGCTGTATTGGATTAGTCTGCTCTCTGCTGCATCAGGTCCACGATCAATTTATTGACTCTGTCAGAGTGGCTAGTACAGTAATTGTTACAAGAGCAGAATAGAAAGCAAGAATGTGTCCACATGAAATATAAAAATGACGTTTTGTTCGTTCTTTCCTCTTTGGCCCTATAGATCTTTATGTGTTTACACAGTGGAGAGCACTTTACTTAAGTTAATCAGCTCCTTCTACATTATTAATTGCGACAGTTAGGACGCTACGTGGCGGCAAACGTATTATTGAGAGCATTGATCTCACGCTGACGGTGTGGACCTGGGTAGGTTTTGTATTCCTTCCCTCCTTTTGCAACTGCTTGAGGGCACTATCAAATCCCATTTCTCTGACTGACAATACACCATCGATACCATCGATCCCAGAGAGGGGCAGGAGGCTGCACACCAGAAAGAAAGGAGTGCACAGAGAGCCAGGCTTGGGAAGGGGCTGTTGGAAGTTGGTAATCACAATAAATACATGCCTGGCCTGATTTCTCTATTTTGCAAAGAGTAACAATTTAAGAGCTGAAGCTTCCCGAGTGCTGAAGATTTGCAGAGGTGGCACGATGAGACCTTTTAAAATGTGTGCAGAATGTATACCCTTAAAAAAAAAAAAAAAAGCCATACTGACTTTTTACAAGGGTTTTGGAAGTGCCTTTGAAAGACATTTCATGAAAGTTCAGCCTTCGCAGCTGATACCTATATGAGCTCCATAAATTCCCCCCAGCCTGACAAACTCCAGTAGGTGTCACATGTGACCTGGATGGAAAAGGTCAGCAGCTGAATTTATGGCTTTTGCATTTACTGGAACATTAAGATTTTTTGCCAACTGCCATATATGCTTTTTAACAATTCCACGATCAAAGGATTAGGACCACAATCTACAATGAAGGTCAAAAATTAAAGGCCACTATCCCTACATCCTTCCCAATGGATAGGCATTAAGCTACCTCTGTTCTAAGAATCACCTTTGCATAATGGCACTAACTCAGAGGTCAAGGAATGAATAAACTCCGGAGGTGAGCACTTTGCAAAACAGACTGTCCTGCTCTGAAGTTAACACTGAATTCCACAAGAAGGGACCAGAAGAAGCCTTTTCCTAACAGAGGACTCCCCAGTTTGCAGCAGATTCCATGTTCCAAAGACACTGAGCATCACCTCCCTAGTGCTGGACTGTCCTAGAGAAATGTAAATTACATAGAGGGGAAAGACTGGGCTTTCAAAAGAAATACAGCAAAATGACCTCAGTTTTGGTAAATGCTGTTTATATTTTAGATTTGACAAAGGTGCCTGTTCTTAGTAAGGATTGCTAACAGCATGGGAAGTTGCAGCTCTCAAATTTTACCTGGCTTTAGTTTAGAACAGCAAAACACGTCTCATTTTAGGCTTTTGCTTTGACAGCATTTTCTGCTTGAACAGAGGTAGAACTGGAAAAGTTTAATTTAAAACCAGGATTTCAAGAAAAAAAGATCTAATAAAAACCAAGAGGCTAAGCTTCTAGGTTTCCTTTTACTTGCTTTAGTTATTAATATTCAATTTTGAAAACAGTACTGACACTATAATCATAATATTCTCAGGCATATTCACCTGTGTGACCCAACTGTTACATCATCTCTACAAACACTGGTTATTACACATGAAGAGATGCAGCTGAATACACTGCAGAAGGCAATGAAATGTAATTTTAATTATGAGATACGAGTAACCAAAGTCACAACCAACACAATGCAGCCACCTCAGAGGCTGAACACAGTAAGTTAGGAAGGAATTGTTCCCTGTGAGGGTGGGCAGGCCCTGGCACAGAGTGCCCAGAGAAGCTGTGGCTGCCCCATCCCTGGAAGTGTCCAAGGCCAGGCTGGACCAGGCTTGGAGCACCCCGGGATAATGGAAGGTGTCCCTGACCTTTTTCTCCTGAAAAAAAGATAAGCTTTAAGGTTTCTTCCATCCAGAACCATTCTAGGATTCTGTGCATTTCTGCATTGCTTGGAGCAGCTTTAGACAACTTTAGGTATCCTTTTGTGCTTTTGCTATAACTATATCTTTTTAAATAGGACAACAGAAAAAGTATCTATTTTTAAAGAAAAAAAAAAGGATAAACTGAGATATGACATTTGCATGTGGGGTTGTGTTTTTTCATCTTTGCATGTGCTAAACAATGAGATTTGAGATTTTGGAGGAACACTTTGACACATTATATTCCTTGTTTGGCTATTCTCTGGTTTTTGGGGTTTTTTTTAAGGACTTCCTTGCAGTCCTTTGGGTTAAAGATCATGTCTGAGAATCTGTGGTATGGGACCCGGCTGTACATTCACTGAAGTTGATGAGAGGAGGAGATGGAAGATTTGTTATTGGCAGGAGTTTGTTTCAGAAATACAATAACATTTTTGTTTAATTATGCTTGTCTTGTGCTTATAACTGTGCACAGTAGAGTAAATCTAGTCTTTTTCAGATAAGATAAAGGTTAAAATTAATTTTCTTGATCGAGAGGGTTTGCAGTGCAGTCTTCTGCATCTGTGGAGTTTTTATTTTGTGGCTACAGGTATTAACTCTCAGTGACTCTAAAGCCATCTTCCTTGATGCAGAGATGGGTTTGGGTTTGGGATTTTCCCAAATTAGTGGTCTTGTAGGTTAAATCTGAAAGTTTAGGCCAGGCTGGAGGTGGCTTGGAGCAACTTGGTCCAGTGGAAGGTGTCCCTGCCCTTGGCAGGGGGTTTGGAAGATCATCTGACCTTTGAGGTCCTTTCCAACCCAAACCATTCTGTGATTCCATGATTTCTCAGCGAGGGAGGCTCCACAGGCTCTTTATAAACTCTCCTCCATACAAGCAGAATTTGTCCCAGTAGTGGTAACTACTTTATCAGTGCTGTTGATGTTGAGTGAGTCTGAACAGAGCTCAGATTCTTCTCCTGGGAGCTCTTTGGGAACACAAGGAGTAAAAGTAGTAACATTTAGGAAAAAAAAGGGAAGAAGGAAAGCTGGAGGAGAGCTGTAGTTATCCATACAATGGAGCAGCTTACTTAGGGAGTACAAAGAGCCACTTCTACACAGGCTATTTTCAGGGAAAAGCCTCACATTCAGTGACTCACAAAAGCGAAGAGGCACCTTTTGATTTTAAGTTCAAGGTTTACATTAGTAATTTTGTCTGTTTTCTCTGTTAGTATTAATTAAATTGAAATAGTTTAATTAGTATTACTAAATTTGATCATTAGTAGTAATTCATTCTGCCTGCCATACTGCACAAATATGATGAAGCAGAAATAACTAAATTGTTTAATTTCATCTCATTTAATGACTTTACACTCCACCAGGACTTTCATTGGCATCTCACAGTATGTGTGAAAATTGCTCCAAGCTAGGCCAAGACCCAACTCCCTTTAGCCAACCATGTCTAATACATCCCTCCTCATCCAAAGGTGGATCATGTGCTATAAAGCCTTTTCCCATTTCTCCAACGGAGAGCTGGCAACCTCTGGAGTTGGTCTTTCCACCCTCTGGGGTGGTCTTTCCCTGCCCCACTCACACTGCTCCTGTAGCATCCTGACCCAACAGCCCCAGTGCATCTTTACAGGATGAGTAATCCCTGGATGGGGTTCCTCACAGAAGTCCCTTCATGGATCCCCACAGCTGGGTCCCTGAGCACAAGCATGATGCACGACCTTCCATTTCTCTTAAGAGCAGTTTAACAAGGTACAAAGCATCAGGAAAAATGCAGATGTCAAAAGTTCTTACATTCAGGAGAGGGTTTTTTTTGTTCAGCTCAATGCCCTCTTGGCTTTCTTTTTTTAAGAGGAGTTTTGGGAAGGGGTGGTTTCCTGATGAACCAAGTCATTATTCCTCCAGCTCAGGGTCTCCTGTCATTTTAAGGTCAAAAGTGCCAGAGTTGCCTCTGTGCTCCTATTTCTGTCCATCTTAATTTGGAGACCGGTTTTGATCTCCTTGCCCAGTAACACCTAGGACGTGCCAAAAACCCAATTCCTCTTCTTTTTGTGCAGTCTCCAAACCCAACCTTGCTCTGCCCACCTCTCAAAACACGCTGTTGTCTTGGTGCCCTCATCCTGGGGTCCCCAGCTGTCCCTTTGCCTGGAGTGTGCCCTGCCAGCCCCACTGTTCCTGCTGCCCACATTCCAACTCCTCCCCTGTGCCTCCCGGTCCCCCACTGACCCGTCCCACCTGGTTTTTGCCCTGCTTTGATCAGGCTGGGCACACTTTGCTCTCCCCACGGGGCTGCTCATTTGTTCACCCCCAGACACAGAGCACAGGCAGAGACCTGACTTTTGGGGGGATTTTGGAGGGAGTGCTCACTCTCCTGTCCAGCCCAAGTATTTTCTCCTCTCACTTTCCTTTGTGTGCTCTGAAGTACTCTCAGGGCAGTCAAAAAAAGCAGCTGAACTACCTTTGGTAGTTGTATATCAACTACCTTTTGATCCATGATGGGTGTCCTCCTGTTACACCATGGGGAGCCCCTGGGCAGGGATGTGGTGGCAAATGAGTCCCCCATAGCTCCATCGGGGCTGTCAGACCAGGATGATACAGGAGCTGGGTGACCAGGGCAGAGAAAGGCCACCCCAGCCTTCAACCTCTGAAGGCCGTAGTGACCTTTCCCTACTCCCCGCTCTCCAGCGGAGAAATGGGGGAAAAGAAGGCTGAAAACTACCTTTTGTACCCCAAACTGCGGAGCAGAGAGCCAGACCCTCTGCAGCAGCTTGCTGGCAGAGCCATCCATCCCACTGGGACCCCTTGGCCCCTGGGCCCCTCACGTAGCACGGGATGGGGCAGGAGAGTGCCGGGGCAAACCCCTGGGTGTGTGTGTACGTGTGTGTCTGTGCGTGTGTGCTCGGGCTGTCTCGCTGCGAGCCGAGCCTGGGAGGCCCAGGCTGGGGGTTGATTTTCTTTGGATGACTTTCCCCGATTGTCTAAAGCAATAAAAGTAAAGAAACTTTGCGGGGAGAAAAGCAGTGGTTGAGGGGAGATTATTTTTGCAGTCCTGGTGCAGGCAGAACTCCTGAGGCTTCGGTGGGGGGGGTTGAAATTTGCTCGCCTGAGGACTGCAGGAACTGGCTTAAATTGAATAAAACTGTAAGTACAGTATCGGGGACGGCGTAACAAGGAGTTCTGCAAAAGCAACACCACCGGAAAGCACAATGAAGAATAGAGCGGGTTACGCCGCGGTGAAAGTATGTACTGGTTGTTATAACACCGTGCCTCCAGAATAAATTATGTCCCTTTAAAAAGTAATACTTTAACTGTGGAGCTATATAGAGACAATTAAGACGAGATTTTTCTCCTCATTTCCCTCCTCCCCCCCCCCCCTCCCCTCCCCTCCCTCTCTCTGCAGTAGCTCTGTGGAAACTTTTAATGCTGCAGCTTGAAACTTGGGCCTCTGGGTCTGAAATGCCTGAGAAAGCACTGCGGGCTCTAACTGTAAAACATTCCTTCGGCGGGCCCTGGAAACAGGGCGCGCTGGCGCAGGCGAAGTTCAGAGGGATCACATGGAAATGAGGGCTGGCTGCAGGCTCCCGAGGAGCGGTTTATTTCCCTTAAACCTGAACTTGAACTTGGGGAGGCGCAGCCGGAGCCTGGGACGGGCTGAGAGCGGCCGTGAGGGGCTGGGAGCGGTACCGCCGCAGGCCCCAGGCACCCACCCTCAGGGCTGGGGGGTCCCCGGGCACCCAGCGGCTTTGTGCCGTGTCCGGGGAGGGGGGGAGCGGTACTTTGGGGAGCCAAAGGGTTTTGCTTTCATCCAAGCAAAATGCTGGAAAGCCCCGTCGCAGCGGCGTGTCTGCCGTCCCAGTTTCCACGGGACTTCCCGGCATGAGGTTATAAGCGGCTCCAAGTCCCCGTGCACGTGTCGTTTCATAAAAGGAAAGAAATGAGTGAGATCTGCTGTAAGAAATATGGGATTGTTGCACTGTCGGGCAAATTTAACTGTGCTTCCAGCAGAGGAAAATACGGGGCTGTCTAAAAACGAGGCGTAAAGTGCAGAACTCACCCCCCCCCCAGCACATGTGCTTTTGCCTCGCAATAGTAGATGTAAACCGTGAGGCGGGTTTAAAGTCGGTTTTGCCTCTTTGATTCCATGCATCCCACTGGTTCCTTCTTCTCTTGCAAAAGTGTGTGCAGAGGTGGGGAAGCGAGGTGCTGATGCCGGCGGGTGTCACCCAGGTACGGCGGCAGAGGTGGCTGCTGTCCCAGCCGCAGGCGTGGGGCAGCTTCCTCCCCTTCTCCCCACAGCTGGCCTTGGCTAGGGGGTCATATTTTGGTCATTTCTGATTACTCCCGAACAATTTTGGCTATGTTTATAGCAAAACTTTGAAAGGATGAATGGGCAAAAAAAAAAAAAAAAAAAAAAAAAAACCCT
>VZRR01008910.1:165601-231274 GCA_013398015.1 Oreocharis arfaki | reverse complement strand
AAAAAAAAAAAAAACAAAAACCGCTTGGCAGTAACTCAGGAAATATCTACAAAGATGTTCTTTCTGGAGCGAGATCTTATTTCAGCGTTTGTGTTAGGATCATTTTTATTCTGTGACAGCACATAAAGAGAGCGGGACAGAGCAATGAGGTCTGGCATAGCTAAAATCCCTTCTGTGTGTGTGAGGTTATATAGTTTATCAATGCAGAAACCACCACGGGCTTGGAAAAGTAAACAGCTGGCTTGGGTCTGTGCGCTGCACTTCGGAGTTGTCTGCAGGATTTAAATGGCTCGCCTGCGATTTTCAGAGAGGGGAAATATATATAGTTTTCCTTTCAAACATGTCAAAAGGTTTTTTTGCAGCCGTTTGTTTTCTCAGCTCCTTTTTTATTTGTTGCGATTTTCCTTTCTGATTCATTCTGGTTTATTTTGCTTTTACAAATGGCTTCGCTGCCACCAGCAAATCTACAAATAAATAATAAAAAAAAAAAGTTTCTAGCCCACTCAGAAAACCTTATGGCAGCGACAAATATCAGAGAAAGCCATCGTCTGTCTCAAAGATTTCATCTCACCCTCCACTTAATCCGCTTGCTGTACCTCAGATCTCAAGTAACTTTCATACTGTGGGCTCACTTTAATGGATAGAATCTATTTTTCATGAAAAAAGCAGGAAATAAGCTGTCTTTCGTACAAAGATTTACAAAATGTAATCATTGTTGAAATATTCTCTTTGAACTGCCTTGTCCGCAGGGGTGTCTGGCTCCCAATACCCCCGTTTCTTTAGAACACCCTTACAAGTTCTTCTGGTAGATCAGGTACACTGGTGGTTCTGGTCTTTGATGTCTTGAATGAATGAAAGAAAAGCATAATAAAAGAGAGCTGTTGATCAAGCATAAAATACTCTTTAAGCTGACAGAATGGCAGAGTTAACACATTCTAAGCTGCTTTTAGGTTTTTCCTTTTTTCCTCACATTTTCCTGTGCTTTGTGTACAGTGGGGGTTTTTATTTTTTGTAAAGTCTCTGATCTATGTAGTATGCCGTCCTCTAACAAAAACCAAAATGGGATTGTTTCTCTCTCTTTCTCCCTTTCTTTTTCCTCTCTCTCTTTCACTCCACTATCTTTTTTTTTTTCTTTTTTTTTTAAACAGCAAGGGTTGCAGTTTAGCGTGGCTGCAGTCAGCTTTCAGCCGGCCAGGCAAAGTTTAGAAGTTATTTTGCAGATTTCAAAGTCAATTTACTAACAAATAAATGAACTTCTTTGCTCGGTTGTTTAGAAAACTGGAGGAAGACTGTAACTGGCAAAATGTTCCCCAAGTAAAGGGAAGACCCTATGCCTAAAAGCAATTTTGTAAACCAAAAGACGGGCAGGAAAATGACCTCATTGTGAGAGAACTTTTCTTTTAGAGGCAGAGAAAAGGGAAAGTTTTCTTCCTGTAGATCTAATTTAGATCTTAAGTTCCCATACATTATTTATACATCATATTCAGAGTGCCAGCCTACTCTGCTGGCTGGGTTACATTTCAAACATTTGCCATTGATAAGTCTTTGCTGTATTATATTCAGGCTAAATGCGAATATGTCATAGCGCAGTCAATCTTTAATCCGCTGAGCTCCAGGTCGGGGCAGCAGGGGGTCCAGCACTCAGAGCACTGCTTTATACTTAAGAAACATCTGGGGCCAGCTGGGACACTTTACTGGAACATTCAGATGTCTGGAACAACAGCAGGAGTTACTGTATGAGTGTGTTTTCATAGGTTTGGGAGGGTTTGGGGTGACTTATTTAAAAACACTAGCTGTTCCCAACTTAAGGTTTGAACCCAAGCAAAAATCTTGCCTGAAGTGAGTTTGTTGGTCCCAGGAGAGAAGTGGTTTGGACTACTATACATTTTTAATAGTCAGCAGGCAAAAGTGCATATTACAAAATTATTGCACGTAATTTAATGCAGTTTGCCACAACTGGCATTCCCGCAAAAACTATTGTATGCAGAGCTACTGTACGCATCGCCCCGAGACCAGTGTCCCTCCCGGGACAGGTTTTATCTGCCTCCAGACAATATAAATGTGCTCGGAGCTGGGAGTGAGGCTCTCCCGGGTGCGGATGTTGGACAACCAGAAGATCCTCTCACTGTTTTATGTCCCTTTGGGGATGACCAACATGCTGCTTACGTCCCTATTGGTATTTCAGTCTGGAAAATATGATTACTAAATAATTAATCCCAGCTCTAAGAAAAGAACTTCCATAGGCACAAAGGTGACCTTGTCTTTTATATTCACCTTTCGTTCCTACGCGGTAGGATCAGATTTGGGCCTGGAGAAACTCTGGAGGAAGCACTACAAGAGTGGGATGAATTCAGATGTGGGGTAAACCAAAGGCAGTTGCTGTATCTGCAGGAGCTCTCCAGCCAGTCGCACCAGAAGCTGAGCTGCCACTGCCTCCCTTCACCCTAGCAACCCTTTTGAAATGGCATCAAAGGCCCAGTTTTGTCCCCTTGCTTTCACACGACGCGCGCACCGTGGGGAAGAGCCTTCCCGGCACCTCTCACAAGGTGATGCCAAAAGGCCCAGTTTGCTGCCTAACTGTTCTCATTCCCATTTTATCTTTGCAACCAGAAGGACTTGTTACCCCAATTCACCTCCCTGGGGTTAATGTTCGTGGGAGCCTCAGAGTTCTTGAGGTGACTGAAATGCCATCCCCAAACAAAACAAGGCTCCGCGATGAGCCCTCTCAGGTACCGGCGGTCATGGCTCGGGTTCGGCTGGGCTGCCCCAGCAGCTGCTTTGCCGGCGAGCTCTAAAGCTGTAGGGTTTTTTTTTATTTAGGCTCTTATCACAGGTGGGTTTTCCCGCTTGGGCCCGTGCAGCGATCGCTTCCTGCACGCGCCCGGGGCAGCAACGGCCGCAGTGCCACGGCAGCCGCGTTTGAAGTCCCGATGGCACCGACCCGTCCCGCTGCCGGGCACGCAACCTGGGCTGGAACCTAAGGAAAATGGCTATCACTGAGCAGGTCTGAGCCCTGAGTGGGTACGGGGAAGCCAAAGCTCCTGTGCGTGGAGTTTGTCAGAGTTTCAAACGTGTGAATGTCCTTAAATAACCTACATCGCCCGGAGAAATAAGCCAACTGTCACACCCAGTTCTAGATTCCACATTAACAACCTCCTTCCGCAGCGTTAAACTTTGCCCTTGAGGACTTTTGTTTAACTTCTTAATTCGAAAAACAGATAGGGAGGGTGCACAGCCCTGGCTTTCTGCGCGAGCTGAAAGGTCCCATTGTTGGGGCACGAGATGTGCAGGTAGAAGCAAATGGAATGAGTTTGGGTTTGATTGTCGTTCTGGTTGGAAACACGTGAGCGGTGCTCGCGAGGAGGCCAGGGGTGAGGGACGGCGTGCAGGAAGGCTGGTTGAAGAAGGTTTTCATAAACAATGGGCCTGTTCCTGGGCTCCTGACTCGGGCAGAAACTGCTGCAAGAGTCAGTGAGGCACTCTGAGCTTTTTGCCTGTTAAATATCCAGAATCACAGAATGTTTCCTTGCTGTTCTTCCTGTACTAAGGAGCCGACTGTCAGGAGTGGCTGGAGGATTTTTGTGTGCCTCTGCTGTCTCCAGAAGTGCATAAGAAACAAATAGACTTGCGCTATCAGAGAACCGTAATTGCCATCTCAGACTTCCTGTTTAGGATTCAGTCAAGTAGATATTGTTTATGGATCATAAAACCTTACTACTGTGAGGATTCTCAAATACGAGTTTCAACTTTCATGGTGCTGTAAATTAGGGAGGGGGGAAAAAAAGTGGGATAATACTCCTCGGAGAACAGTAAAATAGAGCTCTGCAATGGTTAAATGGAATTTTATAAGCACATTCAGTGTGGAACTGTTTTGCATTACATGAGTTGAATACCTTAGAGATGACACACATCTGCAGGCACTTTATTAAATCCTTAGTCAGCACTTTTCAACCTGATGAGATTACTTCTTCATTTGACTGGAGAAAGGGAAGCAAAGATCTCGTACCGGACTGCAGAATTCTTTCTGATGTTTCACCTTGAACGCTGGAGAAGGACAGCAAGATGCTCGGCAGGACAATACAGACTCATAGTGGCACCGACAACTGTGTGGCTGCAATTTTACTGAGCAGGACCTTTAGCTCCAGTGGGTTCATTTAGCTCTAAGCTCGCTGGGAGAACAGTACTGCAAAGTAAATAGAAGGGAAATAAAACACTAGCTCTTTTATGAAAAAGCACAGAGATAATATCATCCTGACCGTACTGTGATAGGGCCCATGATTTAAATGGAGATTTTAAATTAAGAAAGGCAACACCACCTTCTCCAAGTGGGTGCAGTCGGATAGGTTACAGAACTGAAGGGATGAAATGGGTGAGGTGCTTAGACATTGAGCAGCACTCTAAAGCAAGGCACAAAATACTTCAGCCATCTAAATGTAGGGGTCCAGGCTTCTTTTTTCCGTTCTAAGCTCCCTAATCATGCAAAAAACCCCTTCACAGATCCCAGCTATCGGGTCTCCAAGTGCCTAATACGCTTCCTAGACGTTTTCATTTGAGGCCGGAGGTCTCCTCTCCCTCGCAGAGAAGTTTCACAGGTGCTCCAGAGGAACAATGGTGCTCTTCAGCCCTAATCCTGGAAGACTTAGACGTGTCTAGGAGGCTTGAGGGGGATATGAGATCTTAATATTAAAATGATTAGCAGAAAAAGGAGGATCATTCTGTGTGTGCGCTTCAGCTGTAAGATGCTCTAAATTAAACCGGTGTCCCGAGAGCAGTGCTGGTGGGATCCGCTGGGTAAAATGCACTCTCTGTCTCGCTCTTCTGCTGCCTCAGCCCATAAAACATCTCATCCAAGTGGGGCTGCAGGAGCAGGCGGAGCGGGACACAGCTGTTGGCGAAGCGCTCCGAGTTTGGGTCCCGTAAAAGCAGCTTTTCAGTCAAGGCCGTGCGGAGCCCCGGCAAGGAAGTTTTGAAACAAGCTCGTGGTTTGGTTTCAGTCGCTCCTGTAAGGGTTAATTAAGTTTTTCATTGGTATTAAGGCCGAGCAGTGTCTGCAGGAGTCATATTGACACCCTAGTGCATGGTAACTCTACTCCTTTATTGACATGTTGCTAGTCAGGAGCACAATAGCGCTCTGTGTCTGCAAATCATTGCTAAAATCATCTCAAGAAAAAAAAAGTTTGAAAGCCCAACGCGAGACAAAGGCCCCAGAGCTGCACTGCGCCGCTCAAAACTCCCGAGTCAGCAACTTCTATTGATTAAAAACTAACCTTTAAAGTAACTCGCAGAGTGTGTGGTTAGCATTTAAATTTAAACATGTCATGAGTTGATTTGTGTTACTGAATACCAACTCCGAAGGAGTTACATTCACATCAGATTTTTTTTTTTTCTAATTCCCTTAAGCAGCTAAAGTATTTCATGAAATGTCAATAGGGCAGGGGGGAAAAAAAAGGTGTTTTGGAGGGAGGGGACTCGCGCCCAGCCTCGCCGTTTCTTTTCCCATGCAAATAGTCACCCCAAAAAGAAAAGTGTGGGGAGCGACACACAATAATTAGACCTTTGTCTAACTTTCCCAAGTGCCAGAGAAAGACAGATTAATTAAATATACAACAGTGTTGGTTTTTGGAGTGGGGGTCTCTCTTGCTGTGGAGGTCATAAATTAGGCAGAATAAATAGTTCAGTGTGTTGGGAGCGGGGCTCGACGTCAGCGCGGCTGGCGGCGGTGGGAGGGCGCAGCGCCGCGCTTGCGGATGGCGGTCACGTCTGGGGCTGTCTGGTTGCCCTTAGCAACGAGACATGATGTAACACCGGGATGAACTTGAACTTGGGGGACTTGAAAAGGGAACAATAGACCAGAGCAATCAATAAAGCCTATTTCAGTGAAGGATTACAGAGCCGCTCTGGGGTAACCTTGTCTGCGAGGCGCGGGGTGAATAGCGAGATGCGTGAAGGAGCGCGGGGCGGCGGGGGACGGACCGACGGAGCGGCCGGGGCGGCCGGACACACGGACCGATGGGCGGGGGGGCGGCGGAGCCCGGGCGGGCCAGGGGACCCCAGCGCCGCCAGCCCCGGCCCTGCGCGGCCCCACCTCCGCAACCTCTGCGCTGCTTTTTTTTTTCCCCTTCTTCTTCTCTTTTTTTTTTTTTTTTTTTTTTTGCTTTTTTTAAAAAAAAAAAAAAAAAAATCAGCTTTTGAAACGAGGGAGGAGTGGCGAGAGCTCCCGCCACCGGCGGGCCATGTGCCGGGCCATGGAGCAGCCGGACATCGGCGCTAGAGGTCGGAACCATCGCCTGGAACTCTTCAGCCCTTCCACTCTACGGCCTCACAGCCTTTAACCCTTCCACTCCATCACCTCACAATTTTAACCCGTCTACTCCATTGCCTCCTAATCTTTAACCTCTCTACTCCATCACCTTGCAATTTTAACCTCTCTACTCCATCGCCTCCCAATCTTTAACCTCTCTACTCCATCACCTTGCAGTTTTAACCTCTCTGCTCTATCGCCTCACAGTGTTCAGCCCTTCCACTCCATCACTCAGCAGTGTTCAACGCCTCTACTCCATCTCTTCTTAATCTTTAACCCCTCTACTCCATCACCTGACAGTCTTAACCCCCCTTACTCCATCATCTCTCAGTCTGTAACCCCTCTACTCCATCACCTTGCAGTTTTAACCCCCTTACTCCCTCCCTTTTCAGACTTTACCCCCTCTCCTCCCTGCTGGGCACTGCCACAGTTCCCAGTCTGGCCAAAAACTGTCACACTCAAACAACAAGCTTTGAGGGACAGCCCTGAAAAGTTTGGAGAAGTTGGGAGCTGGCAGTGGCCAGAGGTGCCGGCGGTGGTTGGAGATGCCTCCAGCACAGCACAGCCCACACTCCATGTCCCTGCACCCACCTAAAAAATCAGTAGGGCCCCGCAGTCAGGGAGGGGAACGGGACTTGGCTTCGCTTCACGAACCCTGCCAGAACTTTCCTCTGTTTATAAACTTTACATATGAGAACTATTTCGTTTAATTGCAGCCTGAGTAAGACTAAATATGAAATGTGTAGGCAATAGATAGAGCCGATATGGGACCGGTGTGTTTGTATTCAGAAGGGCGAGCAGAGGAAGAGTTAGTTAATGAGGTGTATTGGAAGCAGGACAACTTCTCCGATCCTGCTATTTATTTTACCGGTTCCTACCTCCATGGCAAGACCACATAATCTCCAAGTCCCACATGAAACTTGCCTCAGAGTCTTCTGTAAATGTTCATAAATCCTCCCCGAGCTGATTGTGCTATCAATCACGTCAGAGGCTGAAAAGGAGCGGAGGAAAAACTTGGTAAAACTTGTCATCGGTCTGTGCGCGCGCACGGACGCACCTCATATATTACAGGAGCCCCAGCAAAAAACGGGGGGCATCAGCAGCGGCTCTTTAATACCTGAGTCTTTCTTGTTGTATTACTTTACTCCAGGCTAAATAGTTGCCTCTTGTTGGTGTATTCCCACAGCAATATGTCATTGCCAAGGAGCATCCCCCCGCGCGCACGGTCCCAGGGCCTAACACTGCTCTCATTCATCCCGGGTTCAGGTTGGGCTGACCCTGCCGGGGCCGAGACGGGCTCTCCCCGGTGCGGTGGCACTGCCCCGGCTCCAGCAGAGCCCACTCCAGCTTCCCAACTGTGTTTATTTTCCTATGGAGGAGCGAAATTGCTTTCTGTGCTCCGGGCATCTGCGCCGTTGGGTTAAGGACGGTATTGTTGCAGGGCTGAATTCCCAGGGAATTCCCTCCCTTTGGGAAAAAGGAGAAAAAAGGAAAAAAAAAAATATTTTCCCAAAGAAAAAGCTGTAAGTTGAGGCCCACGTTTTGTTTTGAAACACAAGTATGGGCAGAGGTATGGGACATTTTCGTTGATCCACTTTTCCCCAGATTTGCTTTATCCTGGCTTTTCTCTAGCGATCCACATTTCTCCTAAGAAAACAGCCCTGTTGTTGAATTTCTGTGCATCTGTTCCAGCGAGACAGTTGAAGCAGGGCAGTATAAAGCAACAGATGCTTATGCTGGCACATGCCTAAATACCCAAGAAAACCCCGACTGCAGGGTGATAAATGGCACAGAGAGGCGAATGTGTATCGCCTTTTCAGGGGATTAGACAAAAGTGAACTGGAGGGATCTTCAAGCCATCATCTATTAAAAAGATTGATAACTTGTAACGTGACATGACCCCCGCGTTCATCTGTAGCTATGTCCAGCGACTGTCGGCGAGGGAAAAAAAATATATTGATTTGTACAGTATTTTTAATTAAGCTTTGTAATTAGGTCAATTCGTCACGGTCTCAATTAGCCCCCCTCTTGGCGGAGGGGGCTGGCGGCGGTGCCCGGAGCCCTTGGGGAAGCGGCGAGAGCAGGCAGCCGGGGCTGACGCTTCTGCTTTCTCTTTTACAGTCCTGGTACCTGGGATAAAAGTCTCCGCTTCCCACCACGCACCGGACAGACCACCAGACCCCTTCCCACCTCTGTAACACGGAAGCAGCAGCAACGCAGCGCAGCGACTTCACATCGGCGGAAGGGGAGGCGAGCAGACACCGACAGCAAACTCGTACATGGAAATGGCAAACGTTATGGTTGAATGGCAAAGGCCGTTAACTTTCTCTCGAGAAAGGAGTTTAATTTTTTTTTTAATTTTTTTTTTCTTTTTTCTTTTTTTTTTTTTTTTTTTAGACAACTTTAGGGACTGTTGTAATTTCTCATATGGTGCTGGAAATGGTTGGGCTTCATAACTTTTGAAGTGTTTCATTGGTAGTGTAAGCGTTAGGTGACACTGAGTAGAACTAGCCTCTGCTGCTGCTTACCAACTCGCTGTTGTAACACACACTTTCCATATGGAGCCTAACTGTTTTACAGTATCCTCATCGGATTTTCCCATACAGGTGTGAGACTTCTTGAGAAATCACGAAACACACTTAAACTATAACTTTTGTAGTAGCTGAATTCTGCAATATATAACTTACCGGACAGACATAGAGCATGGTTTTTTTGTTTTTTTTTTTCTGTAACATATCGGGGAAAAAAAGAAAAAAATGCAGGTTTCTTTTTTTTGTTGTTGTTGTTGTTGTTGGGGGTTTTTTTTCTTTTTTTTTTTTTTTTTTTACAGTCGGCACTTAGAGACGTAACATGAACCATAAGAGCATTGTCAACAATTTTTTTCCACTCGATTGCAGAGCGATTTAAAACATCAAACTACTACTATTCACTAAAAAAAAAAAAAAGAAAAAAAAGAAAAAAAGTTTGAAATGCTGCACTTACATTTAAAAAAAAAAAACATTTTTCAACAATTTTCAACAATTACACAAAAATTCACACAGAAATGGGGAAGTTGGTCTGTTTTGACAGAAACTGACAGGAATCAATCAAAACAATCGAATTTTGAATTGAGTAAAGTGCAATTTCATTGGATAGCTAAATATCTTTGTAAGATAGAGATTGTTGAAAATTCTATTTTTGTTTTCCAAGTCCTTCCACCCCAGGACTCTAAATTATTGGGGTAAAAAACAGCCTTGCAAGAAAAAGGGGAGCTATTTTTGCTTTTTATGTTTTTTATTGTTGAACTTGTATCCCTTTAAAACTGAAGGAAAATTAAAAAAAAAAAAAACAAATCTAATGGTGCTTTTACCACAATATGTTAACTACATTAAATGCTAATTAATCATTTTCTGTTATCAAAGCACATAACTAAAATGAAATCATAATATCTGTTAATTTTATAAGCTAAAAGTCACTATAATGGATTATGCCAATTCTGACAAATTTTACGTGTTTCCGGCAATATAGGGTTTATCAGTTCTCAAACACCTTGGGAATAAGAGAGAACGGTCCAGAAAGTAAAACACCTTCGTGTCCCTGAACTGGTACATTTTCTGGACTGTGAAGAAATCATTACAGAAACGAACGATGCTGATCTTACAACTTATGCCAGTTCAAAGCAAGGGCACTTGCTGAAGAAGAGAAAAAAAAAAAAACAAAAAAACAGACAAATAAGTAGAAAAAGGAAAAAAAAAAAAAAAAAAAAAANAAAAAAAAAAAAAAAAAAAGAAGTTTGGACCCCAAACGTCCTGTATCTTATGTACAAAAAAAAGGAAAAAAAAAGAAAAAAAAAAAGAGTGCAAGTGATTTTTTCTATCAGACAGCGGAGCACCCCTTTGCTTCACATGCAACTTTAAGAAGGTTTCCTATACTATACATATATATACGTTCTGGTTGGCGAGTCCAGCTAATCAGAGAAAGTCTCTGCATGTTCTAGTGTTAGTAACTAATTTTTATATAGTTAATGTAGGGTAAAGTAGAGTGCATTAAGACACAATATTGTAATCCCTATTCCAGGCACTTGCCTTTAAACTATGTTTGTTCGACCCTTCAGAAGGGTTTCTACTACTGTCCTATACAATCAAGTAACTGAAATTCTTGGGAAGACACTTTGCTCCTCATCTTTTCCCTGAAACGATGTTTTGTTTTGTTTTCTTAATTTGCACGAAACAAAAAAAAAAAAAAATTCCATATCAATGTGCCTTGCCCTGGATAGCGATTATTTGTGGAATTGTTGCACATGTTCCTATATTGAAAGGGGTTTTTCCCTAGTCAAGCATTTGGAGACACTTTTTGTAAATGTGACTTTTATGTCAGCCATTGTCAGTTCCAACATCTAGAATTAAATAGGATGTTAGTTGTTCCGCAGATAGGAGTAGTGTTTATTGTCCTGTATGGTCAGTGGCAGTGCTATTCTGAGATCTGTAGATGCTAGATTATCAGTATTTTTGGATGTTGCTGCATTTTACCTTTTATTTGGAGTCTTCCTTTTTTTGTTTTGTTTTCTCCCAGATATATGAAAATATGCAATACCTGCTTATATCATGTAGAAAAGCTTAGCAATTATTAATTTTTCTTTTAATTTTTTTTTATTTGACCAAAGTTGGTGCTGCACTTGACGCAGTGTGTTTTAGGTGTTTGTCTTTGTACTTTTGTGATTTTTGAATGCACATGCAGGAAGGGCTCTTCTTAGAGAAGCAGTCAAACTGTGAAGCACTAAGCTGAACCCTGCTTCAAGCAATTTTTGTTTTACAACTGTTCCTTTCACAAGCAAGCCTTAAAAAAAAAAAAAACTTCCTTTTTCTTCAGATCCCACACCCATTTTTATTAGCAGACTGCAATCAATCCACATTCAATAAAAGTATATAATGCCCATTTTTATATGCACGTTTTTAAACTTCCAAGTTCTGAAAATTGTTTACTGGTTATTCTCTATTTAAGGAAAAAATAAAATGTTTTGGATTTTCATATGTGTCTGATAAGTGGTTGAGTAGTCATTTTGCTCTATTGTATTGTGTGATTGTTAGTATATGGTATCACATCCTCTAGCCAGCATCCTTTGCCTTCCCTATAGCACTTAGCTGGGCATTACTTTATTAAGACATATGTGCACTAAAAAAAAAAAAAATAGCAGCTTTCAGTGCTTCACAGTGAAGGGAAAAAAGCCTAGACAAACATTTTGTCAGAACCTTGCTATGAGACAAGGTATTACCAGTAAATTGGTTGTATATACAATAAAATTGCACCCTTTTTTAAACAAAACAAACTAAGCAATAGTTTGGGCAGTTAGTTGTTTTTAGTGAGCATGTTGTAGTCATGGCTGCAAAGAGAGAGAATTAAACTGCCCACTCAGAAGATATGTAATTTGTATGTTGTATAGTTTTATTGATTACACTGATTTATTCTACCCTATTTTATAATGCAGGACTTTTGTAATGTTGTTTAAATGAGGAAAAATTTCTGTCAAATTAGCTTAGTGGAATTTCTGATTGTTCGTTATAAAGGCAGCGTTCATAGAATTGCTTTTTTTTTTTTTTTTTCCTTTGGGAACTGGATTTAAGTTAAAAACTTTCCCGTTTCCTTTTTTTGTATGTATTTAAATACAGTTATTTTTCTTCTCTCAATGGTATAGCATATTCCTATGCTTGAGAAGTATAGGCTACTGAAGAACCATTGTAAATGGACATTACAGGTATGCTGTATTTTTGAAGGTATTTTTGTCATATTGAGTTTGATGACGCTAAAGTTAGGGAACTCTGAGCAGAATTGCGAGAAAAAAAAATGTTTTAAAGGCTTTAAAACATTAGGTAGGAGGTCAAGGGTGTTAACCAACAGGGGTTGTAAAGTATTACACACTAAATTCAGTTTGCGTTCACCTTCCTCTCACGCAGGAAACGCGGCAGTTCCGTTCTGTGCAGGTGTAGAGAACAAACAGTGTTTTAGTCCTCCTGTAGAGGAGCGGGGAGGCGAGCAGGGATGGGCAGGAGGGATGGAGCGTCCGTCCATCCATCCACCCACCCAGCCAGCCATCCATCCATCCATCCTTGGATGGTCCCGGCGTGCGGGCGGCAGCCGAGCCCCGGCCCCGCGCCGGGCGCTCTTTTGCAGTCGCCCAACAATTTTTTTTCCCTCCCCGTCTCCTTCTCTCTCCAGAACCGTCAGACGCACAAATTCTCTGACCTGTACCCACCCCCGCCCATCCAAATTTAAAGCCCTTAGGGATGGCTTAGCGCAAATTGACTTTTTCCCAAGTTAATTCCTTTCTTTTTTCCCCCCTCTTTTTTCTTTTTTTTTTTTAATTTTTTTTTTTTTTTTTTTGGAGCGAGAGCACTTGCTTTTCTCATGCCGCACACCCCAGCAATGCCATTATTATTTATTCTTCTTCCTTTATAATAAGAAAAACTTTCGGGCTTCGAGTTTAGGCAGCCATGGTACACTTTGTCTCTGTTGCTTGTTCCCCCTCCCCTTAAGGTCGAAGGGGAAAAGAAACACCAAGTTTTCTCAACTCCACAGTATTCAGTCAGCCCACAGGAATATGCAAAATCCCTCTAACATTTTTTTTTTCTTTCTCTAGTTCTCTTTGTTCCGTATATTTGCAGCTTTGTAGTAACAGTGTTATAAAATATTTACTGTACAAAAATACAAAAAAACCCAGATACATAGCCTAAAACAGTTTTTTTTTCCTTGTGGTGAATTATTTTTTTCTTTTTTTAAAGAATGTCAGTTAATATTGTACTTTGCATTGTGTCTCTGGAAATATCTTTTTTTTTTTTTCTTTTTTTTTTTATTGGTAGAAGGCCTCCATCGAACAAAATTAAAACCATAACCGGCATGACAATGTAAGGAGAGCTTCAATGGCACCTAAACAATAAATAAATAACAAAAATCAACCTCATGAGGTCTGTCGGAGGCAGGTCTTGTGAAGTTAACACTGCCTGCTAGGCAGGATTTTCATTAAGTCAAGCTTACAATGCCAATTTTGTCTTGAAGTCAATGCATGTATTACTGTTTGACAGTAAACCCAGCTATGCCATCATCAAGTCCAAGGCTGCGCAATAGTCTAATTAGTATCGAGTACATTTTCCTTTTATTTTTTCCAATAAAAAAGCAGTGGGATGAAAATTGCTTTGATATATAGCAGGTAACATTGAAGCTATTCCATAGCACTTAACTGTAGTGAATACTGTGTCACCAATTCTGAAATCAATTTAATGTTTAATGCAAATCCATTACATGGTGCTATTACAGGCTGGCAAAATGATTTACAAAAATGTGACAACTTGGGCTCAATTCACTCTGCTTTCCAACAATGTAAATGCATAGCAGTGTTTATCTGCATGAAAACTATGCACTAATCTATCTGAAAAAAAAAAAAAGAAAAGAATATATCAACTTTGGTATCTACTTTCCGTTTACTTCGATCCTTGCCTTTTCGGTCATTGTTATAATGCCAGCTTTAGGACAGAAAGAATTATAAGAAAACCAGCATAATACCTGATATATTAAAATGTAGTGCCTGTGAAATCTGTATTATATTGCTCTTCTGAAGTAAGATTTTTCTACACCGGTAGCCTTCGCTGTCTGTCAGAACCTTCTGATATAGGTGATGTAAAATAACCGTACAATATTAATGCATGCTATTCCATAATGCTTAGTAGCTGTATGAATATTACTCAAAGTTATGTTAGTCTTTTTTTCTGACTTGGTTCTTGTCAGATAGGTTTAAAGATATTTCACTGAGAACGCAAATTCTGTCTTTATTGATTTGGGGTGTTTTCAGTATTTTGGAGGTATACATTTACTTAAATTCAGTATTACTTGTGTTTTGGGTTTTTTTTCTTTTTTTTCTTTTTTTTTCCTTTTCTTTTTTTTTTTTTTTCTTTTTTTTTTTTTTTTTTTTTTTTTTTTTTTTTCCTAGAGGGCAGGACATGGTGTTTGAGACCAGAAATCCGTGCCTGGTAAGATTTTCGTCTCGAAAAGCTACCCTAAGAATTCAGAGAGCTTGCTCTGAAGAACAGTTCAAATTGAAGGGACAGTCCTTTAAACCCACAAACGAGACCGAGCTCATGTTGCGAGAGATTTCTTAATGGGCAGCGGTGAACCAGGTACCCATGCTTGACCCTTCTTCACACCAGACTTCCTCATATAGAAAGAAAAAAACCCTTTACAAAAAAAAAAAAAAAAAAAAAAAAAAAAAAAGAAAAAAAGAAAAAAAAAAAAACCTCATGTGGTTGTTTAGTTTCATGCACAGTTGCAATATTTTTCTTCAAACAAACTCTGTACAAAACTTTGGGCCCGATTCATAAAAGCTCCTTTGCTATTAACACGGGAGGCTGGTGGGCTTTTCTCCTCCAAATTGAGGGTGGGCTTCTCCCTGGCGAGCCCCGCTGGCCCTGCTCTCCCTCCCCTTCCCCTCTCCGCCTCCCCCAGCCCCGCGGAGACCAGGAATCGGGTGGGAAGGGGCCGCGGAGGAGGCGAGGCAGCGCAGGACCATGCTCCGAACCCCAGAGGTGCAGGTTGGCAGGAGGAAAAGGGGGAGGACGGCTCCGGCCGGTGCCGGGGGCTCGGGACACGGCGACTCGATCACAAAAGAGATCTTGTCCGCACCAGAACAAAACGCGCTCGATCGCTACCTCTGAGCTCTAGAGAAACCCTCCGTCGGGGCGAGCGCTCGCCCGCAATGTGAACTTTTGTACTTTGGACGCTTTTTTTTTTTTTTTTAGGGAAGACTCTTTTCCACTTAGTTAATCTTCTATGCTCGAGCATGAACAAAAACAATTGTGGTGGGTGAAATCCCCCCCCCACCTCGCCTTCTATCTGCATCCACAAATTAATATGAGGGGCAAAACAAAAAGAAGATGAGTTTCTAGACGGAGCATGGTAGGGCGAGAGCGCCCGGCTCGGCATCTGCCACCGATGCCGCTCGTCCTGGTTGCCGGCGCCCCGCGCCCGGCTGCAACCGCTGCCTTGGGGACAGGGCCACGAAATTCTTGGGAAATACAATCAAGGAGGAATCTCCATTTTGGCCGGCTGTGAGGGTTCTCCTGAGCTCTGCCCCAGCCCAGCCCAGTCCCTCAGCGGCGGGTTGAGATTCGAGGCGCTAAAATTTCCACCGGCCGTGTGAAAGATCTGCTGCAAATTCACTTGACACCCGTGTTAATACCATGTTGTGTTCATTTTTTTTTTATGAGTCAGGCCCCTCGTGCCTCTAGTATACTTGTATTGACTCTCATAGTTACCATTTTAGTTTTACTGTGTTCTGTGAAAAAAATTGTAATTGGTTGAGAATCACTGTGGGCATCCATTCTTATTCAACTAAGTCTCCGCAGGTTTTTTGAGCTGGTGTGGATTAGTTTAACTCTTGTATTCAACCATTAGTGCTACCACCTTCTCACATTACAATACAATTACTGGAAGCAAGTACTGCATTTCCTATGCAACAAAAAAGGAAAATAAAAAATTGCTAATGCTAACGGGCCGTGTTGTTATTTACTCCCAGCCGGGCATGGGGTGGGGTTGCGGCTGTAGGACTGTGAGCATCGCCGGCCACCGCGGGCATCAACCTCTCCTGGCCCCAGCCCTGCAGCCTGGGCAGGCTCCCAGGCAGCTGGATCATCCCAAATCAAGGGGGTATTTGGTTAAATCGAGTCACTCTTGTCACATTGGCCTCTCTTCCCCGTGTTCTTGGTGTCCCACCACACAAAATCGTTCCTCGCACGGTATCGGATTAATCCTCAGCACATCTCTGTGGATTAACCGTCCAAACTAAAGACACCAAGCACACCTAGGAAAGATCCAGGAGATTAATAAATGCTTCATCTTTAAGTGTAGCTAAACTATCAAAATATTACCAAATTTCCGAGGAGCCGTGGCTGCTGGGATTGACCTTGGAGCTGCAGGCAGAGCTGCCCCTCTCTGCAAGGCTCTGGGTGCACAAAGAGGCAAAAATTAGGCTTTTTTATAAATGTAAAAGTTTCCTTCAAAGTTTTTCACTCTCCAACCCCTTTTGCTTAAAAGATACAGTGCAGTATTTAGTATTTGCAGAAAGGGTTTTTTTTCATTTAAGCAATTCTGGTTGCTTTCTACTTAAAAGTGGACACTGAGGACGATGGAGGGCGAGGGCTGGTGCAGCTCTGCCACTGCCCTCGGGGACAGGAGACAGGGACTGCCGTGACCCCCAGCCCTTCCCTGGGCAGCACCAGCTGCAACACCAGCTCTTCCATTTTATTTGCGGGGAAATGAGTGTTTTCTGACAAATAGCTGCCTGACACTCGTAAACCGCTGGTATTTCCTTTCTGACACCTCCACAGAGTTTTGGTTTTGGCTGAAGGGCCAGGGCGGGAGGGTCAGGCTGAGCACAGCTCTAATGTCACTGTCCCCAGGGGGGACCCTGTCTGTGCCCCTCGCCGTGTCCTGGTCGCTGCCTCCAACGTGGGCAACGCTGGCACCGATGCACAGTGTGGCAGCTGAGGACAGGTTGGAGCCAGTTCAATTTGGCTTTTTCTTCTCATAAAGGAGACCAGACAGTAAGGAAAAGCCAAATCTGTCCTCAAAGAAAACACAGTACCCCAGGCAGGGGCTTGCCAACAGTGTCGGCCCCTTTCACCCCCACGAGCTCTGGGAGGAAGGAGGGAGAAAGAGGGGGGGTGAGGGTGCTGAGCCTGTGCTCGCTGTCCCAGTTGGGCAAAAACCAGCCCAAATGGTGGTGGTGGTGCCCCGTTGGCTTGGAAGCGAGCTCAGGTGTGGGCCAGCCTGTCCCACAGGGCTGCCAGAGCTGGATGCCTCCTCCAAGCCCTGGCTGTGAGCACGGGGGATACCGGGATGGGAGGGAGGGACAGGAACCCACCCGTGCACATCACTGCATGAATACACACAGAAAAATTAAAACCTGCTTTTAAAAAGTGCAATGCCAGTACGAAGGGAGGTGCCGCCCATCGGCTCCAACTGCTTCTCACCGCTGCCCATTCCCCATTCTTGTCCATACCTCCCTAAAAAAACCATTCACTGTTATTTATTTATACTCTTCATTATTGAGGGTGTTGGCAGAGGCTGCCCTGGGTTTGGTGGAGGAAGCAGGAGTGGTCATGGCCGTGCTGGGAGCGGAGGAGTGAGCCCCAGGCAGGGCTCAGGCATCACCTTCTGCTTTCTTCCTCCTTTCCTTGCACGTTTTCTTTCCCTCCAGCTCTCTGGCTTTCTCTTTCTTCCTGTGGGAGAAAAGGTCTCCATCAGCATCTACGGAAATAAATCCCATTTATTATTTATCGCTATCAAAATGTGTCAGCCAGGCTCGGGACGCGGGAGGAATACGCAATAGCCCCTCACAGAAATCAAAAACTTTGGGTGGAACAAGCACAGGGTGGTGTTTAGGCAGGGAAATGCAGGTGCTTCGCCCTGCTCAGAGGGAGATCTGGCTACTTAACCTCTCCCTTAAATGCAAACACTCCTGTTGATGCAACTGGAACAGGACTCACCCAGGCGATGGGTCCGTCCGACATCTGCTGAAGACCAGCCAAGACTGGAAATATTTATTGGTTCAGTGCCTTCAGCAGCTCTGTATTAATTGCAGCTGATGTTTTGATGGGCAGTTAGCACACAGGTATTGATGAAAATGGCACCACTTCATCTCAAAATTAACTGCTTGGCCGTTCAGCAACAGGAGCCGATAAATTATGGCAATAAATTTGCCACGGACATTTATGCCACTGTAATTCGGGCCCACAGACACGCTCTGGTGGGGACAGGGACCACGGTCAACACCCTTCATCCCTTACCCATAGATAGTTCCATGGGGATTTTCAAATCCTCTCCTCAGAAATTTGGGTCCAGGAGTTTTGTAACCTCTCAGGTCAGTTTTGGTGACCTTCACTTTAAAATCAGTGATGCTCAGGGGGCCAAGGGACCCTCCATGCCACAGGCAGCTGTGGAGGCATGGCCAAGTCTCCAGCAGCACGTGGGGATGCTCTGAGCCACCTCCTCTTCCTCGGGACTGATGGAAACGGAGCCAAGCTCTTTTCCCCATTGGTGTTATTTTTATGGAGGCCAGAGGAGACACCTGATAAACCATGCAGTCATCCCACTTTCCCAAAAACCTTCTGAGACACGGAGTCAGGCTGCTGGTGCTGCAAACTGGAAATACGTCATTTCGTTATTAACAGTAGTATTAGTAGTAGTATTTATATTATTATTATTATCATCATCATCATCATCATCCTCTCGCTTGCCAGTGCTGCACTCAGCATGTGCTTATTTATTTATTTGTTTGTTTGTTTATTTATCTATTTATTTTTGTCCAACTCTACCCTCCCACGAGGCGAGGCAAAGCAAAGCGTTGTTGCCGTTCAGGGCAGCCCCAAAGCCACCTCTTTTTCCAGGTTTTTCTTAGTCTTTTGCAGGATTTCCTCTGGGAGGGACAGAGTGTGTGGGCAGGGGCTGCAGCCCACCCTGTGCCACTGAAATATTCATCTGTGGGGGATGAACAGCAGCTCCCTGCCTTGGGCGGCGAGGAAATTGGAAAATATTCCTATAAATGTGATTCATAGGACACAGCACCTGCCTGCACACTGCATTATCCAAACCCATTAGGGTGAGGGAGATGCAGCCAACTATTTTGGGGTGTGGGGTTTAATTCCCCCCTTCCACCCCACCCCCCACATTGTTCTTTGTTTCCCCACAGGAATTTCATATCCCAACGCCTTTTTTTTCCCTTCCAACGCTCTTCCAAAATTCTTCATGCTGTTATTGGGTGGAAGAGGCCCAACTCTTAGAGAAACTTCAGCTGGATGTTGCGTGTATAAATAAATGTGACAAATTTAATAGGGTAGGATAGGTATTTGAATTATTGATTGTTAAATATTTAAGCTGCAAGTCCCCATCCATCAGCGTGTGTGAGAAGGCTCGGGGCAGATTTATGATGCTGGAGTTTTCCTGGTTAGCTGGCACTTGGCATTTCTATTAATTATAGCCCACACATTCAGGTTTTTTTCAGGATTTGTTAGAAGTATTTATAAAAGATGTCCCTATTATACCATTTAAATATTGTTTGTGCAACTGGAACGTGTTTTCTATTGTGGATTAATGCCCTGTTTGATTTAGGGGAAAATTAAATTAGAAGGTGTAAGTCTCGGGAGACAAATGCTTTATTTGAGAAGGGTTTCCACCACTGGAAAGCACAAAGTTTTGCTTTTAGATATAAATATTTTGCTCCGAGTGTTTCTCAGGGCCTGCAGGTGGGTGGAAAGGCTTTAAAGTGCCCTCGGCAACAGGGAGTGGGAGAGGAGCCACGTGGTGGGGAGGGGGCAGGATGGAATACATCCTATTTATTAATTTTAAGGGGTTTAAGGCCTCCCCCTGTAACTATTTCCCTGGGAAGGATGCGAGCCCTGGGGCAGGAAGGGTCTGTGTGAGGGAGGAAACCGCCCGGGGCCATCAGGTCAATAACGCGCCTCCGAAAAAGAATCCCTCCCGAAGTCTGGAGCTGTGTGATGGATTGTAATTGCTCAAGAAGAGCCATTACGGCCCGTTAGGTCAATACTCTGCGTTTCCAAAGTGCTTTAATTAATACGTGTTTACATCAGGTACAGCAGGGACTTCTCTGAGCCGAAGTATTAGGCCAAGAAAGGCTTCAAACTTTCGTGATTTGGGGGCAGGGAGGGTGGTGCGTGAGTTTAGTCTCTTCGTGCTTTATTGCACCTTATAAAAACACATCTTGGTGTCATGAGCGGCAAGAAAATCTTCATCCAGCAAGAGCAACACGTCCCCTCTCACTGGGGCTGTGGCCAGGGGGTCCCACAGGGCACGGGGGACCCCTGAGGCTTCACCAACTCGCCCACCACAGCCTCCTCATCCTTCCACTCCTGGTTGTTCTTTTGGAGTTATGAAAAGTCACCAGCGAGACAAATTACTGCTGCTCCAGGGCAATGAGGGATGCTGCCAGTGGGGAAGGCATCCCTGCATTCCAGGTTATTTTGGAGAAGGTGAGCCACACCCGCCAAAGCATTTTTAAATCATAACTTCTGTTTTCAAG
This sequence comes from Oreocharis arfaki, assembly GCA_013398015.1. Classification (NCBI taxonomy): domain Eukaryota; kingdom Metazoa; phylum Chordata; class Aves; order Passeriformes; family Paramythiidae; genus Oreocharis; species Oreocharis arfaki. The sequence continues at coordinate 210,911 of VZRR01008910.1, read as the reverse complement.
CCGCAAGTCACCCGTCCTGCTCGTGGGACCTCAGGGCTCAGCCACCTCCCCCTGTTACCCACCTTCCTCCTGGGTGCTGCTGTGATCCTGAACATGCAATTAAATGTATGAAGGATATTAATTAAATTAGAATATAATTAAATATAAGATAATTAAATATAAGGAGGACGTGGGCCTGCTGGAGCGAATCCAAAGGAGGCCACGGAGATGCTCCAAGGGCTGGAGTTCATATGATGTGGAGCCAGGCTGGGAGAGCTGGGGGTGCTCGCCTGGAGAGGAGAAGGCTCCAGGGAGAGCTCAGAGCCCCCTCCAGGGCCTAAAGGGGCTCCAGGAGAGCTGGAGAGGGACTGGGGACAAAGGATGGAGGGACAAGACATAGGGAATGGCTTCCCACTGCCAGAGGGCAAGGATAGATGGGATATTGGGAAGGAATTGTTCCCTGGGAGGGTGGGCAGGCCCTGGCACAGGGTGCCCAGAGCAGCTGTGGCTGCCTCTGGATCCCTGGCAGTGTCCAAGGCCAGGCTGGAGCAACCTGGGATAGTGAAAGTGTCCCTGCCCACAGCAGAGAGTGGCACTGGATGAGCTTTAACATCCCTTCCAACCCAAACCATTCTGGGATCCTGCAGCTGCTCAGGCCTTGGTCTCATGTTGGGGTCATCGGGACATCGCTCACGGGACACTGATTTACCTGCTGGATTAATTCCAGGTCTGTGCTTTGATGTGGGAACAAAAGGTGCTCCATCTCTCCTGACTGTGTAGGGTTGGGAGCTGCCCGGCCCGGAGGGGCCAGTGACCAGCAGGTAACTCTAAAAAATATAAACTCTTCAAGCCTATCGATTTTTTCCTTTTATTTTTTCTTTTCCCCCTGCAACCACAAATTAGAACCGGCACTGCTAAAAATCACTGGCCTATCCACAAATTTTAATTAAAACCCAAATAAATCATTTTGGGCGCTGCACTTGCATACAAACAATGCGGGAGATGGCACACTTACAGCGGCCTGTCAGCGGCCGCTGACTAATGAGTCGCTGTGAAAATACAACCCGAAGGGCCGGAATTGAAAGCAGATTCCTCGGCTAACGAAGGGCACATGCGACCCCGCCGTGGCCATCGTGGCAGAAGGCACCAAAACCGGCTCTGGGGGCTGGGGAGGGGAAGGAAAAATTTCGTCGAGGCTGCAGGCCGAGGTTTATTAAATAAAGCGCGGCGGGGAAACGCGATAGCGCAGCTGCAGCCCTTTCGCCCAGCGATGGAGTCATGTTTTCCCCTGTCCTTGCAGCAAACAATAACCATATGCTGCGTTTGTTACCAAATGTTTATTTTATTCCTTCATTAGTACACAACGAGGACTTGGAAAAAAGAGGTTTCGTTGCTCCAAGCGCTCGGGAAGAGCTTTTAACCAGGCCCCAGCTGTGCCGCGTGGAACTCGTGGCGCTGCCCGGCGCTGCTTGCAGAGGGTGCAGCTCCAGGTTCTGCTTTGCCGTGTGTCACCACGTGTCCCTGTTGTGCCCCTGGATCCGGGGGTCCCGCCCCCTGGAGCGGAGGAGCCGGGATGGATCCATGAATCACGCGGTTCCTCCCGCCCCAGGCCACGGCGCTGTCGGGACGGCAGCCAAGTGGGACCCAAAAAACCTCTTCAGCTCTTCTATCTCTCAAACAAACTCTTCTCCCGTGTTCTAGAAGCTCTCCCTGCCTGATTTGACAGGGAACACTGGAGCCAGGGGTTAAGGCTCAGCAGGAGAGAATTCCTGGTTGTGCACTGGAGCAGAGGCCTTGGTATGTGCTGGTGAAGCCACGAGCTGCTGATGGCCAGCACAGATGGGAATCCCAAGAGCCTGGTCAGCTGTGGCTCACAAGAAGCCTTGGCAATGAAAGCCAATTTTATGATGGAGCTGTTCTCTTTCTAAAAGCAACAGCCTTGGCCCAGCTCTGCTCAGGGCACTCAGACTCACCCGCAGCCACTCCTCCAAGGAGGAGCCCATGGGACACCACTGGTGCCTTCATGGACCCCACCCTGCCTGCATGGACCACCTCACTCAGGTACAGACCACCACGGGAAGGTGTTCTCCCAAGGCCAGCATTCCCATTCCAACCAGCAGATTTCCACAAACGCTCTGAGTTGGGCAAAACCCCATTTTCTCAGGGAGCATCTCCACCAAGCATTTAAAGCAGACCTAGGTTTCAAAGTTTGGGGTTTTCCCCTGCCAAGGGACTGAGGGTCTCCAGCCAAGAGCTGCAGCTCCCACACAGGCATGGAGCTTGGAGCCACTGTTCCTAAAAAACACCCAACAGGACAACACTCCTTGCAGCCCTGCAGCAAAGCATTTCCAGCAAACACCAAGGACTTGTCCTGCTCCCAAAATTCCCAAAATGATGCTATTCCCACCAAGAATGATGCTGTCTCCACCAAGAACGATGCTCTTTCCACAGGAATGATGCTATTTGCACCAAGAACAATGCTATTTCCACCCAAGAAGGATGCTATTTCTTTGGGAGAACGATGGTAACTCACCCCAGAGCATCCCAAGTGAGGAAATTCCTGGAAACAGGAGTTGGGCCACCTCATTTGCCTTTGCTTTTTGGGGATTTTATCCCCCATTAAAGCAGCCTTGTGAAAAGAAAGAAAAACACGGTATGCTTGTGCTGCTCCTGCAATTCAAAACCTGATCTTGACGGAGGAAAAAGTACAAAAAAAGAAAAAAAAAAAAAAGAATAAGAAAAAAAAATCAAACCTCTCCCAAGTACAGAACACGCTCATGGGAACAAGATGTGGCACACATGAGGCTGTCCCGGGGAGAAAGTTTGCTAAAAATAACGTATGCAGATTATGTACATAAAATGTCATGAAATATCAGCACAGAAAGCCGTGTGGTGGTTCAGGCTGTTGCAATTACAGCTGAAATGGGCCAGATGAAGGACATGCAGCACTGGGAGTGTCTGCAGCAGGACCAGGAGTGGGGCCAGCCTCTCTCTCCAGCTGTGGCTCGGGGACAACGTCTGGCAGAGCCCAAACAGAGTGGGATGGGGCTGGTTACGATGGTTTTTTGGCTAGGGAGGGTCAGGGATAGCCCCTGGGCTGCTCTGAAGCCCTGTATCTGTGGAGGGTCTGCTCTGTGATTCTCCTAGACCAGAGCCAACTCCATTTTGCTTAAATATTTAACAATATGTAATATTAAGTGAAGAAGAGGCAGAAGTGGTGACCTGGGGTCAGGCTGGGCTCACCACAGGGGCAACAGCAGCACATCCTGATGGTTCTTACACGAGAACAAATTGCAGAACAAAACCCATACTCCCAAATACATGGAAGTGTGCAGCCTGAGGGGATGCTCCCACCTTTCCCAGAGCTGGGGGGTCCCGGAGCACCGCTGTGTTTCCCCTAGCACGAGTCATTATCTTACAAAAAGGGAAGAGAACAGAGGAGAGGAATTAAATAAAAGATGAATACTCCATGATTTGTTTGTGCTAAGAAGAGTCCATCCATTTGGCAACCAGCTGAAATGACCCACCACCATTTCTACCAGCACGGAGGTCTCCAGCAGGACAGCCAGGGGAGGGAATGCCATCACCCCCACCGCCCTCTCCCAAAATACAGGGATGATGGATTCATTGCAGCTGAGCTGTGCATCCCCCCTGACACCCCTGCAGCCCAGCCCCGCCGCCTCGGTGCGTATTAAAATGAGTTATGTAGGTCACCGTGTGAAAACAAACAGTGTGTGGATGCATGCAAATAACGGAGCAGAACTCCCAGAAAATTTATATCGCAGCCAGAGGACTAAGGAGGGAGCGTGGAAAATGTCAGCCACGTTATAATGCCACCCCGAAGGGCTCCAGGGGGTCTGGCAGCCCTCGTTAGTGCCTGGGGGAGCCTTGGGATCCTCCCATCCACGAGCTGAATGAGTTACTGGGATCGTTGCTCCGGCACAGTGACTGGTAGGGGATCTGCTTCACCCAGGATGAGGGATGATCTGGGTAAAAAATCACCTTTATTCTGAGATTTGCTGTCGAAGCAGAGGTGTGGCTCACAGCCACAGCCTGGGGGAACTTCCACAGCTGGAAATCACAGAATCATGGAATGGTTTGGGGTGGAAGGGACCTTAAAGGCAATCCAGTTCCACCCCCTGCCATGGGCAAGGACACCTTCCACTGTCCCAGGCTGCTCCAAGCCCCGTCCAGCCTGGCCTTGGGCACTGCCAGGGATCCAGGGGCAGCCACAGCTGCTCTGGGCACCCTGTGCCAGGGCCTCCCCACCCTCACAGGGAAGAATTTCCAATACAATGTCCCATGTTCCTGGAGAGGATGTGCATTTTCCCAGTGAGGCTTTGGATGTGGGGCAGGAAAGTTGGTGAGGTCTTCCATTCTCTTTGATTCAGAAAGGAGAGGAAAGGGCTGAAATTATCCCAGGATGCAGCACTGGGATGCTCTGGTGGCAGAGCCTGTGCTGTGGGGTGAGAGCTGGGGGGATATTTGCACCCAGTGCCTTTGGAAATGCTCGGATGGGGCAGGCAGAGGGGTGATGGGAGTGCCAAGTCCTACAGCCTGATGCTGTTTGGGAAGCTGCAGCAACCGGGAGTTCCCGTGGGAAAGGACATTTCTCATCATTTCAGCTGTAGAAGCAAGGCTTGAAAATGCACGCTCTGGAGCCAGGAGACAAGGAAAATCAGATAAAATGTACTTCTGAACAGGATTTTGAGGTGAGACTCATGACTTTTTAATGGACTGGACTGATTTAACTCCCTTCGTGTTGCTGCTGGCTGGTGCAGCTCCAGCTTCTTGCTGTCCAGCCAAAACAAGGATCCTTCCCTGCCACCACAGGGTGCTCTCCCAGCCAGACTCCCACATTTCAGCCACAGGGAAGGGTACAGGATTCATCTGGACAGGCAAACTTCTGAGGTCAGTAGTTCAACATCGCGCTGTTAAACCCATCTCAGATATTCCATTCCCTTCCTAAATCCTCACCAGGAGGCAGACCAGGCACTGTTTGATTTGGGGGATCTCTCCCTGGGTCAGAAAGGACTTTACAGGCAGCCACAGAACTGCACTGGAAGAGGACTGAGGGACATGAGCAACCTGGAGGATCATCCAGCTCCAAAACCAAGGCAGGAGTGATGGCAGGTGAGGAGAGGAGGATGAGAGGATGTGAACAGAGCTCGTGGGAGCAGCAGTCTAAACTACCTCTGTGCACTCTCCTTCAAAAACACCACTCTGGGAGAACACTTGGTTGAGGAAACCAGAGGTTTTGGGTGCTGGAGGCACTTGGATTTTATCTTGTTCCGTGCACAAAATGATGGGTATCTCCCATCCCCTGCACGCGCCCGGCTTTGCTCGCTGCCGTCGGCACAACAGCTTTTAAGGAGAGCCTCGTCTTTGTTCACCTAGGAGTAAGTAATTGGTCAAATTTAATTCAAAGAGAGATCAATTAGAACAGGTTGTGATGGACAGTTGGGTCACCAGCAGCTCCTATAAATCGCGGGTAGAATTTCCTCCTTCGCCATCTACCAGTTTGATGTGGGAAATGGCTCATTTGCAAGCTAAAGGTTTAATTAGGAGAAAAAAAGAAGGTCAGCAGAGATCAGGTGTGAATTGCAAAGTGCTAAAGAAGTTTACTGCAGCAACGTATTTATTGAGAGCCGTGCTACAGACCTGCTCCCTCTCTGTCCAGAATGCTAATAGCACCCCTTTGAATTCTTCCCATCAACAGAAAAATCATCGATAATATCTGGGATGTGTTAAAACTGTTTGGCACGAGGGGTTTTTTTATGATAATCAAGACTCCCTTACCCATCTCATTAACTGTGGATCGTTCTTTCCAGGTTAGGTTTCCAGAATGTGACACCCTTTGGGTCGCTGTTTCCTCTCCCATCCATCGCAACGTGAGCCTGGCAGAGGGTATTTATTGCTCCCCATCATCAAGGGCACGATGTAAATTGGGCCAGAAATATCAATATGATGAAAATTCATGGTGTTTCCTCCTCACCTCGCTGTACTCTGTGTGGTTTTTATGGATGTGTAAACTGCAGAAATAAAAGAGTTCTGTACAGGCTCTCTTAAAAGCAATGGCAGCGACAGTAATGCGATTACACGAGGTTTTGGCTCAGTGGCGACAGTGCTGAGCTGGCCCAAGGCAGCAGAGCCTAAAGTTAAGCCATACCATTGATCTCAGCTCCTGATCCAGGGGAGAGGGGTCCAGGGAGGCTCTGCAGTGGTTTGGGCTCTGGAGGTTGGAGGAGCAACAGGACAGGCTGTTCCTCCGTGTGTTGTTTTGGACCCTGGGATGAGCAGGCTCTGCTGCTGCTCCTGCAGAGGAGATGAGAAACATCATCTCTTCATCAGCATCAACAGCTTTAAGCTGGGAGAGGGTAGATTTAGATTGAATATTGGAAAGGAATTGTTCCCTCTGAAGATGAAGAGGCTCTGGCACAGGGTGCCCAGAGAAGCTGTGGCTGCCCCTGGATCCCTGGCAGTGTCCAAGGCCAGGTTGGATAAGGCTTGGAGCAGCCTGGAACAGTGGAAGATGTCCCTGCCCATGGCAGGGGTGGCACTGGGTGGACTTTATGGTCCCTTTCAACCCAAACCACTCTAGGATTCAGTGATTCTGCAGTCTCCAGGAGATCCACGAGTGCTCCCTCCTACTGTCCCCGTTCCCTGGGGGTTCCCACTGGAGAGGATTGGCATCGGTGCTCTGGGTGCAGCAGCGCTGCGACTGCCCTTGGCTGGGGCCTCATCAACAGGCACAGATGCAGCTTCCAGCCTGATCTGCTCTGCAGCTGAGGCTGGGAAGGACTCAAAGTCCAGAATCACCAGGGGTTCAGGCATCCCAAACTGTCATCGTGAACACTGTGATTTGGGGCCCCATTAGATGTCGCACATGATTAATGGCTCCGCACGGCGCACAGCAGGACAAACCCTGCAGAGGTCCAGGCACAGCCACCAAGGTGGAGAGAAATCAAAATGGCAGCTGGGCCTGGCTGGGAGGACAAGAGCAATTTTTCCAGTCACTTCCATTTGTTCCAGTATCACTCAGTCCCCCACCCAGTTTGATGGGAGGCTGCAATTGCGCTTTAAGCAACGCTCTGTGAGAAAGGACAGCTATAGCAGCTCCAAGTGCACACTGATGTAATTAAACAGGCAACGTTAATTCCCAGCACCTGAGACTCCAGCCCTGCGTGCAGGGATGATAACACTGATTTCAATCATTTCGGCAAAGCCAGCAGTAGGAACAACAGGCGGAGGACAGAGGAGGCTCCTCGCTCTTCTGGAGGATCAGAAACTCACCACAATTATCAGTCAACACTTCCAGCTGTCTGGTAAAGGCTAAAGCAAACACATCCCAGCCCTGAAGTGGGAGGCAGCAGAGCTGTAATTATTTCAAAGTTTAACTACTGCCCCCATCTCCAGACACAGAAACGAGGAAAATCCCGATGTGTCCTGCTTCCGCCTACAGCGTGGGATGCTCCTCATGCAGCAGTTCAAGTGGCTTCTAGGATGCTTCAGACTCAGGTGTGAGGTGTAGAAAGCATTAAATTAACCATTTCCTACCTTCAGCAGGCAAAAGCAGCATTACCTTGGACCAGCCACGTTCCCATTAAAATATCAGCTCCTACAAGCCCCGGGAGAGGAGCAAGAGATTCCCTGGGCTTGGCTGAGCGTGTGGGGGAAATCCAGCTGTTCCGACACACAGATCATGTTTGGCATCATAGAGACATCAGACAGAGGAGATGGCAGGCCTCGCAGTGCCCCTGGATCACTGACTCACATCTCTGTTTGTCCTGGTTTAAAAGTAAGGCCTCCAAAATGTGATCTGGCCAAGGGAGTCCTGTGGGGCTTTATCCCGGGGCCTCCTCCGTGGCAGGAGCAGCGCAGCTCCCAGTGTGGGCCCTGGATATGGCTGGATTTATGGAGTATTCATTATTTTAATAGCACTCATTGACTTAGGGTCAAATATCTTTTTCCAGCATTTTTTTTTTTATTTAAGGAAAGAGCCCGTATGTCACAATCTCATGCCTCATCTAATTGGGTAAGTGTTTCCTTTGTCCTTGAAACCGAAAAGTAGACGGCGTATCCAGGAGCTACAGAATGAAAAAGCATCTGCCTTTGGTATTTGGCAGGCCTCAATTAAAAACCTGCTGCCTGGGCTATCACTTTTTCTTTCATTCTGACCGAGGCGCTTCTGCTCGGATTCGAGCGGACGGTTCTGAAGGTCAAGCTATGGGAATGCAAAAAAACCCGAATATTTGGGGATAATAATTAATGTTTTACATACAACAGAAAAGAGGCCCAGATCCAGAAGCCCAGAGTCGTGCTGGAAGCACAGGAAGGGCTCACGTGCTCGTTCCCCTCCGAGTGTTTCCGTAAGCTCCTGCTGGAGCAGAGCTCGGGTCCACGCTCGAGACGCGGCTCCCCCCGCTCCCGGCTCCACAAATCCGGAGCTCGATATGCACAAAACACTTCCATCTTTAAAAAATAATTGAAAAGGTGCACTCTGAAGTTCACTGGATCGATCCCACTGAATTTATTTAGAAGGCACTTCATTGTGTCAAAGATTTAATGGCGAGGTTACGATGCCCAGCCTTCGGAATGTCAATGCGCTGCAGCGGGAGCGTTGCAGGGAATGCTAAAACCCTCGGCAGCGCGCGCCCGAGCAGAGCTGCCAGGTTTGTGAAATATGAAAATTATTACACAAGAGTTCAGATAAGACACAGGCTGCTGGGGGAAGAGCTTTTTCCAGCATGGAATTCTGCGTGCGTCTTAGGAGCAGTGGGATGAAATTTTGCAGCCTCCCTGCGGAGTCCTTGGCCGGCCCCTTGCATCCCTTCGAGCCTTCGCTCCCAGGCTGCCCCCGTGGAAATGTGTGTGTCTGGATGTGAGCAGTATTTCCCAGCACACTTGATTAAATACCTCCCCTGGTTATTTATTGCACATTAAACAACATCTCTCCTGCACGTACCTTGCTTGGACAAAAGCTCTTTGCTCTCAAGTGCAGAGCTCAGCATGTCGCAGGCCAGAGCGCTGCAAACCTCCGGCAGCACCCATCAGCACTCCCTGCTTGTTAAACACCATTTCTGGAAGCTGAGAGTTACCCTGCTCCCCTACAGTTTACATTTCTTGGTGCCTCTGATACGGTTTTGATGCAGAAGACGTCCAAAGGCTTTTCTCTCTCTCTCTCTCCTTGGGGAATCTCCCTGTTGGGTGCTGCAGGAACAATCCCGATCCACCGAAGGACTCCCAGGCTGTAAAGTTTGAAGTGAAGCAGGAGGGCGGGGGAAGGAATGACAAGTCCTTTCTACTGAAATTCTCTCCCCAAATGGATTTGGCAGAGCCGGGCTCTGCTGATCTTAAAGCAAGGTTTATCATTCGTGCAGGCTGCTGCCTGAAGGGGGAAAAGATCTTTGAAGTTGCTGAATGATGGAAGGGTCTCCCCCCTCCTCTCCCTCACACACATTTTTTAAGGGTGGTGACTGGGAGATGCTCAACTGCCCTGAGTCAGGAAATTACATGACAAATTAAACAATTATGTGTTTTAGTGCTGAGCATCTATTTAAGCATTTAGCAGCAAACATGCTTTTAGCATGAATTCCACGGGCATTTATACTTTCCCCACCACCTGTAATTCCACAGTGTGTTATTTCCCCTGCATCTCAAGAGCTCCCCTGGTCCAGTATCTACACCTTGAAGAGGTTTCTTTATCATTTAACTTTATTACAGAAGGCACTACTGCCTGGACACTGTTGGAGTGACAAGGACTATTTCCTTAATTACTGTACATTGATAATAGCATTTACTCTGGCAGCTCCAGTGCTATTCAATCAAGCAAGATTCAATACAAAAAAGCTGATTTGCCAAAAAAGAGATTAGCATAAGTGCCTACAGTAACATTCTATTTTTGAAGGTAAAGCTACTGTGTCTGTGAGTTTTCTTGTGGGAACTTTATAAAGAGAGATTAATCTAGTTTATCTCCTTCAGAACGTATTTGGGGAAATCGCAGAGAGTCACTGTTTAGGCTCTTTTTGGCAATAATTTTCTATAAACATGTGAAATAAAGACCTGCACAGAAAGTGCTAATCAGCAGCAGGAAGGTGCAATTTTTTTTCTCTTACGTGGACGTAGACATTTGCGGTGAAAAACTCTGTGTTCCCCCGTTTGCTGTCGCTGTTCTTTGTCATTTAATCAAGTGGCGACTGTGGCCGTTGCACTTTAAAATTAAATGCTATTATTTATGGTGGAACTTGTGCTGGTTAAAAGTGCAGAGCTCAGCACTGTGTACGTTTGTAAGCAGAAGGTTAAGCAGGACATTTTAAATGGTAAAGCAAAGGGCTTAATCAAGGCTGAAGAGCAAAATGCAGTGGGATAACAGATACAGTAAATAGGCATTAATCACCATACAGGCTTAATCCAGGTATTAGGCAGTCTTGGGGCTAATTCGAAGACTCACTTACATAAGAACTCGTTCTACCAACCCCTAAGTAAGTGAATAACTTTATTCTTAGGAGGAAACTTAGCAGTGCTAAAGGCCCTTGCAGTATCAGGCCTGAGTTATATATTTGTAAAATGATCATCACACAATCATTTTGCCTGAAGGGGATTTCTGAGTTAGGAGGCACGTGGAAGGGGGGGTTCAAGAAAGGAAAAGCTTGAATCACCAGAGCATAAGGAGCCACTTTTCCATGTGTTTTTTCCCCCCTTGACACTGTCTGATACTGTGACATCAAAATCCGAGCTAAGCACTTCTTGCCAAAGATGGACCAGATAAAATCACGAAGCCAGTATCACCTCATGGGAGACAGCTCACTGTCCTACTGCCAAATTTAGTGACTACAAATCCAGGCTTAGAACACAGTCCTTCCCTTGCCATAATCCAGCACTTGCACACTGGATTTGTGCTTAACTACTGGTGACCTAAACTTTGGGGTTTAAGAAGATAATTGCACATCCATGGGTGTGGAACTCGCTGTGCAGGAGTTCTTTTGTTGCATGCTCAGAAAGATTAAAGTTCTTCCACGTTTAAATTTACATCACAAATTCCAGATCTTTGTACAAAAGGACACTTCTTGTGTACTGACACAGCAACACACAAGCCCCAGGGTGGATTTTGGCATCCTGGTCAAGCTTGCTTTAGAATCCTAGAGTGGTTTGGCTTGGAAGGGACCTCAGAGCTCATCTCTTTCCTCTTCCATGGGCAGGGACACCTTCCAGGTTGCTCAGAGCCCCTTCCAGCCTGGCTTTGAACACTTCCAGTGTGTTGCAGCCCTGAGGAACAGCAGACTCAGGGTTAGCACAACACGGCCTAACCTGAGCAAAGGGAAGGAGGTGGGAGTGGGGAATGCAGTAGATGTCCACGGTTTATCTGCTCAAGGAACAGCAAGATGAAAAAAAAAAAAAGGCCACAAACCTTTAATTGTGGATGTAGGAAAGGGACAGTGATGTAACTGTTCCCAGGGAACACTATTCTTATTTTGTAGAGGGAGGTGAGCCAAGATACTTAAGCTCTAGAGAACCTTTAACACAGGAAGCTATTTATCATAACAAGCTTGGTTGATACTGCTCCCATACTGAACCAATTAGATTAGCCTATTTCGTCATACTTCATAACTTGGGATGATAGGTTTCCAAGCATGGTACAGTGCAGTAATTGAATTTTGATCAAACACACATGGCCCATAACCCAGTATGTGAAACTTTCAGAACAGTTCACAGCTTTTAAATATCCAGTCAACATGTTGCCAAAAGTACAGGATGTACTTGGTGCAAGTGGGAGAGGAGGGGGGGAGCACGAGTCCACGCCGTAACTTGGTACAGCTGTAAAACAAACATTTTTTTGTTCCGATTCTGTTCCTACTTTAGCAAAGGAGCTGGGAGGAAGACAGTGAATGTCAAGTAAGTCGTTTTTCTCCCCAGCCCCCACGCCCCTCAGGCACACATTTCCCTTTTAACATTCTTAGATTACCACAACCTTTTAAATTCACTCTACTGTACTTACATACTGTGTTAGACACACCAGCAATTATGGCTGTTAGCATGACACATCCATTGCCTACACTTAGTTAACAAAATAACTTGAAAGTCGCATGCATCAGCCTCTTAATAGGGTTATAATCAATGGGACCCTGGAATGAAAGCCCTAAAAATTACCCCCCACCTCTGCATTCCCCAGGTTTCTGCCTTTGCCAACACAATCCATATGGTGGGCAGTCTCGCCCGGCTCAAGGTGAACACTCAGTTTTTCAGTTCTCAGCGTGCTCTTACGTGTTCCTGCCATATTTTCCCCGTGGTAAACCCAAGGAATTTTGAGGAAGACTCTGTAAAGGAAACAGAATTCATTAATAAATACATTCCTACGGCTTTACTGACTTGGTGGCAAAGCACCCACTGCAGAACAGGTTTGTGGCATGGGAAATGCTGCGCCAGAGTTTCTTTGGAGCGAGTCGTGGCTATCCATATCTGAGCTGCTCCCTGGCCCACAAGGGAGTCTGGCATTCTCCAGCAGTGAACCAGGATATCAGCAACCTCTGCTTATGGTACTGACAGCTTCTTCCTCAGTTTTAGAATCATAGAATCCCAGACTGGTTTGGGTTAGAAGGGACCTTAAAGCCCATCCAGTCCCACCCTGTGCCACAGGCAGGGACACCTTCCACTATCTCAGGCTGCTCCAACCTGGCCTTGGACACTTCCAGGGATCCAGGGGCAGCCACCGCTTCTCTGGGCACCCTGTGCCAGGGTCTCCCCACCCTCACAGGGAAAAATATCTTGTGCATCTCTAACCTAAATTTCCCCTCTTTCACTTGGACCTCACTGCTCCTTGTCCTGTCATGAGTTCTGAATGCTTTGAACCAAAAGAAGCTCCGGGCACCTCAGTGCCCTGTGGGGGAACCACCAGGGCACCCAATTGTCATCGAGGTGGTGGCAACCGGCATAAAAGCTGGGAATTCCTGCTCCATCCCCCCGGAGAGTTCAGGCTCTGAAGGTTCACCCCAGCAGCGCCTGCCTCGGAGCCGTCTCACACACCTGCTCTGAGCACAGCTGTGCTCGAGGAGCAGCCACAGGTTCCAAGGGGAGAAACGGTGCTTCTCACAGGGAGCAAAATGCACAGCTCATTTCGTCCTGCTGTTGGCTGGGGATGGGTATTTCCTGATTGCAGCCGCCCTCCTGGCAGGGCAGGACACAGAGGACACACACTGGATCCCATCTCCCTCCCCGCCCCGCTGCCCACTAAGTTATGATACTGCAGAGAAAAGAAGGGGGGGGAAAAAAAGCAAAAGAATTTGGTGCTCAACTTAATCAGACTTGGACCAAGTCTCAGCTCAAACCAAGGTTAAATAGGCCTGTTCTAAGGTAGGATTTATATGGCAATTACAGTAATGGAAACGGAGCTTTATAATTCTTATACTGCCTAAAATTCTGCTGTGTCATATGCATCTGCAGAGCCCGAGGAGTGTGCTGCTGGGAGAGCACTGCAGTCCTGAAAGCAGCCATTCAAATGGATCATGGAGAGTTATTGGAGCACGTGGATGGCCGGGATTTTTATGAAGCACAAAGAGTTACAATCAGAAATCCTGGGGAAAGCAAGCAGCTTATAACTGAGACAAGCAGTATGTTTTTAAAATACTTTATTTTGTTGGGAATGTTGGGAACTAGATCTCCATCAGACACGGCGCAAACAGCATTGAGGGTGTCCTTTTTACCCTTGGATTTCTTTCCCTTTGCTGCAGTCTTAGATCCAAAATGCGCCTTGGGCAGACAGAATCCTCGCAGCCACTCTCCAGTTTGCAAGGAAAAATACCGGTGCGCTAAGTCTGTGCTGCGAGAAAGAACAACTTGGGAAGATTTGGGGATCTGATAGGGGGTTTGGCTCCACCTTCAGGAAGCAGAAGGCAGAGAGACAACGCGGGGTTGGGTTTCAGGAGCTTCCCGCAGAAACTGGAGCCCACAGCCGCCCCTTCCTGACATCATTGCTGCCCCCCAAAGGGTCCCTGCTCGGATTTATCACTGATTCCCTGGTCTGATGCCGTGATATTTCCACACGGGTGATGCAGCTCTGGAGTCCACCTCCTCCTAGAACTCGAAGAATTGGGGCAGGATGTGCAAAGGCAGCTGGTACGTGGACGAAAAGCTACGAAAAGCAGCTTTAAGGTGGCAAAAAGTTGGGGTAGCTGGGATGCCACAGAAGCGTGTCAAACACCATTAGCCATTCACTCCGTCAGTGCTGAGGTGCCCCTGCAGAATGTGATTTTCTCTTATAATTCCCGGAGATTAGAAAGGTTCTGTGGGTATCACAGATGGATTGAGAGGAAGAAAGTGGGAAGAGTCTTGATCATATTTCAGTCTAGCAAAACACTTAAGCATATGCCTAAAGTTAAGCTATTTTTTCTCCCCGGATTGAGGCAGAAGACGCAAACAGAACAATCTCTTATGTTTCACTTTTTGGCAGACTCTGATGCTGAATCCAGAACAAGGTAGCTGGTTAGAGAGCATGGTTTAAAAGAATTTAAATGGGGCATTTTTTAAGGAAGCCACATAGTGACCACTTGTAATAATGAAAATGGCAGAGTAGTTAGGGATGACACCGAGTTTGAAAGTCTGTATGATGCATTACTGAAATAATCATCAACCACACAATTAGCAACAGTCCTATGAGGCAATGGAAATGCACGGTCTTGCCTCTGGAATTTCCCCAGCTGGGTGCTTGAGCACCCAACTTTATTGTATTTAGCATCACTTTCAGGAGGAAGCAGGTTTGAAAAGTGCAGAGCAAGCAGCAGTGCAGGGATGGCCTAAACACCTAATGAATCTAAAAATAAAAAAACCTCAAAAACACTGAGAGGAGATGGGAGCAGACTGAATAGACAGAGCTGTGCGAGCAAATATAACTGAATATACTCCTGAGGAACAAAGGAAACAATCCTTGATGGGGTGACAACAGATGTTCTCCAAAAAAAAATTCTAAGGGAGCATTTCAAACACAAAGACCTTCCTGTGGAGCTGAGAAGTTTTACTGGCAGACGTACAGGAATACATCTTTGGAAACAGAATAAAAGCTAACATTTAAGGTGTTATCAGGTCCTGAAAGCAGCAGTGATATCTTCATGTAATAAGTGGTGGGTGGTGGTGGAGAGGGAAACGGTGAGGATAACAAAATACTGTCGCAGGAAGTTGCTGTAGTGGAGTTGTGATTTAAATGCTGAGAGGAATAACCAGTTTGTTCTAAAAAAACTCTACGAAAATGAGCTCTAAACACAAGTGAGAGATGCACAGGTTAACCCAGCTGGAGGAATGCAACCCAGAGTCATTTATTAGTGCAGTGAGCACACTGAAGTGCCACCACTTTGGCACTGTGGGAGTGAAGGTGGAGTTCACTCCCACGTCCAAAGCTGGATGTTTCTCCCAACTACGGCTCCTTCAGATCATGGTTAAGAACATTGCAGAAAATCTTGAATTGGTCATTAAAAAAAAAGGGGGCAAAGCAGGACAGTTTATAGAGTCATTTTTGAAATGGCTGAACTGCACTGGTACTTCAGGAAGGTCTGGATTTAATGCCTGGCCTGGATCTGCAGCATCTCCAGTGAACAGTTTTATTTGAGTTTTTAAAGGCTGGGCACCTCAAAGTCTTGTTTTAAACTCTGGCCTTTACTTTTTATGTTCTTTATTTTTACAGATACAGAATAAAACTTCTCTGCCTCATTGGAATGTTGAAAGGATTCCTGGCTATCTGCAAGGCCAGCAGATATCATTTTATCTGGGAACGAGGCAGGAGGACGACATAGTACATTGTCTAATTATTTTCATTGCTTTGCAACTGTTTTGGGGAAAACAACCCCGGGAGAAGATTATTCCAGTGAAATCAGAACTACAGAAAGACTGGGATGGACAACTTGATTGACAGGAGAAAGCTGAAGCAGGCAGCAACACAGAAAATCATCATTGGACAGACATTTTGATAAATATTACTGCAGCCAATTTATTATTAACACAGTGGGACAGCTTTACATCTTGCATCACACTTTTCACAGCCCTTATGGTAAACATGCCATATCTGACAATTACAAGATGAAAACAAAGACCTCACTAACTGTCTCCTGGCCCTGCAGCATTATCTGCTTGCTCAGTTAACCCTCTCTCCACTTCAGCTGTGCAGCTAAAGGAGCAGATAGAAACACAGCACGGTGTGTTCATGCAGACAGCACAACCCCGGCAGCGGCCCATGAAGTTCCCAAAGGTTAAGCCATCTGGGGCACTCATTCCTAAAAGGCTTCCCAGACGTGGGAGAGGGTTGTGGCTGAGGTGGGAAGTTGTCAGGACAAGACAGAGGATCAAGGGGAATCCCTTCTGAAGGGGAGAGAAGTCGCCCGTGGCTGTGTCCTGGCTGCGGTGGCAGAGCAGGGCAGCCCTGGATCCCAAACCGGGCTCCAGCAGGGAAGGATCCCACAGCAGCTCTCATTTCCTGGACTGGCTGACACACATCTTCTCTTCCTGCACAAACACTGCAGCTTGGACTAGCAGCTCTCCCTCTCTGCTGGCTGCTTGGCTTCTGGGCTTAGCAAGCTCATGGACCTCAGAGCTGAAATTGTGTTTTCATCTGATTCACACAAAACAGCTCCTGGAATCTTTTTACAGGTAACAAAGCACAACCTGGATTGCTGAAATCACCAAGCCCTCTGCTACTTGTACACCTGGAGACACATTTTAGAATGGAGCCTTGTGTGATAAGTTGCCCAAGGCTGTTTTTTTATTATGACATCCATGACATCTTCCTATTTTCACAGCTTCATTGTCAGCTTCAGGGTTGGAAAAACAAAAAGCACACAAGTCACAGAATGATCGTAGGAGATTTTATTTGATTTGAACATCTATCTTCCATCCACTTCCTGTGTGTTGTTCAAAGTATTTCAGGGAACAAAACTGATGTGCACAAAGAGCATTCAGTGAGAGAGAGAGCAAGGGGAGACAGAACAAATATCAGGCAAAGCAACAGAGCTGACAGAGTGCTCTTGTCTCTTTGAACCCATAAGGAAAATGCGTGGTAGGAAGTATTCCAAAACCACATCTTTCTTGCGTGAAGGAAAGAATTAAGGTTAAGCACAAAGTATTCCTTGTGGTTTATTCTCATTACGTGACACGTCAGGTTATGCTGATTTGGGGAAAAAACAGGATTTCTTTACAAAGCTTTCGGTGCACTGGGCTTAATGTGGGTTAAAAAGAGCCTAAACCCCACAAATTGTGCTTTCATAAATCCCCTGAGGGGTTGCAGTTTTGGTAATTCCCTTAAAAATGCAGCTTGTGGATATATTAATGACAGGTTGAAAGTTTCACCTGAAAAACAAAAAAAAAAAAACAAGCCCAAAATTTTTGTCAAAAAAAAAAAGATTACACTGAAGTTTCTATGGCGTGGGTTTCTCCCCCAGTTAGTGCCAGTTTTCATTAGAAGGTGAAGAGAATGCTTAAAATTGGTCAAATAGCATGAAGATTTTGTTGACATGTTTTCTGTCTCCACGTGTACAAACTTTTCCTGAAAGGAACATCCAGTGAAATCCTGGTTGTCCAAAAGACTTTGGTCAAACAGCTTTGAAAGACACTGAATTTATTTCACTGAAACACAACTGATCCAAAATAAGAGCCTTTTAAGGGCTTTAGTAGTACAAAGAATTCACTCCTTTGACACTCTGCAGCTGTAAAACACACACCAATTTATTTTGAGAAAAAAAAAAGGTATTTATTTCACTATGGATGGTTGCAAGAGAGGAAAGAAAAAAAAATCAAAATAAGCAGAACAATTATTTCTTTTCCTAACCTCAGGGCACCCCAACATCCACCTTCCTTTTTTGTGATGTGCCATCTTACAGTTCTACTTTTTATGCACCCATATTTCTACTGCTGATCAGCAGTGACTAAATTTTGCAACTCGACCAAAATTTACAGAAATAATTATTTCAGTTAACACAATTTCACAGGCTACACCAGCCTAAGATTTAGGGCTCTTTGGATTTCAACAGGATGGAAAAAAAAGGCAGTTTGTGTGGTTTGGAATATTTAAGTTAATTTCCAAACTGCCACATGGACAGACCCCAAGTGTAATCCTGGCCCATCCATGCTAAAACTCTTACCTATTTCAAAGGAATAAATATCAGTATATTTATTATGAACAGCTCTCTGCAGCTCCCTGTAACACTCCAAATGACACAGACACAGCATCAGTGCAAACTCCAGCAGCCTGCACGTTTCACAGATGATCTAACTTAGCCACAAACCGTGTGCTCCCAGAAACAGAGCAGTCCCAAAGTTCCACCTTTGAGGCAAACTTGTTCACGTGAGGAACTTGCACATTTTATCCTCTTTGTTCACCGTGCATTTAATATTCCTTCCTGACGAGGGGTAAGCAGTAAGTCCTCAGCAATTCCAGTGGACAACTGGATCCAGCTGTAAAAACAAGCTGCACCTATGGATTTGTGCCACTCCCTGCCAGAGTCAGGGATAGGTCTGCATTTTCCTGAAGGTTGCATTGGTGATGGTGAGCCGGGTCAGCCTGGCCCCGTAATAATCGATGATGTAACTGGAGCCATCGGAAGGGCCAACGATCTGCAACAGAAAAGAGAACCAAGACTTTTCAATATGAAGTGAAATATATACTTTGTGCTAATGTCTCAATTACTGCTAATTTTCCCATCATAAAATTAGTCATGCTTAATTAGTCAAACAGAAACTAGATTTATTTTGAAGTTATGCTGCAGTTTAACTGTTTTAGCCAGTGTTGTCTCAGAAGGAACATTTCCCCTGGGCTTCTAATCAACCAAATTACACAGCCAGGCACTGGGACTCAGCTAATCCGGTGAGGATTTGAGGCACAAAACCAGCCTAACAAATGAGTGGGCTCCAAACCACTTTTCCTGAACAAAGGAGGGTCGGCAGCAGAGAATTAGGCTGATGACAAGTGTCTTTGAAACACTGAACAGGTAAGGAATGAAGAGAAGGAGGAAAGATCATGGAGTTTTTGTTCTGGGAGTGCTAAATTGATGTGGAGTCAGCAGGGAGATCAACAAGGAGAGATGAAAGATACTCTCAACTGGATCTGTAAGTGCTCTGAGGCAAGATCACTGCGAGAGCCGAGAAAGGAATTTGGGAATGCACACAAAAGACATACACAAAGTGCACACTCTTTAAAATATTTTCCTACAAACCCATAGGAACAACTCCCATACCCACAATGGATTTTGAGTTCATCACAGCCAATTTGCAATTCATGCTAAATGGCTGCACTGTTGAATAAAACCATTTGGCAATTTCATGATGTCACAAGATGTCACTCCAGCTGGGGATTTAACCCCCGTGAATCCCTCAGTCACAGCTCTCAGGTGATGTGGGAGTTGAATTTGCAGGAGAGGTGGAAAATGTCAGTGGCAATGTCTTCTTTCATCAGCATAGAGCACAGGCAAACACAGAACCTGAGGGTTCTGGGAACAGCAGGACATCTCATGCTGAGTCCAACACTCTGCCTCACAAAAAGAGGTTCTGAACATGTGGATGTATGGTGCCATAGCTTCCAAGCTATTAATTGCAAGTATTAATAGATGGCTAATCTAATTTTTAATCCCAACAGCAAATATATTGATATTTTGTGTCTATATTCTACAACATCAATCTACAAGCAGAGCCAAAATAAATGCCTTGATTTTTCAATACCCAATGGTTCTTAAGGCCAAAATACCAACAAAGTGTTAGCAATCAAATCAAAGCTTTTAAAAACTCAGGTCTGTATCTTGTTTTGAAAGCCCTGACTTACCTGCATTGAAATAAGTATGAAATCAATTAGGCTCCCAATTCCACAAAACCCTACAGTGCAGAACTTCAACAAACCTAAAAAAGAAAAGTAAAATTTAATGTAGCTTTAAGCAATCACTGGGATTTAATCACTGGTGGCAATCACATCCAAACTCTCTCCTCATCCCACAAAATACGTGTGTTTATATGTATATATACATCTATCTAGAAGCAGACCTAAAGTTAAACATCTTTAATTATTAGGGAAAAAACCAAACCACATTCGTATTTCTACATCCTGAACACACTTTAGGGATTTTAAATATTACAATTGATTTTTTTAATGTATAAATATTCTTACACAAGGAAAGGCAGAAGTTGATAATCAGGTTCCTGAAATATTCCTTTCACTGAGGCACACACAGAAAAATCCCAACTTGAGCTGCAAAATTTGCTTATGAATAGAAAGAGACTTTCTACCACCTCATGAGTTGCAGCACACACTGATTTGATTTTCAGAACATGCAACTTTGGAAAACAATCCTTTGTATAATTTTCATATTTTTGCTGAAATACGAATTTATTTTGAATATATATAAAAATATATAAACACTTGGTTTTAACTGGTATTCAAAAATGTTGGGTTTTATACAAATAAATGAAAGATTAATAGAAAATACATAGCAATAGCAACTGACAGATGAACGTTTTATTGGAAGTTGTCCTGCAAAGCAAACTTCATTTGGAAAATGCCTTCACAAAAAAGAGGCTGCCTTCAAATTTATTTTTTTTTTAATATCAGTATTTTCTCATACAATGAATGTAATCCAGTGAGAACTGTATATATTATGAGTTTTATTTCAGGCAAACATCTTGATTAATTCCTCTCTCCAAAGCAGCAACGTGTCCCACAAACCACCTCCTCTCCCCCAGGCCTGTTTATGGGGCTGCATATGGGGCACAGGAGGGGAATAACTGCATGCACACTGCAGGAAGAGCATCCCACTGTTGTCTGGATTTGTCTCTCATAATGGCTCTCATGGAAGAGAAGTCCATGTGCATCTTTCCCTCTGGCACAGGGTGCCCAGAGAAGCTGAGAGTGTCCAAGGCCAGGCTGGATGGAGCTCTGCACAACCTGATCAGAAGGTGTCCCTGCCTGTGGAACACGCCAGCTGGGATTTTAGGAACCCAGCAGATTTCTTACCACTGCTGCAGCTCCAGTGCACTTAAGGAATTGGATGGAGGAGAACTGTTTCTGAACCTGGCATTTATTTCTGGAGCGCAGGGTAAAGTTGGGTTTTTTCTTCCTCCTCACTTCCCTCCCCACAAGCAGATCACACTGAGAAAATAAACTGCTCTAAAGCACGGAGGGAAAAAATAGTGTTGTTCTGCAGTAATAACTCATGGTTTAGTTCACAGTGTGTGGGAGAGGAAGAGGTTGCCTTCCTGATTTCTTCATACTCAATAGCTTGTTTGTGTTTGTGTGCTCTTTAAACAAAAGAGAAGGAAAAAAATAAACCAAAGAGCATTTACAGTCTCCATTACACTCGCAAAAAAGATTTCAGTGCTGTTAACCTTTCTTAACCATTTTTTGCCAAGGTACAGATGACCTAAAAATCCCTAATCAGCCACTGTAAAGGAATCCAGTGTGTTGATTTTTATTCTTTTCCTCTCTTACCTATTTGCTTTTGCCTTCTTTACCTTTCAACAGATTGAAAACTTGGCTTTGGAAGAATTTAATTTTAAATATTAACTTTGGCTACTGGCTACAGAATAATCCAGGAGGGTTAAAGCATCAGCCATAAAGAATTTCTATAAACGAATTAAGGATTTATGAATCTGTATTTCCACAATATATTAAAAAATAATTACTGCAAATTATTATTCCAAATCCAGTGGTACAACAAAATAATGTACCTTATGGACTGTTTTCAAAAATGTATCTTTTTGTGAAACAGATGGACAAAATAAATGCTTAATTATAGAATCTCAGGATAAAAGACATGGATGTTAATCAAGATTATAGAGGACAGATAATGTCATTAAAAAGAGTTGGCATTTAATGGGCAGAAACTCAGAATTTCTGGCTGAAGTGACAGCAACACATACAGCTTTTTCCACATCACTGCTCCATCCTATCTATACTTAAATTCACTCCCTTTGTCCAGCTCAGAAACAAGGCCACTGAAGGCAGTTCTAACATAATAAGGTATTTCTATTACTTAAAAGCCAGTGGCACCATCATCCTGGGAATCAGGTCCTAAAAACACCAACCAGAGAGAGGTCTTATTAAAAGTCCCAGCTTCTGCAGAATTGTTATTAACACCATGAGTTATCTCGGAGGTGTGCATTTGCCAGAATAAATTCCATCTCCCAAAACACCAGGTTTACTGTAAAATTTGTCCACTTTTTTCCTGGTAAAGTCAAGCCTCATTTAAGGCTGGCACGTGAGGTAAAGCCACTTCTGCTCCAGTGCCTCAGGAAGAATGCTGTGGTAAACATCAATGCAAAGCAAAACTCTGAGTAGCAATAACCATGTCTGCTTATTAGGATTTTGTCTGCTGGACAACTCTATCTCCATTTGTCACCACTCCAACAGAAGAGCAGGCTGAGGATAATGCAGCATTTTATCTCACTTGACCATGAAGTAAGGATTCTAGTTGTAAATATTAAAACTGTGGCTGTCAGCCTTTATTACTCAAAATATGAGTATACACATACAACTCAGGCATAACAATAAGCTTTACCTCAAAGAAAAAATTAAGGAATAAACTTACCTAATGCAGGATAGCCTAGATAAAATCTATCTGCTCCCAACCATCCAAGAAATAAGGACAGAGCCACTGCCACTTTGTAGGAGTATCCATTTCTGCCAAAAGAAACAAGCAATGTAGATAACGACTGCAAAATATATCCACTCATACTTTTGACTGTTAAAGTAGTGACTCATTTTCCTGCTGCTCCAGTTTTAAAAAAAAAAACAACAGACTTGTTATTTATCTTCAATTAATGGCCATGGAATTGATAATGTTAAGCTTTCAAACTGGGAAGGCATCCTCCATAAAGGAACCTCAGCTGCTGCAACTCAAGTGTACTCTTGCAGAATACAGATTATTCTGAAACTAAATGATGATTTCTTGTCAAGACATAATTCAGTTGCTGATCCATCCCCAGCTTCACAGAGCACTTCCTAACAGTTCAGCCCTACTGAGACGAGCCCAGGAAGCCAGGAGGTGTGTGAATACTGTCTGCAGGCATTAGTCTCACACGCAGCCAAATCGAGAGGAACAGGACAGACAGGTGAGATGTCAGCAGAGACAGTAATTGCCACGAGATCTGAAGGAGAAATGAACCATGGCCACCGGCTGAAGAAGCTGCAGGAAGGATTCAACAAAAAGAGTAAGTCATGTATTCACTCATTACACTGTAAATGGCACAGACTCACAATGAAAAGAACTGTTGACAGTACAAAGATGCACAGGGGTAGAGAGGCACTCTCAAGTTAAGCTTCCCATGGTTAGTCATACAAAATAAACAGACAGAACAGAGTTTTTCAGATTTATCCTAATTGGAACCATTCTTGCCAACAGCTGGAGCGATGCAGCCACCGAACCACCTGTTACTGCAGTCCCTGCTGGAGAACTTTGCACTAATAAGGGAGCTAAAAACATATCGCTCTCGATGCTGGAAGTGCTGCCTCGGCGAACAGCGAGCTTCTGAGCAGCAAACCCAAATGTAATTAGAACTGAAAAATATTCAATAATTCACTGTTTTGATACGTGCACTACTACGTGCCAGCAATTATTTAACAGGCCCAAATTAAACTCTTGGTTGACAGTTGAATAAAACAGTTTCAAAAAGACAGTAGCTGACAAAAGTCCAAGCACTTTTATTAAGCATTTTCAATGCCAAGTAGAGACCTACCTTTTTTGCTTATTATCTAAATTTACTGACTTTAAAACCTAATGGCAACATCAAGTGATTAAATCATGACTCTTACCTCAGTATTTGCTACTTGGTGTTTATTAGCAACACGGAACACACAGGGCATTCCTGCAACCTAATGTAACATAAATTATCATCTTCAGAACCATCCTGTTTCCACTGTAAAGAACACTAATGGGTTTATTTAAAACTTGAGGTAAACAGTTGGAAATTGTTTATCAACTACAAAGTGTCAACAGCTCTCCAAGGACACTAAAGCATAGAAAGAGCT
Source organism: Oreocharis arfaki (assembly GCA_013398015.1). Lineage (NCBI taxonomy): Eukaryota > Metazoa > Chordata > Aves > Passeriformes > Paramythiidae > Oreocharis > Oreocharis arfaki. The sequence goes on along the minus strand of VZRR01008910.1, from coordinate 186,952 downwards.
GTTACATAAAAAATGGGAACACGGTTTAATTTTGCTCCTGATCATAACTAGTAATAAACTGGAGCCTATGCACTGAGATGCTTCCGAAAGCAGAACAGTTTCTGCAACCTTGTCAACATCAAAGTCACAGGCAGAAGAAATCCAGTATGAAGGGGAAGCATGAGAACACTGTAACAAACAAAGCTGAATCCTCTCTTGTGCTTCCTTTGCCTTACTCCTTCAGATAAAAGCATGCACAAAGAGTAAACCAGTGAGTAGGAAAATGACACATCCCGAGCATCTGAAGGAATTTCTGCAATTGGGTAAAAGATGCAATTTCTTGTCAGCTCCTCTTCTGATTTTTTCTTGCTTCTCAGCCTCATCCAACCTTTATTTTTTCTGCATACATTTCTTCCAGCTGCCATGTTAAAAACTTTTCCTCCCAGCTCTTCCACAGCAGCTGACAAAAGCAGGTGCTGCTGCAGGTTGCTCTTTCAGGGTCTCTTGGCTCTGCTCAAAGACCTGTCTACACTGAACCCCACAAATTTCACAGAGAAACATTTCATGGCCTCCTTCCCCGGAATGGCAACACTTGGAACAACGGACATTTCAAGTCTGCAGCATCAGGGCCAGCACACATTAAGTATAACATATGTTAGATGCCAACCTGGGGGATTCTAGAATTTGGCCAAAAAATAAGATCTACCTCCAAAACATCAGATTAAAGCCAAACCTGAGCAACCTTGACTCCCAGTACTTCTTTGTTGGAACAACCTCACAAGCTTTTCCTTGAATTATTATTGGGAGTAACTGAACTTGAACACATCCACTCATACAGACATGTAGCATCTCCAGGTCTTGCTCTAAAATAACTGGAAGTTACAGTTTTGGCTAAGGACAACTTGCTGATTTGTCTTTTTCAAAAGCTGGGGATAGAGATTCATGTTCTGTCCCCATGCTGGGACAATCCTGCCATGGGAAGATGCCTTCTCAAATTAATTTTCTGGTTAAATGATGTGCCATTATTTCTACAGTTACAGTTTCTACCAAAACTCAGGTCAGATGCTGGAAAACATCCTAAAGTAGAAAAGGCAGGGCTATTGTTGTAATATTAAGCTGGATATTCCTGCTTAAAACAATATTTCTAACCTTTAGGTGACATTCAAAGGGCCTCATAAAAGCTCTATCAGTGACTGGACCACTTTTTAAATAAGTGTACAGATGAAGGATGAGGATTATTAATTTTGCTGCCATTTTTTACTGGTTTTAGGACATTATGAAGGACATGGTTGTGTAACTCTGTCCACATTCACAGTTGTATTTTACTGGAATTTTCAGTCCAAGAAAGGTTCTCTTCTCTTTCTGCCATACTAGCAGTTGTGGGACTGGAAAAATCACAGCAAGTTCTTCTGGCAATGACACCATTAATTATTCATCATAAATAATAGTCATGATGAAGTAATAGATACTGTAAGAAGCACAACATTTCTCTGCCTACAGACCTGGATTTTAATAAACAAATGTAAAGAAGAGCTACCTTTAAAAAAACATTTCTAGAAAATATACTAAACCAAAAATGTATGTATACAAAAAACCTCCAAACATAAGAATTACCATCTAATCTAAAGAGGAAGCAATTTCATTAAATTAGTGTAGCTCATCTTCTCAGTCCCCATCACAGATGGGACTGACACACAATTGTTTCTGGACAAAAATGTGACTGACGTCTACTTTGCTGGCATTTAAATTTGATTCGATGTAATAATATGTTTTCTTCAGTTTGCTGAGCTTTGACTGCTGAGAAGACTAAACAGAGAGAAAATATTTATAAAACTAAGGGGCAGAGCTGTATTTCTGAGTTAGGCAAATTACTGAGCAGCAAGTAGCACACCAGAGTTATTTGCCCACTAGAGTGATGGGGAGTGCCCAGTATTGCTGCAGCTTTAATTTCCAAAGATTCCAGTAGGACAAAAGAGAAAGGTTGCAGTGTGAATCCCAGAAAAGGGGGAAACAAATGGTGGTGACAGGTGCTGGCTGATCATTAGCACTGGCCAGTTGGAACATTTATTGGTATCCAGAGCTCTCCATCACTCACAATGTGCTTTAGAAAAACGAGGTCCATCATTCACATACCAGAAACAGGCTCTTAAAATACACAGTGGATTGGATTAAACACTAAAGATGTTTCAAAACAGAGAACAGTTTCTCTTATAGATTTGGGGTTGGACTGGAGAGATCCTGAAGCTTCCCTAAAATTCATGCATAATAGAACTTCAGCTGCAGCTCCAGGCATGCTTTGAACTGGCATGAACCACTGAGCAGCACAGCGCTGTCCAGCCCTCCTTTGTCCTCTCTGTTTTATCCTTGAGTCACCCTCATCCCAGTGCTGGCACAAGCACTTGAAGCCACCGTACTGTGACTCAAACTGGGGAACTGATCCAAGTCAGCTCAAGCCCAGAGCAGCTCCCTGATGTCCTGGGGTCTGTCAGGGAAGGGGATGGAGGGTGTCCCCAGCAGCTCCTTCCAGCAACCGTGCTGGTTTTAAGCACATGTGAAATATGGCCTCAGCATCTGGAGCAAAATTTTGCCAAGCTAAAGTGTGAAGTAAAGCAAAGGTAAAGTAATAAAGTAAAGCAAAGACACAAACATAACTAAACAACCAAAAAAAGTGCTGGCAGAGGCACATTTCCTTATGAACATGCATGTTTAGAGCAACCTGGTCGAGTGGATGGTGTTCCTGGCCATGGCAGGGGGATGGAATGACATGGGCTTTAAGGTCCCTCCCAACCCAAACCACTCCATGACCCTGTGTTGCATCCTTATAGTGTTTTATTAGAGGATTAACTACTGGGCAAAATGTGCACGGTTCTGTTTTACTTCTATTTTCCTTCTGCCAACGCATCGCACGATTTTGGACAAAACCAGAGAGTACTCACACATTGCGACACTCAATGGGCTTGTAAAATCCAACTTCATGTCCCGTAAAGACTTTCTCTATGCCAAGGTGATCTTTGCAAGTAATATTTGGTGCTGGCAGACATTGAACTGAGGACAAAGAATGATTTGAAATTAAGCGGTAACTGACACTCCCAGCAGTTTTCTGACATCACACAAGTGAAACAAATTACCTTCTACTGTGCAACAGTCTTGATACAAAGCACAGCTCACACACAATTACTTGTTTAAAAATATTTTTTAAGCCAGTCCTACCACCAACTTGTAGTTTTTCCTTGCTACATATTAAGAAAAGTATACAAACCCTAATTGCTGCCCCAATTCTGTTGTAATTTCCACTCTGGCTTCAATATGAGTCAATGAGAAATCTGAACCTGACATACAGAAAACATTTTCATCATGAGAACAGTCAAATATTGGAACAAGTTGCCCAGAGGAGTCATGCCATTACCATCCCTGGAGGTTTTCAAGGTCTGACTGCACAAAGCCCTGAGCAACCTGGTTGGAATTCAGTGCCAACACTGCTTGGACCAGGAGGTTGGACTATGCAACTTCCTGAGGGGTCTTTCTACCCAAATTATTCCATTATTCTTGACTCTTAGGGGAATCAAAGTGGAAACCACAGCAGAAATTCACACTTGCTAAAAGTTTGCAGTATATTACCAGAATATTAGTCACTCTCCAATGCTGTAGTCTGTTGTTTTAAGGGGGAAAAAAAAATCAGTCTTTTACCCACTTTCTATCCGCTTTCAGTACTTGTGAGTCCTGTTGGTTAATTCCAACAAAACTGCAAGCCAGGTTTAACATTCTTTCCAGATTTTCCAGTAATACACACAGGCAAGAGATGGATTTTTTAAATGCCCATCCATACTGCATAGGCACAAAGAAATAAAATAATATTTATGTCTGGACTTAACTGCTATAAAATCTTACATGGATTTAATACCCCTGGATCCCTGGAAGTGTCCAAGGCCAGGTTGGATGGGACTTGGAGCATCCTGAGACAGTGGAAGGTGTCCCTGCCCATGGCAGGGGTGGAATGAGATGAGCTTTAAGGCCCCTTCCAACCCAAACCACTCCATGATGCTACTAATCAATATGCCTAATCTAAGGAAATTAGAAAAAAAATACATTTCTTGTAAAGTAAATTAAGCAAAGATTTTTTTTTTCTGTTTTTAGAAGAAACCCAGTTAAAATATATTGATACAGGAAAGGCCACAGTTTTCTTAGTGTCTCTCCAAAGACCCCAAACCTTCTACTCAATGACACCACTTTGATGCTTTGATATAAACCCCTGTTTGTCTGGATGAGGGATCTCAGAAAGTGATGAGAAGTGGTAGTGTTTCAAGCATGAATCAGAAATTAACTTTTTATTACTTAGGTAATACTGAAAAAATAAACTATTCAAACACTGTGAGGACGATCTAAAAACCGATGTGTGTGTGTGTGTGTGCAAAAATGTTACACAAAGAAAACAGTGTTAATTAATTCAGCAACTTGTTCTACCCTGAAGCTTATCTCCTGTACAAAAGTGCAGTGTATTAAATACAACCACATGGTAATTAGTTAAACATCTGATAATCTTGAGTTGTGATCAATCTCAACCTATGCAACATTCTTTCTGCTCTCTCACTGCCCATTTATAGTCAGGGACACAATGTCAAAATGATGGAAGGAACTGAAAAAACTTTTAAAAGGATCCATTTTGCAAAGTATTTTCATCCAGTGTCTGAAATTATTTGGAAAACCTTCACTGTCCCAGAAGAAAATCATTCAGCACTTAAAGGAAGCAAAATATGAAACAAGCACACACATGAATTCTGTGGACTCCCCTGGATCCCTGGAAGTGTCCAAGGCCATGTTGGATGGGGCTTGGAGCAACCTGGGATAGTGGAAGGTGTCCCTGCCCGTGGCAGGAGGTAGAACTGGATGAGCTTTAAGGTCCATTCCAACCCAAACTATTCCGTAATTCCGTGATTTTAAAGCAAGAGTGCACGTAAAGTGAAATTGCTGTGCTATCAAACACAGACCATTTATTTCAATGCCTGAGAACATCAAAGAAGTTTAGCACAGGTAGGAAACCAAGTAATCAATTTATGAATTTTTCTGTTGTACTCTGAAGTATGTCAGAAGTGAACATCAAATAAATGTGCTTTCAAAATAGAGCCTCATGCACCAAAACCTGGTGATGATGGAAGGCACTGTGTTGCCTTAAGAAAAAAACCCTTAAAAATTAGAAGATTTTGAAGGCTGTTCTGTCACATGTCAATTCTTTTAATAATTACATGCAAAATCAGTATGACAGGAATGGTTTGTTTTAATCACAGTAGTGCAGGACAGAGCCTAAAGGGTGTAACATACATTGAAGAGATTTACCAGAAACCTCACTTACAAAAGTACCAATCAGAGACAGTGTGTTTCTTCATTTCTAGTAAAGCACCCAATCCACACAAGTGTTTTGGGCTTTCAGACTAACGATATTACTGATCCCATCTTTTATAAAGCTCATCCAGTAGATACACAAATGAGTAAATTAAACATTTCTTTGAAAAAAATGTAGTTAATCAATATATAAGTTAGAAATCCTTACCATATGCCGTGTGATTTGTGCAATTCATTGGTTCTTGTGTGCTATTGTCTATTTTAGGCTCATCACACATATATGTTCAGGTAATTGAGGAAAACAGTTTTCATATCAAACACTACAACAGGTTTAACAGTAATTTATTCCACCCTCTTTAAACCCCGAGGATTTAAGATGCACCTTGATGTTGGTTCCTACCCATCCCCCAAAAGAGGAGCAGCACATTACCATGCAGCAAATCTGCTAATCCAATTTAATACACCAATATATCGCATAAGCCCCACGTTTAATTAGTGCTGCAGTCAGCACTACCTAAAGGAACTACAATATTTATCAGTCACAGCCTCTGTATTTGGAGGCAACAAGGTAGCACACGCCTCATCTGGTCTTGTTCCGTTATTTAAATACCACAGCGCCTTGAAATTGAGGCATTTGGTTGAGAAAATTTAATCTACAGGAACATACAAAATTCTACGAATGCGTAAAAATGAGCATCTGAAGCGCCAGGAGTTTGGTGCAGGAACAAACTGAGCAGGAACTGACTTCCAGAGGTCTCAACTCCCACAGCCAAGTAAAGCAGGAGATGAAGTGAGTTTTTCCAAGATTTGCTTTCCTGACACTTTCGATCATCAAAAACTGTCAGCTGCCATCAACCAGCATGTTCTGGGGAGGGCAAGAGGGGCCTTGGAGAGCCAGGAGCCTCACACCTCCTGCTCCTCAGAGCTGTAAAGGGCATAAAAACACATTATTTCGTAATAAAATGGCAAAGTCTCCACGTCTCGCTCCAGAGTCCTGCAAATAATAAATAAAGCAGAGTGGTGGCAGACTGGCCCACTTTGTCACCCAGACCACAGCACTGACTGCCACAGCCACTCGTTCTTTGAACACCTCCAGGGATGGGGACTCTGCCACATGCCCGGGCAGCGCCTTCCGATGTCTAATCACCCTTTTTGCGAAGAAATTTCTCCCGATGTTCAACCTGAACCTCCGCGGCGCAGCTTGAGGCCGTGTCCTCAATTCCCACACCCTGAGGAACCCTGTCCCGCTCCTGCCAGCTGAGACCCCCTCGGGGCTCCCGACCTGAGGCTTTCCCTCCTCTCACCTTTCCTCCCCGCCCTCCCTGGCACTTCACGGCCCCCACCGCCCCTTCCCCTCCCCACGAGCGGTTTCCCCCCTCACACCGGGCCCGTCGCCACAACAACCGCCCCCGATCCGACCGCGGCCCCGGCCCGGCCCCGCTCAGGATATTGCCCCAGCCGCAGCTCCTCGCACTTGAGCGGCGGCTCCGAGCCCGCTGCTCCCTCCAGGGCTGCGAACCAGAGGAGAAGCACGACCAGCGCCTCCGCCGCGCCGCTCCGGGCGGCCATGACGGGACCGCCGCCGCCGTCAGCTGACCCGGGGAGGAGCGGAACGGCCCCGCCGCGGGGAGAGTCTGTGCTAGCTGCGAGGAGAAACGGAGGGGAACCCCGAGGTGTTCGTGGGGTGCTGGGGGAGTGGGTTGGGCTTTTGGGGGGGACATAAGTGGTTTTTTTGGGTGGTGGGGAGGGTGACCTCATTAAATATGGCGGCCGAGGCCGCGCTGAGGGCAGAGCGCGCCCGTACCCAAGATGGCGCTCGCAGGGCCCGGCGTTGGGACGGGCCGGGTGGTGCCCCGAGTAAAGATGGCCGCGCCCACCGCCGGCACCGGCCTCGCGTCTGCCCGCACCCAGGATGTCGGGTGTGAGGGGCCGCGGTCCAGGGGCGGTGCCGGGAGAGCGGGGGACCCGTGAGGAGCCCTGAGGCGGCTCTCGGAGCGGGGCGGGGGCGCTCCGGGTGCTGGCACCGCGGGCGGGACGCGCCTTGATCCGAGCGGCGGGGCCGGGTGAGGGAGGAACGTGAGGTGAACCCTCCCCGCTCTTCCAGACACCGACGCTATAGCCTTGGCCCACCCGGCGAAATCGCACCTCTGGGTGTCCCCGGTGCTGTTTGGAGTTTGCTGGGTACTTGAAAAATAAGCTGAAAAAGCCCAGCCGAAGTTAAAGGGGTGACCTGCCAAACCTAGTTAAGCCTGACTGGCACATCCCCTGTCATACAGGTGGGCCTGGTGTGCTGACACTGTGTCCAGCAAGCCCACAGCAGTCGGATTAAAGAAATAATTTGAAAATCTTACTTATTTTCACATAAAACTGTGACTGCATTGTTAAAAATGCTGTTCATTTAAATTTTTTAATGAGTACTGAATTCCTAGAACAGGCAGGCTTTTCTCTTCATCCGCATTTGCTCTTTGCGAGGTATTTCGTGGTGATAACGAACCTTTTCCTTTTCTCACTACCTTGACAACTATTTATTGTTTTTCTATTGTGATTATTTCAGGTTTTTCTAGTGTTTGAAGGCATCAGTTTTCCACTTATGAACTGCTAGGGACCCTGCAGTGTTTATAGGAGATGGAGAAGTCATTTAAAGTAAACACACCCAGGAAAGGCAACACCACTGTCCTAAGTTTGCATCTGCTCAAGAAGTGTTTCCTGAAAAACAAGTAGGGACCTAAAAACTGTAAAACTGAACCTAAAAAGCTGGGAAAGCAACTCTGAAATGGTACTGAGGAGAACATCATCGTTACCCATCCGTTCTGGAAGTCATTTGGGTTTTCTGGGCATTATTTTGGTGCATGGTGACTAGTCTGGAACCTGTCAGTACCAAAGAAGGGTTTGTCCCAGTCCCAGATATTCCAAGAATCTGTGGAAACGCGGATTAAAAACGTGTGGATGGCTGACAAAGAGCTCAGCCAGCAATGTGAAATATTGCCATCTAACAGCTTTTTGGGAGATTCGTGTAAACTGAATTGGCAGCCTGGAGTTCAGCAGGCAAAGTATGCAAATGAAAATTGATACTGCTCTCAGCAACTGGAAGCGAAAGGGCAGGGCCGGAGCGCGCTCCAGGATGAACTCAGCCTTTGGAGATGGAGACGGAGGTGCACTGATGGGAAAAGTGCCCGGCTCTTCTGTCTGCGGCACGTCCCTCGGATGGATAAATACACCACTCGCTGTTCATCACTGTCAAGAAAATTGTCACTTCTCACGAGCGCCACATTAATTAAAACTGAGAGTGAGGGCTGGGAAGTTGAGCGTTCAGAATCCTTTGAAAGGGGGATGGAATGGCGTGTTCTTAGCGTGTCGTGTGCTCTGGTGCAAGTGCTGCTGCTGCTGCTCAGTGGAACGAAACGGGTGCCAGAACGAGGGGAAATCAGTCTGAACTGCTGAGAAATTGATTTCCAAACCTCTTGTAGCCCTTATCCTGTGCAACCAACAGGGCTGTGTAAGGTCAGCAGATGGGCTCGTGAAACTGTGTAGCAGAATAAAAATTGTATTTATTGACTTTAATCCGACTATTTTATGTGTGTACGTATATAATTTTTAAAAGTCAAAAAGCAGACAAATGTACAGGTTTCACAATTCACACAGTTCACACAATTAATTTCAACTAAAATGATGGTGCCTGTTCAGTATTTTGTGATTAGCAGGAGGAAAATTTTACTTCTCTTGCCATCCTGGGCAATGTTCTGTGTCTTGGAAGCCACAGCGATGTGGTGTGTTTTGGGGTGCTGTAGGGGAAGTCTTGCAATCTCTTTACTCCACCCGAGTTTTCCTATGGTTTTTTGCCATTCCCTTCTGTGAAGTGGTGGGGGCTGTGCTGCTGAGGCTGAGCAGAGCATATTCTTATACGAGTATTATTATACCCATATTATTATACACACTTCCCCCGAGGATCTACACCCGTGTGTCCAAAGGGGAGTTAACTCCTCCAGCAAAGCCTTTGCACCAAGCCGGCTCTACGTGCCCCTCTGTGAGGAGTTCAAAACATACAATCACAGAGTATGATCAGTCTGGACACCGATGTGCTGCAAATAAGTGGAAAGTAAGTTTTCCCACAATATTTACACGCGCCGTTTGCCTTCACTGGGGAAGCTGGAGGCCACATGACGGGTTCAAACTATCATCTATAAACAGGCTAGTGGGTCAGGCTAAAATCGATTTAAAAAGTTAATTTCGGCTCTGAAATCCACGCCCTGCACTTCCCGCGGTGGCCAGAGCCCGGTGTCCCGCTGGAGCGCGGCCCGCGGCCGGCCGAGCGCTGNCGCTCCCGGCATCCCGCCGCTCCCGGGCATCCCGGCATCCCGCCCCCGGCGCCGCCGCCGCCTCCCGCCCGCAGGTACCGCGCCCGCCCCGGGAACGGCACGGATGGGGTGGGGTGGGATGGGATGGGATGGGAGGGGGGCACGGATAGTCGGCGTGGTGCGAGGGCTCTGCTGCAGGAGTGCATTCCCCTTCGGACACGGCCGTGTGGGTCATCGCGTGAAATGTGTGCGTAAATATCTAAAATGGATAAATATCTATGTTTATTTGTAAGAAATGTTCCGGCGTGCCGAGAGGATGGAGCTGGGCTCTGCCGGGTGGTGCCAAGTAATAGTGCAAGAGGTAATGGGCAGAAACTGATGCCCAGGAAGTTCCACCTGGATGTGAGGATGAACTTCTTTCCTGTGCGGGTGACAGAGCACTGGAACAGATTGTCCAGAGAGGGTGTGGTCACCCTCAGTGGGGGCATTCCAGAACCATCTGGACACAGTCCTGTACCTTGTGCTCACAAATGGCCCTGCCTGAGCACGGAGGTTGGACCAGATGACCCCACTGTGGTTCCTTCCAACCTGACCCATCCTGGGATTCTCTTAAGTGTTTCCAGCCATCTCCTGCTTCCATCTTGCTGTGAAGACCAGCTTGACCAGTATAGTCATGGCCAGGATACCAGCATGCACTCACCCCATCTGAAAGCCCTTCTGGCACTGGGGACCTTGACAAATCCCTGACCCACCCAGGGCAGGGCTGTGTGGCTCTCGATGGCAGCTGAAGGCTCTCCATGGCTCTGGAGTCATCCTGGTGTTGTGTTGTTGTGCAAACACTTTCCATTGCTGGAGAGGCTGGCTCAGGATGAGGAGAGGAGGGAAATAACACACCTGTTGCAACACTTCCCGTCAAGTGCCTGTCAATCCAGAGATTCTCAGCAGAGCAGGTTTTTACTTTGTTTACGGGTGGTTAATAGGAAAACAGTTCTTCCGCATTCCTTGTTAATTTTTGACCCTTGGAAGTTCAGCGCGGTTCCAGGTCTGACAGCTCTGTTCCCCAGGAAGTGATTTGTTAGTTGTGTACACTGTCACCAAAGTACCTAGGATTTATTGGCAATGACAATCTTTAGATATTGGAAAGGAGTTCTCCATGAGAACAGGTTTCTGAGAGCGTGGTTCTGCTTCGTGGAGAGCAGCTTTGGCTTGAGCTCTCCTTTCTATTGGACAACAGAGAACCCACACCGGCGCTTCCCTAGAGGCTGAAGTCTGCAGGAATTCAGGTTCTGCTTGCTATAAAAGTTACCATGCCTGGAGAGTGAGTAAGGCTCCTCTTGATCTGCACCGAGACTGGTAATCACAGGTGCAGAGTGCTGGGTTTTCTTCACTTTGCTCCTCCTGTAGTCACTCATCGTGTGTAAAACTTGGCCATGGAGTATTTTTTCTATTTTTAACAATATTTAGCTGTGACCCACTGCACCTTGGAGATGTGTGGTGTATCTGTGTTCAGGTACGAACAGAACTATGGAGTTTTTTCGTTCTTTCAAGTGCCTGGAGCAGTTGGTGTGTGCTCGACAGCATTTTTATAAATCCTGCAGCGTTGCACAGAGCAGAGGTGGTTTCATAGGAAAGGTGTGTATGTGCTATGCTTGGTCTGACTGAATTTTTCTGTACAGTGTAAGTAAAACTGAGCATAACAGGTAGGACGGCAAAATACATGTTAGAATGGTGTTTTTTCACAGTATGGAGTCACTTGATGGGGTGGAAACTACAAAATTTTGAATATCTGAAGTTACAGCTGATGTCGTGTTAGGACAATTCAGGATTAAGATCACACTAATGAGATGCTGTTTTCCCTTGCTTTTGCTTTTATGAGCGTTTAAACTGAAGTTTTCTAAGCCAGAGGTCTCTGTGATGAGGAGGACTATATGCACCATATTAGTCACTCCTGATAACAAGGCCAGGAAAACTTCCAGCTGCATTAGTGCAGAAAGGTGACTTTGGATCAGGATGAGCCCTTTGGCTGTTCCTGTGGAAGGCTGCTGGGGCTGGCCGTGTTAGAAGCCTCTGAGAAACAGCAGCAGTTAGATAGCACTTGTGGGTTTTAATATCTCCAAAGGTTTCAGCCAGGCTGGGTGGGGAGAACATCCCATGAGGCTGGACTTTTCCTGGAGGGATGCAGGTTGTTGGAGGCCAGGTTGAAGGACATGAGGCAGAAGTGGTTGTGGATGGGTGGGGAAGAATGGGCAGAAGAATCTCTGCTGGCTGAACTGCATCCTCTTCCAAACCCCAGCAGCAAAGCCCTTAATTTCCACCTTCCAGCAGCCCTTTGTGGAGGGCAGGTGTTTGTCAAGGCCGCTGATGGGATGTTGGGATGTTGTGTTCCCCTCTGGCTCTGGGATGTGCTGGGGCTGAGCACTCTGTGTCTCCGTGCAAGTGGCAGGCGTCTGGCAGGGGGAGTGAATGCAGTGGAAGGCTTAAACCTTTCAGCTCTTCTGATGACCTCTGCTGGCATCAGCATGGGGGAATTCCTTTTTCCTTATGCTGCTTTTGAAGAAGATCCAAGTCTTGGGATTTCATACAAAACTTTCTGAAGCTTTCCCACTCCCTCGGATGCATTGAGTTCAACTCTCAGAGGTGAAGACAGTGGAACCCCAGATGGATGCTGTCCTGGGGTTAGAAAACGCTCAACTTTCTGAAATTCATCATTTTCTCGATGATTTTATGGTTATGTTGGAAGTTGTGACATAAATGTTGAACTGAGGTTTCCAATAAGATAAATAAGTGTCTATAGGAGTTGGAGACTGGAGCTAAGGAAGCGGAATGTGGAGTGCATGGAACTGGTTTTAACAGGACAAACCAAAGTGTTTTGGATCATTCTTCGAAATTAACGCCTAGGAATGGACTTTATAATTTATCGACTGTTTGTTGACACTCTGCCTGGACTTAGAGTGTGTTTGGGAAACGTTTAATAAACTGCTTGGGCTCTTAAACATAGAGATCAATAATACCTGGAGATGTGAGTTTCTCTGGTGCCCAAAAGCCAGTCTTAGAGGCCTGTCCTCAATTATCCATGACTTGAAAACTCTAAATTAGTTTATATTTTCAGGGATCCCTTCACACCAGAAGGAGCTGTTTGCTTTAATCCCAACCCCACCCCCCTTACAGAAGAAAGAAGAATAAAGAAATACTGAATGTGGTTTTAACATACTGCACCAGAAAAAAAAAAAATCACTAAAAAGCATTGCAAGCTGGCTGGAGGCCAGCTCTGATCACGAGGAACCCCAAAGTGCAGTGTAAACTTGAACTGTTATTCAACCACCTGAGATCCACTTGGGCGTCCCCTGGCACAAGTGGCCTGCAGTGGCTCTTAGGGACACTTGGAGCAGCTCAAGCAAGAAGCTGAAACTTTCTTTAATCTTTTTTTTTTTTCCCTCCTATTTTGTACCTCTTTCTCCAGAGAACTCCTGCCTCGATGGAGCCAAGATCTCTTACCTATAATTCTTCTCCTTAAATTTAAATCTCTGATTTTCTCGGGTCAGTCCCCGTTGTCATAATTGCTGTTGCTACAGCCTCTATAATGGGGAAAAAGGATTAATTTTGAGGATGGTTAGCACAGCACTTGGAGGCTGTTTTAGAGTGAGGCCGGGTGTTTCTCATGGTGCAGTTTGGTCCTGCTGTGAGGTGTGGGCACATCACCCCTTCCCCTCTTGTCCCACTCCTGCCAGTGCTGGCAGCTCAGAGCTGGCTGGGCACAAAGCTCACCCCACCAAAACGTGAAGGATTCTTTCCCTTTAGCTCCCTGTTGCAGCTCACAGTGGGATCAGCTGAATGGGAAATGGAAAGGGAGGAATAAATGCCTGAAAGAGGGGAGCTGGACCAGCCTCTTGGCTTTGGCTCTTGAGTGGGCATGGTGCTGTCAAGTCATTGTTATTTCCTGCCATGCTGGATTTCTTCTCTGGGTTTAATCTTTTCCTCACTCCACTGCTGCTTTAAAGGTGTTTCAAGCCACTTTTCCTCACAGGAGTTATTTTCCATCCCTTTCTCATTTTGGTTCGCTCGCTTTGGAGTTTTTTTTCCCTCTTTTAACTGCTGATGTGAGGTAGAAAAACAGAGGAGGGAAGCGAATGGAGGAAAGTTAAACCAGGAAGAAAGAACAAATTTCCATATTCTTTGTCCTGATTTGTTAAGGTTCATGCAGTATTTTCACTTGAGGAGGTTAAGTTTTGTCTTTTTGGTTTAATGAGGACTCAGGAGTATGTAAGGAAATGGCGTTTTCGTCTGTTCTTCAGGATCAGCTCTCAGCACAGAATCAAAGGCTGCTGTGCTCTTAGAAGTGTTTTATTTCCAGTGGAAAAGAAAATAAAGCTGCAGCACTTCCAAAAGTTCAGATGCATTCCTGAAAATCTTTCAGGGGGTTGTATGGCTTTGCTGCTTCAACTCTTGCTACGAGTTTGATTTAAAATGACCTCCTAAATCTGTTAATAGTCTTTCAAAGCGACTCATTTTGCCTGGCCCTGGGTGGAAACCACACAAACCCACCGAGTTCTGCAGGAATTCCTGCAGGAGGCAAAGCTGCTCGGCTATGCACAGCAAAGGGTGCATAAATCTGAAGTTGTAGCTTGTGGACACGCCTGCATCCACTTCTCCTATCCCATTAGCTAACTCAACTTAACCTGACTCTGCAGGAGAAGGGGAAGCTACTCACCTGCATAATTACTATTTTGGTAAATATAACAGTGTCCTCCCAGAATTCCAGATGTTTTCAGTGAGAGCACAGACAGTATCAGAGGCAGAGCTGAAAGGATCAGAGGTCCTGCTGGGAGAGAGCCCCTGGAATGTGCTTACCCTGGTGTCACATTCACCATATGACCCCTGCTGCTCTTGACTTGCAAGACTAAAAAATAAGTAAAAAGCTTTTATATAGAGAGAGGGATGTGGCTATTTTTGTTTCAAAATAATTCCAAATATATTATTCTGAAATTACACACTTACATACTGGATAGAATTAAAATTATGTAAATCGTGCTGTTAAATGGCTGACTTCTTTCAGAGGAGCTTGTACTAAGTGAAGGAATCTTGCTTGGTAGGGCTGCCTTGATGGATTTCAGAATGACAGGCTCCACATCAACTTAATAACATGCAAGTAAGGGTACAAATTTATCATCTCTGCTAATTGCAAGTCTGTTGTTTTTATACTGCCATCTAGGCCTCAGCCCCAGTTGGAGACCTGTTCTATTTGGCACTGTGGAGGAGCAGGATAAAGGATATTCCACTCCTTAAAAGCTTGATAGAGGATATTTTGCTGTTCATTTATGTAGAAAAGAAAAAGGCAAACACCTGCAGGAGAAGAGAACAGGCTTCCTTCGCCTGTTGTGAATCAGGCTCCTGGTTGGAGCTGACCTTCCTTAGGACCGTGTTGGAATAGGGGTTAATTTGTCCAGTTTTGGGCTTTAATTCTCTGTGGTCCCATGAGGGGGGAGAACTTCATTGTTTTACAGAGAAACACGAAGTTTTGCCTATATTGCCATCCAGCAGGGCTGAACTATCATGATAAGAATACTGTCTACAAATGATCAGGTGGAAAGTATCTTCTAAATAATAGATAGATTTTAGCTCTATGTGTATCTGTGAAGATCACAACTTTAATGTCAATATTCAGAATGATTTGCTCGAACATATCTGTGTCTCGATTTTTTTTTTTTTTCTTTTCAGTTTGTTTTCATAACCTGCGTTTTTATTCATATTTGAAAGCGTTGTTCATGCTCCTTCCTGTGTGGGAAAGGCAAAGCATGTGGAGCAAGGAAAAAGTTTTGGATGTGCCGAGGCTGTGTTGAGAGCTTTGTTGAACACTTGGGGTAAACAACAGGGGGTAGTAGTATTTTTTAATTAAATTCGTTGTAGTTAGCTTAGTATTTTATTATTGTATTTTATTTATTATTAAATATAGTATTGATCAAATGCTACTATTCTGTTGGATATATCATTTATTAATTTGATTTTTTTGTTGTTGTTTTTAAACCCCAGCCAGGTTATTCTGAACAATTCCAAAAATACCCCTCAACATGCCCGAAAATCCTGCAGCAGGTATGTGGTCTGAAAGTGATTCCTTTTGCTGAGCACTGAGCAAAGAAGCTCCATTGCTAACCTGGGCTCCTCTGTGGTGCAGATAAGCAGCAGGTGCTGCAGATCCTGGATCGGCTGCAGGCAAAACTGCAGGAGAAGAGGGATTCCCAACACCAGGAAAACCTGACTGTTCTGCAGAACACCCTCAGGAGCCCCTTGTTCAACCAGATACTGACTCTCCAGCAATCCATCAAGCAGCTGAAGGAACAAGTGAGTGTAAAATTACTGTTGTTGCTGTGATGATAAGTCTGGGGCAAGTGGAACTTGAATCAGGATGTGTAGGCGTGTGTTAACGAGGGCGCTCTCGTTAATAAGCTGTAACGTGGTGTGAGTGAGTGTTGGGCTTTTTTTCTTCGGTGGAGCTGGTGTCTGCAGAGGCACTGCTGAAATGAGAAGTGGTTTTGCAACAAACAGGTCATGGGGCAACGTGCTTTGGAAGGGATGCAGGAGAGGCAGGGTTGTGTTGGAAAAAAAAAACCATCTGCAAAAGACATCAGCTCCGGTATTTTGAAAATAGCGGTGTTGGAACTGGGATCCTTTGTTTTTCACAGAAGCTAAGTGCTGTTTATCAGTTCACTGGCAGCATCTTTTCTCCCTAAAAGACAGCATTACTTAGTTCCTGCTAGTTCTTGCAAGAATGCTCAACCTGCTTTGAGAAGTGTAGAAAACCCAGCCTGAAGATTTGCCAAGCTCTGCTGCAGCTGTGCCCAGGCGAGTTTTAAAATGACTTGGCTTCAGCAGCAGTTGGAACTTGTGTGGGTTGGTTTATGAAGCCAAGTGACACTTGATTTTGTGGACATGGGCATCCATGACACAGCTGCACGAACAGGTCTCACCCTGCAGTTAAAATCCTGAGCAAACTTAAACCCAGGGGCTGAGCAGCAGCAGTCCCTGTCTCTGCTGTCACTGTGCCCAGCTGGAATTACAGCAGGGTGGGTGTCAGGGGGGACAGGGCCACCTTGCTGTCATTGCCAGATGTGTTGCAGGTGTTCCTGCCTGGGTGGCCTGGTGGTGGCTGTGCCATTCCTTATCCCTCCTTCCCAAGTTCCCGTAGGTGCTGCATCCCTTCCTTGCAAAGCTTGGATGTATTTCTGCGGGCTATTAAAAAATGTATGAAAACGCAGACGTATCTAAGAAGTGACTGTGACGTAGTGGGGTTCATATTCAGAATGTTCAGAACTCTGGTATCTAGAAAATTTAGGTTTTTCTTGAAACCTAAATTCTATTTAAGCACGGGCAGCTCCATTCAGGATGGGATTTTCCAGGTTGTTATGTCACACTAGGAATATTTTTGCATTCCTTCGTTATCAGTGAGGACTAGAAGTGCAAGTTCTAGCAGTGGTAACATATTCAGTGGTAGCTAGTTTGTACCCTAGACTCTCTCTGGGGAGGGGATAATACAGAGCAGGCCTCAGGCTTCTGAGTGAATTAAAATATTTGGATTTTTGTGCCAAAGTTCTGTATATGTTTGCCTGGCAGTTGCAGCAGTGCTTGAGAGCCTCTTTAGTGTTTGGTGCTTTTGCATGTGTTGTTTCTGGAATACCAGGAGAGAAGCATGAAAGAAACAGAGAAAAAATGAGCAGAAACACAGCTGAAACATTCAGGGAACTTCTGAAAAACAGTTTAAATTTGATATGGTAGCTTGGTTATAGCTTGTATATTAACATTGCCTGATTTATACAGGTGAGTATATTTGTGTGAGCGGGCATATATGAACACGGGTATTCTTGCTCCTTTGGCAGCCTGCACACAAAATGGTGTTTGTGGAAAACCCTTCTTTTGTTTTCAGTAGTTTTTCCACACCTCTGTTCATTTTCAACAGCTCAGTTACATGCCTCCTGACCGCTCCGTGGATTTTGATTTTACCAAGAGGGGGTTGTTGGTGTTTGCTGACAAATCAGTCACTGCTGGGACACCTCGCACTTCACCTGGACCCAAGGCATCAGCCTTCACTCCAAGCCTGGGAGTTAATGAATTTAACATGATCATCCAGCAAATGGCAAGGGTAAGGCTCTCAGGGTTAGTGAAACAAACTTTTTTTCAGTTTGGAGCATTTCACACTGCTTTTTTTTTTTTTGTTGCGTGTCTGGAAGCGTGGTGCCTCCTAACCAGGAGAGAGTAGAAGTGTTGAGAACTTTTCCCTGTGGAAGATGTCAGGAATAAGAAGTGGTTTGGTGGCTTGTTCTGTTTTTTAGCTTTCTTTGCCAATTTTCTGTTTTACTTTCTACCAAACGCACCGACGTAGTAAGGAAATTTCAGTTGCCAGAGAACATTTTTGGTGCCTGATGAATTGAAAATGGACATTTTCAGCAGAAACTTCTTTTGATGGAGGCACTTGTTTATCAAGTACATTTTAAATTGGAAACGTACCAACTTTATGAACAGTGCAAAGGATTAAAAGAACTAGCATGTAATATTTTATTTAACTCTTTCTTTAGTGTGCCTTAATTTTGCCAGACAGATGCAGATTTTAAGAACTTGTGGTGTAGCATGTACCAAATTCCCTGAGAATTTCCACAGGTGCAGACATCCACCCACGAGGGATTGGCATTTATACCACAAATGTATTGTTCTCTGTTATTTTCAGCCATTAATTTAATTGGTTAGTCATGCCTTTCTATATTAAGTAACTGTTGCTAATTGACTACCTTAATGTAGCTGTAATATTTTGAGCATTACTCTTCTCATTAGTGTGTCATTAACTCATCAGAGATAAGATTTAGCAGTGAAGGCTGCACGTTATTTGGAATAAAAGAGCTGTGATTGCAGTGCATTCTCCCAGTAATATTTCCCAGTAAACAACCCCAGCAATTTTTTATTAGAACTGAAAAACAGGCAGTTGTAAGAGCAAACTTTTTTTTTTTAGCATTAGGTGTGAAGCTGCAGGGAGGGGAAGGAAATTAATTTCTGTATTTAAAAGCTGCAGTCTTTTGAGTGCACACCTAAAAATCAGCATTAAAAGCAAAGGGAGCCAAAAGACAAGTAATTTAGCTCAGCTATACAGCATTTCCAGAAATCCCAAATATATTGCTCTAGACAGCACTTCGTTCATAGTTTTCATCCAGTTTGGAATTCATCTCATAATGTGAATGAAGTGTGAAAGCAGCTCTTAAATTCCCTGAGGTTTCAGAACCTCAGAGTGCTTGCATATCCAATACATCGCTATATTAAAAATAATAAATGGAGGAGCTTTTATAGAAATAACATATTCAGTATTTTGCCTTTGTTTAGTCTTAGGAGGAGAATCATTCTCCCAGTGTTCATAAATTTTAAGCTAGCTCGATCTATTGCATTGAAAATTAGCAAATCACTTTATCTTCTGTTTTATTAGGGAAGACAAATAGAATCAATAAAGATTGATAAACCTCTTGTTGGAGGGCTCGGATTTAGTGTGATTGCCCTTAAAAACCCCAGCCTGGGAGAAGTTGGTATCTTTGTCAAGGAAGTCCAGCCAGGAAGCATAGCTGACAGGTGAGATCTTCATAATTGTGCTGGAAAATTGTGTTTTCCATGAAGGGAAAAGTCGTGACCTTCACGTTGAAAACTGTATCAGAATAACATGTTTGCCTGGGTTATCTGGTGGGATTATTTTGGTGGTGGTATCTTGAATTCTGGCTTTTCAGCTAAAGGGACTCATGTTTTGAGGATGAGGTTTTCAGATGAGTTTTAAATATCCGAGCCATTCATAAATGGAATTTCCAGAAATCATGACTCACTTTAGAGAATCTTGAGTCCTGATTAAAAAAACAAAAGAAAACTCGGAAAAGAATACAAAGAAAATAAAAATTAGATTCCATTTTAATTTTTGTGCATTGTGTCCCTGAAAGATTTTTTTTTTTCTCTCCCCCTTCTTCCTTTATTTATGTGCCTCTGACAATGCCCTATTTATAGCTGGTTTTAGTGTTTATTTCCTGTGTAAATTTAGATCCACTCCTCCCAACAGATCCCTGCACAGATGTCATCATAGAATCGAGGCTCCAGGCAGTTTCTTCCTGTATTGTCTGTGGGTTTTCACCCACCAACAAAAGACAGAGCAATCCTTTAAAAATAAAATGCGATTGTAAAACCACAAGAGTTGGCATGAGACAAATGCAGTGCTTGGAATTATGTTTCAAGAAAATGTGTCTAGATTTCAAGTCACTGGTGTCACTTTTTAAATAACACATGTCAGGAAGTGCCAACACAGGATGACAAAAAGAGTGGGGAGAGGTTGGAATGATAATGGCGGTGGGCCCACAGAGAACACACCAGAGAACACTTAAAGAAAAGCATATTAAGGCTCTTTCAAAGTGGAGACAGATGGACTGATCCGGATGTCAAAGGAGGGTGAATATCTCACTTTAGGATTTGATGACCTGCTGCTCACTTTCTTTGATGAGAGAAGCTGAAATATGGTTAGTGCTCGAAGAAAGTGATTTCTGGGAAACGTCTTAAACATGGCGTGATGAAAAGGAAGTTTGAAATGCCTTAGTTAAGATGTGCAGTTACATTGTTTCGGAGTTTATAAATTTCCCCAGCATGCTTCCCGTTTTGCTTCTGAGACAAGATCTCCTGGAGACTTTTTTGGATTCCTACAGAGCTTTGAAGGCAGTGTCTGTCTCTGTAACAGTTTGGTCTCGTGCTCAGAATGAATATTTAACAAAGGAGATGAGTGATGGTTTCTCTCTTGTCACAAATCTAAATTCATCACTGGGGTGAATTAACTGTGAAATTTATATTATCTCAAGGTAGCAACCGAACTGCGTGTTGCTCCAAGAAAGTTTCATGTCTGAAGCTCGATGCTATAAATTTTAAGTAAAATATAAATATGCAGCCCATCGATCTTTAGATTAAATAACGATACAAAACAGCATCAAAGCCTGAGTTTTGTGAGTACTTAGAGATGGCATCATGTAGTGCTGAACATAATGAAGAATAGTTCCTAGTTTATTGTGTAACTGCAGCAATACTTTTTTCTGCTCTCTAGTTCAGTATCATCAAGAAAGGGTCAGGGAATTGCAATTAAATTTTGAACAGAAGCAAGGTAAAGAATTGAGCAAATTTCTGTGTGATGCCAAAGCTGGAACAAAATGTGGCTGTGCAGTTCAGAACAGAGTGGGTTGAATGTAGTTTGTAAGCTGGTGAAGGCACCCTAAACAAGGAGATTTTTAAAATACATGAACATTTAACCTTGCACAACTGCGTGTTTTGCATGTTCACGTTTCAGTTGCACGAGCCTGATGTGAAGTCACTGTGCTGCGTTTAAAAATTGCTTTCAATGTTTTGTTAAGGGATCAAAGACTGAGGGAAAATGACCACATACTGGCCATTAATTGCACGCCATTGGATCAGAACATTTCCCATCAGCACGCCATTGCCCTCCTCCAGCAATCCACAGGATCCCTGCATCTGGTGGTGGCTCGGGAGCCACTTCAAGGGAACAGCAGAACTGCCTTATTAAGTGATGTAAATCCACCTGAGACTGTGAGTTGTTGTAATACTGTCAAAATCAGGTTTTGTGCTGGGCTGGATATTTTTTTTTTTCCCGTGGCTCTAAGTGTTTGTGTTAGGGAGTTTTACATGGAGGGATTTTTTTTTTTTTTTCTTTTATTTAGTTTTTTTTTTTGTTGACATT